>KZ613510.1:0-11032 GCA_002865625.1 Hyaloscypha hepaticicola | reverse complement strand
TATATATTTATATATTTATATATTTATATATTTATATATTTATATATTTATATATTTATATATTTATATATTTATATATTTATATATTTATATATTTATACTATTATTCTTTATTTCTATTTATTTCTTTTATTTATTAAATAATTAAATATATAAAATAATAAATCACGAAATACTAATAAATAATCGAGTTTATTAATTAATTCCATTTATATAATATTTTATAATATATTTATATTAAGGAATAAAATCTATATTCGAGAATTTTATTAAAAGTCAAACGGTTATATAATAGTCACTTTAATAAAGTGACTTTGAAAAATCGTGATTGTATATATACAAAAAGCGGAGTTCGATAAGTATTAGTCAATCACATTACAAATAAACGATTAGAATACGTGAATTTACCTTAACCATTTTGTAATCCTATTAAAATTATAATACTTATAAATTACTCACGAATCGCGGTTATATATATACAAAAAGCGGATTTTAATAAATATTAATTAATTATATTATAAATAAATAATTAGAATATATAATATTATATAATCCTATTTATAGTTAATTAATTAAAATATAAATAAATAATTAGAATACGTGAATTTACTTTAACTATTTTGTAATTATATTAGAATAGTATTATATATAATTAGTCAATTAGTATATAAATAAATAATTAGAATATATAAGTTTACTTTAACTATTTTATAATTATATCAGATTAGTCTTTCTCTTATAATATATAATAAATTACTATTATATTCCCATTTATATATTATTTATTAATTATCTTTTTTCTATTATATATTATAAATATAAAATATTATACTAAATTAAAAGTCAATTCAATTAAGTTTAATATAGAAAAATAAAAATATTTTTATAATTACTATTATCCAAATCGGTTTACTAATCTATTACTAGTCTTTATTTTAATTTCTATTAATAATAATCTACTTACGAGTTTATTACTTATAAATATCCAAAATATAATTGAAAATTCTAATACGAAATAGTAATTATTTTCTAGTTATTCGCTTATCTCTTAACCTTTAATTAATAATTAATAGTTTTATTTCTATAATCTTATAGTTATTTACTTTTTAATAAATTATAATTTCCAAATTATTTACTCTCTTTTAAATAACTTTATTAATATTTATAAAATAAAATAATTATCTATATTCTATATAGAATCCTATTATAAGTATAGAATCTAATATTAAACTTACTAATATTTTATAATTCGTTTTTATAAATAATATAAATACTTTATTTATTAATATTTAATTCTTCTCTATTTGATTATAAAATACTTTTAGTCTATTAAAGAAATAATAGAGATTAATTAAAAAATCTATATATATTCGATAATAATAATATACCTTTCAGTTACTCGAAGTTTAATAAATCCCTATTTGTCTTAATTATTATCCTTTAATATATTCACTAGAATAATAAGTTATATAAATTCAAGGGGATTAATAAGATAATACTAATTAATCTAGTTAAGAATCTCTATCTATTACTTATTAAAATGATATTAATTCGGAGTTTATAAGTCTCTTATTCGCTCTAGAATAACTCTTATTCCCTTATTAAGAATATTCTATAATCTCTATTATATTCTCTATAGTCCTTTAATAACTTCTAGATACTTCCTTAATCAGAAAATATATATAATATTCCTTATTCTCAATTATAAATAATCTAGACCTATTCGATTAAAATAATATCTTTAATAATTATAATATTAAATATAAGAGTAATACTAATAATATAGAGAATGAAAAGTCTTATAAGAGTGAATTTCAAGATAAAGTAAAAGTTATAAAATATTAAAGTTCTTATATTTAATATACTCGTTTAATAAATAGATATTTATATTATTTAGAAAAAGGTATTAGTAATTAATAATTAAATTTATATATATTCTAGTTACTATCTACTCTTTACTAATAGATAATTATTATAACTCCAGGAACTTCTAAATAGATCCAATACCGATCTATTAGATCTAATAGTCTTGAAAGTATAAAATTATTAAATAAACTTTTATTATTATTTTATATTCCTATTTTATAAAATTATCGATTATCTAGTAAATAACTTTCTAGTAAGAGTGCTTTCTATATCGAATAGTCGGATTCCGACTTTATATATTATAATATTCCGATATCCTTAATATAAGTTAATAATATAAATATAAAAAGTAATAAATATTAAAAAAGTAATATTACTAATAGTGAGAGAGAATATCAATTCCAGTTATAAGTGTAAATATAAGTCGAATTTTAATAAATAAATAATCCTCAAATCGATTATATTTTATTACTAGTTTATTATCTATTTGCTTTTCAAAAATATATAATTAAAGAGTATATTAAGATTAATAATTATAAGAATTCGAATTATTCTAGTAAAGACTATTTGACTTTTAAAAGTCTTATTGATTTTTTTAATAGGTAATATTAATCTTCTATTTTTGACGAAAATGACTTTATATAAAATTAATAAATTTATAAAAATACTTATCTATTATTAAACTTTTAAGTCCTTTTTACTAATATTTTAATTAATAGTTTAAAAGATAATAATAGTATTCTAGAAAGGAATCCGGATTAATATATTAATAATTTAAGATTCAAGAATAATAATAATAATAATTCAAGATTTGAGAATAATAGTAATAGTAACTTTAAGATTAGATTTACTTTTTCGAGATTGTATTCTTCGTGAATTAATACTAAAACGGAATCGAATTAATAATATATTCGATCCGATCTATAATCTAAAGTGTATTTACTTTATTTATAAATACTATATTATAATAATTATATTTAGTGGAATTTCGATTCCTTTCTTGGATTTGCTTCTAGTCTTGACTTTATTAAATAAGGTCTTCTTTTTAATATATATTCTCGCTTTTAATAAAATATCTTATATTTAGTTTATTTCTTTTCAAATATTATAAATATAAGTAATTCTATTCATTCGAAGATTATTAAAGTCCTATTATATAATATCCCTTATTATTATTTTAGTAAAGTAATTAGATATAAAAATATTTTAGTATATATCTTCTTTCTTTAAATATAAATAAGAGAAAAGGTTATAAATTTCCCTAATTCAAATAATAGTAAATCCTTTTCTATTCTTCGAAACTAGTTTAATTCAATCCTTTACTTAATTATATACTATTATATTTCATTAATAAATTACTAATATTTCCCTTTCTTTTAGGAATATACTATTCTCAAAGTGAAGACTTATTAATAAAAGGAAAAGAGTAATACTTCTATTGAAAATATTTATAAAAAGACTCTATCTCTTCACTATATAATATAGACTTGTGATTTCACTACTATTTGATTTAATATCCTTGAATAATTACCCTTATCTGATAATGAGTTTTATTATAATATATTTATCTTTTTTATAAATATAAATACTAAACTTAACTTTAAGAATAACTCATTTAGTATATTATAGACTACTTTTAATCTCTTTATATTCTTTATAATCAATTTCGATAATCTGGATTATACTTATATCTATATCAATTTAAGGAAAGAGACTATTATTACCGATTAGAACTCGAATAAAAGGGAAGTAAATAATAATTCATTATTAATAATATACCTTATATACATTTATTACTAGAAGAGTTTTATATAATAGACCGATCTAGGAAAACTAAATAAGTCAATCAAGGTTCACTTTTATATATCTATTATACTCTAAGATATTATTAATATAATACTTGATATTTCCCGGTATTATTATAAGTATAATCAAAACTGGATCTATTTCCAAATATATAATAGTTTTAAAGAGATTTATAATATAATAAAATATAAACTATTTAGTAATAAGTTTCTTTAATAATTCACTTATAATCCCGAGATTAATAAGATGATTTATATTAAGAGTAAAGATAATATAATAGTATATAAAAAGATATAAAAGATATATTTTAATTATTATTATCATTTTGCCAATACCTATTTCCAGACAGTCTTATATTCATTTAATATTCGAGAGGAATATTATCTTTTATTTACTTTTATTAATTAACTAGAGGAATACTTTCGGATTACTAATAAATGGAATTAGAAACGGGACCTAATTATTACTAATTATTAACCGTTTTGGAAACTATTAAATATAATATAATTAATATATTTTTAATAGAATTATTTCAAGTATATAATCACCTTTAAGTGAATCTATATTACAAATCTAGAAGAAAGGATTTTATATAAATAGTATAAGATTATAATTATACTTCTCTAAATTCTATTATATATATTTAATACTGGATTAAATAAATAATAAGACTATATTATTTTATAATAGACTAAATTCTAATATAATAGGATATCCGAAAAGTAATTTCTTAATATAAGTATTAAAGACACGATTAATTATTACAAATATAATTAAATACTTAATTGAATTAATTGGAAATGATTAGTATTCCGGTCTGAGATTATTATCGAAATTATATATACTAATAATATAATCTATAATGAGTATTATAAGAATTAGAAAGAAGTAATATAGAATAAAAATAACTATACTCGGATTAAAACCACTTTGTATTAACTAGAACTTTATTATAAAGACTCTATTTATTTAGAGTATATCAAATCCTTTCTTTTTATTAATCTGATACGAATATACTATTAAGAGATATTCCGATTTATTAGTTATCTAATCTAATCCGAATCTCAAGAATAGATAAAGAATAAATAGATTATATTCTATTAGATATTATTTTAATAGTATTTTATTAATAATTAGGAATAGGATATCTTAATATCTAATATAAAAAGAATAAAGACAAAACTTATATAAAATTTTCTTTTTTATATATAGGGATTTATTAATAAGAAATGAAAATACTAAAAATTATTACTATTTTATATTTTAAATAAATATATATATGAGATATTAAAAGAATATTATAGAATAAAAGTATAATAATAGTTTTATAATATAATCGAGTATTATTTCATTACTATTCACTGATTCTTCTCTCAGTTAATATATAGTAAATTTATTTAGAGAAATTACTAGAATAAGATATATTAGATAGAGATTTATTATTAGTATTTTATTTATTTAATTATAATATAGAATTGAATTATTAATATTTTATTACTCTTATTAATAATAATAAACTATTTTATCTAATATAGACTATTCTATAATCAGATTTTTAAAGAAAGTATAAATAATAAATCTTTTATAATAATATATTAAGAGATTAATAAGTAATTAATAGACTTTATATAAAAGAATAAATATTCTTGAAACTCTAAATTAAATAAAGAATCCGAGATTAACTACTTCGGGATTTTCACTCCTAAATGAATATTATATTATTAATATATAATTAATTAAAACTTTTCCGTATTAGAAAAGTGAAAGTATATATTCTAAATCCCGAGTGATTATATAGTAATACTAATATTATTCGATAGTGAATTAGAGACTATTATAAGTATTCTCGATATAATATAGTATATATAATAGTAAATTGAATAATCAGATAAAGTATAAATTAAAGAAATTAAAATTATATAAATGAAATTATATTATTATAATCTTTAATTCATTTTTATATTTTAATTAAATATTATATAATATTTAAATAAATTCTAATAATTCACAATAAAGTAATATTCTAGAGTTTAATTATTAATTATATAATAAATATTCGCAAAATATTCATTATCTAATAATATACTTATAAATTATATATATAATTCTTATATAGATTATAATATCACTTGATAAGCCTTTAATTATTATATATTACTAGATAATAAATAGTATTTTACTAGTGAATATTTGTCTTCTATTTCTTATATAAATTACTAGTAAATAAAAAGTACTCTATTTATTATTATTAAATAATTTATTATAAGAATATAAGTAAATATTATTAGATTTACTAATATTTGCAAAAGTATAATTATACTAATATATATATATCTACACTCACTATTATTAATTATTCCTTTTCTCTTTCCCTTTTAAATAATTTTTTTTCAATAAGTGTTTTCCGAATCACTATCGATTATACCTTATTTACTTCTTACCGGTTTACTCACTCCAGTCCTTAAAAGTATATACCCTTCAGGTTTAGTCTAGAGCCTATTATTTATTTATCACTTTCCCTCTTATATATTACTTTCTTTTCTTTATCTATTACACTCTTATCAGATAATATATATATTACTAATAGGTAATAAATTATAATAATTCCTTTACTAAACCCCTGAATATATATTATCTATTATCTGATTACTTCTTCCCTATAATATAATATATCTCTATTAGAATTCTAATATATCGCGAGTTATTCTATATTATATTATTAGTTAATATTTACTAATTTACAAGTGAATTCAATACTATTCCCTTTTCACTTATTAAAAATCCCTTCTCTTTCTATTATTAATATAATAACTCGTATAGATAATTTTACTTCTTTTATAATAGATATAATAAAGGACCCTGAATATATACTATACTAGTCGAATTAATACTTAATAGTATTCCGGATTAAGACTAGTCCTAAAGTAATCGCGAGTTCCAAATCAATAATATTATTAATCCAATTTATATCCGGAAGTAAGAATATAGAGATTATATAATCGGTACCCTATAAGATTACAGATAAAAAAGTAATATCTAATAGATAAATAGTAATTAGATAATAATTTATTAATATTTCCCTAGTCTTTTAGTATAGGCCAAGTTAATAATAATTTTATTAATATTAAAGGATTATTCAAGGTATATATATATTTACTCTATTTAATAATTATCCGGCTATTTAAGAAAAACTTCACTGTCGGCTATAGGAATACTACTTACAATAAGCTATTCGCGTGAGTATAATTACCGATTACTTATTGAGAAAATGACTAGCTAATAGTAATCAATTACTTGATATAATCGTCCCGTGATAAGGACAGTATTCAATACAAGTATTATATTAAATAGAATAGTGAATCAAAGTGCCTTGATATGGATTTAATATCCCTATTCTATAATTCATATAGATTATATTATAGTTATAAAATAGACACTATTTTATTATAGAATCGTTAACAAATCACTAATTACCCAAAGGATTTAAGAAGGATATTCACACTCTATTCCAGTTATTACCGGACTATAATTATATCTTAAACGAGAATCGGGATATTAAAGTCAAGGACTTAATAGTCGAGAACCTTGAAAAGGTCATGACTACTATTACTACTTCTAATAAATTATACTATCGGGTATATAATAATTAAGTAAAGTCTAGTATATAACTATTAGTTATAATATAACTAGTTAATTATTAATATAGGTTATATAAATCCAATATAATCTCAAGTGTAAATATATCTCTTTTAATCCCTTCTCTTTATATAAGGAGATAACTATCCTTTCCTATTTCACGACTAATATACAGGAAATAGTTAAAAAGATTAAAAAGAGAATAATTAAATTAAGTCAATTCTATAAGGGCGAGTTACTTATATAATTTTATCGGATTAATAAATAAACCCCTATATTCTATTAATAGACTACTTTCAATTTACTAATAATTATAAAGTTTATTCAAAGTGGAATATAAATACTATTACTAGACTTATAAAATATTAAATAAATTAATCGAGACTTATAATAAATAAATAGATTTAATAGAAAGCCAAAGTCTATCCGATTCCTAATCCTTAATTAAACTGGAATTATTTAATATTATTATAATATCGAGTTTCGATTCCGATAATACTTTTAAATAGTCTAGTAAAGAAATATTAAAGGATTAGGGAAATACTATTATAGAGAATAAAAATAACTAATAGATTACTATTCACTAGATATTTATTAGATTTTCGAGAGACATTTACTAGTATTTCTTTTAGAAAATATAAATAATCTCCCTTTTTATTTATATATATATATAATTTATAAATATAAAGTCTTATAATAAATATATAAAAGAGTACTAATAGTCCAGTATTAAATTATTAATTAAATACTAGTAAATCGAATATAAATAATAATAGATTAAATAGAGTTTACTATTTTAATCTAAGAGAATAAATTAGTATTATAGTCTTTATTAATAGATTAATTATAATATTTTTACTTTTATATTTTAAATAAAAAAGTAATAAACTAATCGCGAAATAATAATAATTTATAAATTAATAATTAACTCTCTAGAGATTAAATACTAATTACTAATTAATTGAATATTAATAAATTATTGGATAAAACCAGATCCTGTATTTATTTAATAGGAATTGGACTATTATAGAATCCCTAATTAAGTAAATTATATAATTTAGTTTATAATCTCACTTTTATATTAGATTCACTTATATAATAATTAATTTAAATTCGAGTACTTTTATAATATTTAATATATAATAAACTAATTTACTCAAGCGAAAATTAAGTGAAAGTCTTATTTAGTATATATAAATATAAGACTCCTATCACTCCATTTCACTTTTTTTCCTTTCCTTTAAATTTTTTTTTTTTCTAGTAAATACTAAATTACTTTATAATTGATTTCCAATTCGATAATAAATTATTAAGAATCAAATAAGCCAAATAGACTTAATTTAAATTACTATCGAATCGATATTATAATTATCTATTATTAAATCGGAATACTATTTTATTTTTATATTTTCTTATTTTTATATTTCCGAATCCCTATTAAATTAGTATTATAACTATTTATTATTAAATTGGAATATTATTTCATTTTTATATTTTCTTATTTCTATATTTCCAAATCTTTATTAAATCAGTATTATAACTATTTATTATCGAATTGGAATATTATCTCATTTCTATATTTCCGAATTATTATTAATCTATTACTATATAATTCCTTTAACTATTCGATATCGAATAGATTAAAGAGATTATTAATTATAGATTAGTAATAATTCTATAATAATTTTTGAGAGTTTCTATAACGAATCTAAAACTAATTATTAGTGATTTAATATAGTATTATTTATTATTTATATATATTTCTATTAAATTCTATTTGCGAATCTCTTACTATTTCCTTCTAATTATTAAAAAAGCTATTAATAAATTATTATCGAATTGTTACTAAAATAGTGAATTCTTTTAATTCAATTACTAGTAATATATTAATAATTAATAAGCCATTCACTAGTATTAAGAAGAAGAGTCTCCAGTTATCTAAAAGTAAGACTATTATTAGCAAAAAGCAAATCATTATCCTGACTCATTATAATTTATTTATAATTAATTAAAAAGAAGTAAATGAATTAATTCCGATTCGGTAATAATTCATTGAATATTTAGTAATTAAATACTAATCTTTTAATAAATAAAAAAGCAATTATTATAATAGAAACTTTATTAATTAGAATAGTAATTATTATTAATATATATATATATCTTATATTACTATTATCGAATATATTAAGGAATTATTTATATTAAATACTGGATCAAGTATTATTAATATTTACTTTAAATAAATAATATTTAGTGAATTATTAAAGATTCGGAATAGAATAGTTAATTAATAGATTAAAATTAATTATCTCATTCACGATTTTTATAAAAAGAATAGTTCTATTTATAATCACTATTTAATCCTTAATAGTATAAAGAATAAGTATTATAATATAAGTAATATTCTAGAGAATTAATATTTATTTATTAATTATTTACTAATACTTCCCTAATCACTTTATAAACTTTTATCCGATATTCACTACTTTATAAAGAAGACTTTATATTATAATAAATTATTAAAGACTCATTCAAATATACTTATTAGAGACTAGATTAATATTAAAAAGAAAGAATTTATAATTATTATTAATAAAGTAAAGTTCTTAACTCTAGTATTTAAAGGTTTATTAGTAAATAACAATTTCCTAACTTTTTCCAGATTATTTATAAGCGATTTAGTAATTAATAATTAGTAAAAAAGAAGTATTCCGGTTTGTAATTAATTTCGAGAAAGTAAAAGTTTAAAAATAATTTTATTATTAATAAAGATCTATTAGTAATCTTTTAGTAAATTACAAATACCTATTCTGATCTTAAAATACTTTATATAACCTTAACTAATATAATCAAAAAGTAAATTAGACTTCTCTAAAACTAGAAACAAATCCTCAAGTATATTTGATAATTCCTTATTAATTCCCTAATAATTCTTTATTGATTTATTAATAATTTATAAATAATAAAAGATTAATCGGGAATGTAAATACTATTTTATTAATATTATTAAAATACTTACTATTAGTCTAAATAGTTTTAAAGATATTAATATTATATTAACGAATTTTAATCTAATAAATATATATTATATATCAAATAATAAATCGAATAAAAATAAGATAAAAGAGAATATAAATAAAGAAAATATCTAATTATATTTAATTTACTAATAGACTAATAATAATTAACTAGTGAATAATTAATTATCTAATATCGGAATATTCCAGATAAAGTAATTAAGAATTTCCTTTTCTTTATATATTAGATATATAATTACTAATAATTCGATAATAAATTATAATAATACAATTCGTGATTTGTATAAGAATTAACATTTTTCTAATAAATAATACTTATAGAATAATAAATAAATAAATAAATAATCCTTGAAAACTTCATTTTTATTTATTAATAATTTATTAATAATTAATAAAATAAATATAAATAATTAATTAAAAAATTTAAAAAAATTATTTTTATATATTATTTTTATAATTATTAAAAATTTAAATTTAAATAAATAATTATTAATATAATATTTTATATAATAATATATTAAAAATTTATTTTTAAAAAATAAATAAATTTATAAATAAAATAATTTTAAATTAAAAAAAAATATATAAATTAATTTATTATAAATTTAAAATATTTTTAATATTAAAAAAATTCTTTTTATAATTATTAATAAATAAAAAAAAAAGATTTAATTATTAAAAATTAT
>KZ613509.1:292006-467787 GCA_002865625.1 Hyaloscypha hepaticicola | reverse complement strand
AATAAGGATTTAAGAATAAGGATTTAAGAATAAGAATTTATAAATAAGGATTTAAGAATAAGGATTTAAGAATAAAGATTTAAGAATAAGATATTTAATAAGTAATAAATATAATATTTAAGAATGAGAAATTAAAAATAAAATATCCTAGAATAAAACACTTATTAAATATCAAGTACAATATCCAAGAACGAGGATCTAGGAATAAAACGCCCAGGAATAAAACGCCTACCAAGTAATGAGTATAATACCTAGCAGATATAACGCCTTTTAGTACTTTAAGGCAATAACCCACAGGCCCTGCTCCCTATAACATGGCCTGTAATATGGCCTGTAGTATTCCCACTGCACCAGCACTCCCAGAACTCGTACTCGCCGCTAGTTTCATGTTCAAAAGCACGAGCAGTTGTTCGGGCTCCCAGCACGGTCGTTCCATATGCCTCGTGGTTTCCCAGGAGGTAGAAGACCATTTCGAACTTTCTCAGTTGGTCTTCAAGAAAGCTGAAGAGCAGAGGGTCCCATATATTTCCAATGTCACCAAGAAGAGCCAGATACTGACATTCTGGCTGGATTTTGAAGTCCTCGTACGTTGGTCTTGCTTGCGGGGTCTCAAGATGGAGATCAGACACGAGCTGGAACTTTACTGAACACATGTAGGAGTGATAAATGCTGAATTGACAGCGACGTTCAAAGTATTTCAAATTTTGCAAATACTGTTGTCAGGTCGGAGGAGTGGACGTATTATTCGTATGTATCGAAGAATGAAGCTCTGCAAAGGCCAAATTGACATGGCCACTATAAGAGGCAGAGGTGTGATTGGAAACGGTAAAAAGGACGTCGGGGTTTTTTTAAGGGCTCGATCGGTCTATATAGGCATGCACCAGAAGATCCGAAAGAGCTGACTAAAAGCTGACAATGCAGCTTACGTACAGAGGCGTGATCAATGGCTTCTCGAAACAGCACGTGATTTTCGAAGCGCTTCTCCGAGGGACATGATACCGGCTACGCGTGTGTTACGTACTTCTAGGAACGCCGGGTGATTTTAAGCTAAGCCTAATCTTAGTTTTCTTTGCCAAGATTTTGCCAAGGTGAGCGAAGCGAATAGAGGAGGAAGAACCGACTATTAGGTATTCTCGGACGAGATTTCTTCCAGCTTACTTCAAACTCAGCTTTCATAATATATTCGCTGTAATTTCGCGCGCGCAGGGGCAGCCCTTCCCCTGGACTACCCAAGGTTCGCACGACCAGCTGCAAGTATGGTTATCACATTATCTGTGTGAAGCCTGCTCTGGGTTGCAGCCTAGACGGGTACTCCTGCATGGCTGCGCCACATTCATGACTCTCTCGCCGCAAGTCTTGCTGCCTAGCAGCCTCGGCCGCCTCGAGTCCTCTAGCAATGAACTTCCCATTCACCCCGAACGTAGAAACAAGGTCCGTGATCTCCGATCGTCCTCAGTATTCTCTCTGAAAACACCAAGAACGGCCAACATTTCGTGATGAGTAAAAACCAAAGCTCGTTAGTACCGAGGGGAAGAAGGGAACAAAGGTTGACGACTACGAAGGGACAGTTACAACCCTTGGATGCCCCATCACCATATATCTACCATCCGTTAGATTACCATCGTCAGGAGATCAGGCTACTACGCATACTACCTGCGAGGAACAATGACGAGCCGATATCATGTTTTCTCGAGATAGCAAGGTTGCAAGACCCGCCTTGCTATACGGCATTATCTTATTGCTGGGGTGACAACAACGATAAAAAGTCAGTCCTTGTCAATAATTGAGTTTTAAAAACTACGCACAATCTCGCATCTGCCCTGTGGTATATTCGCAAGCATCTCGCATCGGGCTCACTGATCGACGTTCCACAACTCTTTTGGATCGATGCAATTTGTATCAATCAAGAAGATACACAAGAACGGAGCCATCAAGTCAGATTGATGCAGACTGTGTATGCATCGGCCACAAATGTCCTGTCTTGGCTGGGATGTGGCGACGACTTAATTCCTACAGCGTTTGATTTCATCAGACAGACAGTTAAAGCGGCACATCGCTCAACTGGTGCTTCAGTTAATGAAAGACACCGTCTTGAAAGCGAAGTCAGAGTCGATAGCGGTGTTACAGAGGATTCTATAATGGTTGAAATGATTTTTGATCCAAGAATACTGTTCTTGTTATCACGGTCGGAATCAGTTATCGACTTCTTCTCGCTAGCTTATTGGCATCGAGTATGGGTGGTTCAAGAAATTGTCCTTACTAGGCCCGACAGAAATCTTATTGTCTTTGGGGACGAAATGATGTCTTTCCGGGACGTTCAAGTTTTTCGGAATACATGGCTGGCGTTTCTGAAAGAACTGCAGCTAAACCGCGAATGGGAATCAGCTTTATCCAAAGCCCCCGGCTGGGACTTGGCATCGGACTCGTGGACACAATACCTTCAGCGAATGGAAGAGAGTTTAGTTGTCTGGAGCTATTACGACTTCATGCGTGGGCAACGGGATCTACTTGCATACCAACAAAGTTTATTCTATATTATCCTAGCAACCGCCTATAAGGCCAGTGACCCCCGGGATTCCGTATTTGGTCTTCTTGGTGTGATCTCGTCTCCCAAACTAGAACCTGACTACAGCAAGACCTTCTCAGAGATTTACACCGAGTGGTTTACCACGGTGCTTGAGGACTGGGGAGACTTCCAACCTCTCTACTTCTCCGGTATCACGAACACCTCGGATTCGTATGGAGTGCTATCCTCTTGGGTACCAGACTTACGTTCAAGGAGAGCTGATAGTCCAGTATGGGATGCTACTCTTGCTGGCACAATCGAAAAACCTCATCAGCCCACGAGTTTCTCATTTGGCAAGCAGGTAGTTCGAAGCTTCCCATATATATCTTACGAAGGAGTGCTTCACGCAAGAGGAGTCTGGTGTGATGAAGTGGTAGAAATGCACAACGTCAACTAGGGCGCGTCATGGGTCGGGTTTTGGGTACCCATAAGGTTTTGAGGGACCCAAGACCCGGACCCGGACCCAGCCGGGTTGGGTCCGGGTTACCCAATGGGTCCCTTGGCGGGTCTACCCATAGCTATATTCGGGTCGGGTCGACCCATTGGGGCTCTTGGACCCATAGCTATATTTAGTTATCCCCTCACGTGACCTCTCCTTCTCTTTCTCTCTCTTCCCCTCCCTCTCCTCTCTCGTCTCCTTTCTCTCTCCCTTATCTCCTTTTTTATTACTTTATAATCTCTCCCTTTTTTTTTTAAAAAAAAAAAGCTCCTCACATGACTTCTCTTTCCCCCTTTTCTTCTCTCCCCCCTTCTCTCTTCTCTTCCTCTCCTCTCTCACACTCTCGCTCGCTCTCCCGTCTCCCTTTCTCTTTTTCTTAATTCCCTTCTTAATCCCGTTCTTAATTTAGATTTAACATTAACGTGAGACGCCAAGACTCTCTCTTATTAGCTAGCTTATTTTAGTACGTTTTAAAGGGAAGCTAAGAGAGTCTAGTGACTTAAATCTAGGCTTTTTAAGTCTTAGTCCCGGAAAGGCCGAGAGGAAGAGAAATCATGTGAGAGAGAGGGAGAGGGGGGAAGAGAGA
The DNA here is from genome assembly GCA_002865625.1 of Hyaloscypha hepaticicola. Lineage (NCBI taxonomy): Eukaryota > Fungi > Ascomycota > Leotiomycetes > Helotiales > Hyaloscyphaceae > Hyaloscypha > Hyaloscypha hepaticicola. The sequence continues at coordinate 464,196 of KZ613509.1, read as the reverse complement.
GAGAGAGGGGGGAGGAGAGAGAGAAAGAGAAGGGAGAAAGACAAGTCACATGAGGAGATCCTTTTTTTTTAATAAAAAAAAAGAAAGAGATTATAAAGTAATTAAAAAGGAGATAAGAGAGAGAGAAAGGAGACGAGAGAGAAGAGGGAGAGAGAGAAAGAGAAGATTTATATAAGGTCATATGACCGGGTAACCCGATTCCCGGGTCTAATCTAGACCCATTACTAGTGTGGGTCTATTTTACGGGTATCCGGAAAATCCGGGTTGGACCGTGGGTAATGCTTGGCGGGTTGGGTCAGACCCGGACCCGGACCCAGAGCTAGGACCCGGTGGGTACCCAGACCCGTGACGCGCCCTAACGTCAACTTTGAATACGCAGCCGAGGAAGTAGCGCAATTCTGTACGTCCTGCCTCTCAAACGACAAAATATCACAGAAAAGAAACCGCAAAACCGCCCCTATCTTACAGAGAGTGTTCACTGTTCTTATGTGCGGAATAAACCGCTTCGATTCCTCTGAGACTGAAAATCAAACATCCCTAACGTCGAGAAACTTTCAAGTAATGCAAGGAACAAATCAACTGCAATTGAACAAAACTATGCCGCTGTTCCAAGCCGTCGCCAAATTTCTGCGATCCAGAGGGACTCTGAAGTCGGAGGATAGTGATGATTTAGTTTTCGATATTCTTTGTAGGCCTTCATCGCCACTTGGCGCCAACATCTACTCCGATATCCGACTCGCAGCTGCTTTCGTTGCATTCATCCAAACCAGTCAACTTTCACAATCAGCCTCCAGTTTCCCGCCAAGTCATGGTCTAGCCCCGGGGCCTGATTTCCTGCGCAGATTTCTAGAATGTTTTTTTCGGGACAGGGCGGAAGAGTTGGAGAATCTGGTCTCTTCCGAATTGTTTCAGGAGGAAAACGTTCTGCTGTTGGTTAAGAGCATCCAAAGGTATTTCAAGACGTATGACCACACAATTTTCTCTACACGGTCGGGATACTTGGGTAACGGCCTAACTTCAATGCGTGTAGGAGACAGGGTGGCGGTGCTTGATGGTGCGAAGATGCCTTTCTTATTAAGGAATAGGGGTGATCATTTTGTGCTTGTTGGACCATGCTATGTTGAAGGCTACTCTGATGGAGAACCGGCTGCTATGGCGCGCAGGGGGGAGGTGCCTGTGGAGGATATATTAATAAGCTGATCTGTACCTATATGTTCTACGAGAGGTTGCTAAAGAACGCTATAGATTATTTGAGTATAGCAGTGTCTGGAAGCACAACATATATGATTATACGAGGAATTCTAATTATGATGTGTGAAAGGCCATATCAATATTGTTAACGAGTGTGAACAGCGGCATCAATAAGACGGTAGCAAGAGTCTGGTAGAGTTCCAAAAAGGAAATAAGGAAACCAACTGCAGTCGTCAGAAAGCTACGCCGTCGACGCGCCGTACAGTAGACGCAAACCCAATCTTGCTGCAGAAGAAGACGACCAAAAGTAGAACCAGTAATTATCCACCCCGGCTAAGCAATTCTTCCTCTGCTTGTCGAGCTCCCTGGGACTACAGACTTCCGAGTATTGCTACCGCGGAGAAGAAAGCGAGCAAAAAGCCACCTAGACTTATCGGAGGGCCATTGGAACTAGGCGTTAGAATTCCGTATGTTATCATTGAGAGTCGCGTAAACGAGGATGCTTGCAACAAAAGAGGCACATTAACTAATATAGAATTAATCACTAAGAGGTAGGGTTTTCCGGACGAAAGACCTACTTTTCTGAACACATTTTTGAGGGGGTGTATTGAAAAAATATCGAATAATGTCTTGGAGTATAAGACAAGCTGTTAGGATAATTGCGCCAATCATTGTATCTACTCAAATCAACTTGTGCCTCACTGAAATAAATTCAAGTGCTCTTCATTACTCACAGAAAGTTACAATGCCGATAGGTGACTGCTGCCAATCTTCAAGCGCATCCTCCTCAACGATACGGTAAAGCATCCAGCCATTATAGTTCCCAAAGATATCCTGAAGAAAGGTTCTCGATGCATCATGAAGTTCAGAACCCCGCCCAAGACGCCATTTGTTGGCAATCTCATCTGCAACGTCTGCCGAGATATCCTGAGACATAGGGACTTGGACAAGGTACGCCCGAACCTCTTTGACACCGGCTGATGGTGCAGGCAACTTCGGCATCGTGGCTTCGTGGAGTAGGCAGAAAGCGTTACTTCGAAGTCAATTTTGATCGAGCTGCAAGAGGTGGTGTCTGAAGAGTCAAGAATGGTGTCTGAAGCGTTGCCGATTGCGGTGAGCTTCACGAGAGCTTGATAAGCACGTCTAGATCGCCCGGCGACTCAAGCTCCTTATGATTGGCAGGCTCGGTTAAGAGTCTGTCAACTTTGAGCTGCCAGCTCAGTATTTATGATTATAGATTAAGCGATATACGCCGTAGAGCTGCAGCTGCCTCAACCAAAGCCCTCAATAGCCATTTCGTGTAGACACAAAAACTGCTTTTCCACTGCGTTTATAAACCACTCTATTAACACACTTTTGATATATTACACGTAATGCAGAGTATATAGAATATCACCAATGGCTAATGTTAATCCTGTTAAAGATAAGGCCCTGAGCTAGATGCACAAAAGCTACTATACTCTTGCCATTTCTCGTACCAGATTGACCAAAGCCCTTAATAAAATATATGACAAAGATAAAAATAAGTCTTTAATTCTTATAGCTATAGGAAGTTCAAGAGGCACCTTAATTAGCGGTGACGGCAAAGCTGATTACGTCATCCCTAATTGAGCCCCTGGTGCCCTCATACGGCAAAGCACGGGGTCGCCTAAAAGCCGTTGTCAACCCACCAATCTGATGATCACTTTGAAACTTTCCACCTCGACCGGTCGCCTTCTTCGGGCATGCTCCATTCAAGTTTACAGCAAGCAGTAGAAAATATTCCAAGCAATACGCTATGCCGAAAGTTGCGAGTGGAGTGGAGGCACATGCCGTCCACGAGACGATCAAGCTTCTGATCAATCAGCTTGTCAACATCAAAGATGAAACCGGAGAATTCCTATTGCGGCTGGAAGATGGTCGAGTAATCGACACCAAAGGATGGAGTGGATGGGAATGGACTCACGGAATTGGCCTCTATGGCCTCTGGAACTACCACACGCTGACCGGATCACCCGAGGCCCTTACGCTCATCGAGTCTTGGTTCGCAGACCGCTTCGCCGACGGGGGAACAACTAAGAACATCAACACCATGGCAGCCATGTTAACACTTGCCTACTTGTACGAGAAGACCGGAAGTGCTCCATGCCTACCCTGGCTGGAAAGTTGGGCAGACTGGGCCATGTATGACCTTCCCCGGACAAAGTACGGCGGGATGTCACATCTGACCTACAACCTGCTCAACTCACAAGAGCTCTGGGATGACACACTCATGATGACCGTTCTACCTTTAGCCAAGATTGGTATGCTGTTAAATCGACCCCACTACGTCGAAGAAGCAAAGCGGCAGTTCCTCCTTCACATCAAGTATCTTTTCGACACAAAAACTGGCCTCTTTTACCATGGCTGGACTTTCGACGGAAATCACAACTTTGCAGCAGCGTTGTGGGCTCGTGGAAATAGCTGGCTCACAATTGCAATTCCGGAGATCCTGGAGTTGCTTGATTTGCCTGAGAATGATGCATTCCGTATCCATTTGATTGATACGCTGGAAGCTCAATGTCGAGCACTGATTCAATTTCAAGAGCCCGGTGGGATGTGGAGGACTCTTATCAACCTTCCGTCTAATGAGGGTTCCTATGTCGAGAGCTCGGCTACTGCAGGATTTGCTTTTGGGATCTTAAAGGCTTTGCGTTTACGGTATATCAAGGGAGAGGAGTTTCGGGATTCCGCAATCAGGGGCGTGAAGGCTGTGCTGGCTAAGGTGAGCGTTGAAGGAGAGCTGATGGATGTTAGTTTTGGGACGGCATTGGGGAATACGCTGCAGCATTACAAGGATATTGATCTCACGAGTATGCCCTACGGGCAGGCTATGGCTATCATGGCGCTTGGCGAGTTCCTACGCGTTTTTATCTGAGTCACAAGTCACAAAACCAATTTGCCTTGACGTCTTTTGTTATTGCTCTTGTGATACCCCCAGAGGACGTTTTTTACACCTTTCATTGCGTGGTAATGAAGTCAGTTGATATCCAGCGTTCAGAATTGAGTAGTTGAAGGAGTCTGGGCAACATCAAAGAGACGCCCCACAATTTCCAAGAGGCAGATTGAAGACAAATGAAGGTAGCAGCCATACTCAGGTAGTCTCGCCTACAACTAGCCATAGCTCAGAGTCGAATGATTCAATATCAAAGCTCCCTACGTGAGACGAAGTTTAAACCTTTGCCAGATTCTTAATCTTGCGAAATAGCAGCCTTATTTTTACTCAATCATACTCGAATTTCGTAAGATCAAGACAGCGCCTTGAGAAAGCGCTTAGGGTGCTCCTTTTAGTGTTAATAGTACGAAATATTGTAAGTGCAAAATCATTGAACAACTGAGAACCGATTCCTCTATGATGGAAACACAACAATTGTCGCATTTAGGCGTGTTGCGGGGAGGGAATAATGGCTCTCGGCATTATTAATATCCTACTATTTACATCTTACTATCTGTAATGTTCTGACAGTTGCAGTTACAGGGGTGCAATACACATGAGGTGAAGCTTGAAAAGTGAGTATATTATAATATCTGAAGAAGTTATCTAAGGAGTCAAGTGAGCGACTACTCGGGGAGCTTATATTCCACTGGAATAGTCTAATCTCTATTAGGAACGGCTAGTACTAAAGAAAAGAGGCCCGTAATATTTAACTAATAGACTCCCCCCAGATTTTATTCTAAAAGGCAGGATCTGGAATCTAAAAAATTATTCCCAATTAAATAATCTCGTTTAATTCTATATTTTAAATAGTATATAAATCTATTATTTTTTCGAAAATATCTAAAAATTAAAGTAAAATACTAAATTGGAAAAGTTATAAATAGGGATTTATAAGTATAACTATTCGGGCATTCTAGTTTCTTTAGAATTATAAGAATTCACAGATTTTCAGGAAACCGGAATTATTCAAAGTAATATTTATAAAAATCTAGAAATATAATAAATCGAATTTATATTTAAAGAAATAATAATAAAACTAATTATAATAATAAAAAATTATCTAATAGTGAAAAATACTATATAGAATAATTATAATAATAAAAATATATTAAATTATATAATAGAAAATTAATAAAATAAATAAAAGTAATAAAATCTATTATTTCAAATTCTCGGAATTAAAACTTGAATTCTCGTAATCTTTTAGATTAGATAAGATTAAATATTTAATATTAATTATATTAATTATTTTAATAAAATTATTATATTTCTGAATAATAAATAATTTAATTAGTCTATTAGTAATTATTTCAGATATAGACTTTTATTTAATATAAATATTTCCTTAATTAATCTCTTAATATATTTATAAGTATTAAATATTAATATACTTGAATTTAATAATAAATTTAAAAAAGTTCTTAATTATAAATCCAATTATTTAAAAATTATTATATAAAGTAATAAGATTCTAATTAATATTAAAGTTAATATTATTAAAGAATTATTTCTATTAAAGGATTTATAATATTAAATAAATAATAGTAAATAATTCAATTTTAATAATTAATATAATAATAATTAATTAGAAATAATTTAATTAATCGAATATATTATTAAATAGTTTAAAGATTATACTTTTAGTATTCTAATAACTTTATATATTATTAATAAAAGTAATATTATTAATTATTATAAAAGTAAATTTTATAAAAGAGTCTTTAGAGTTATTAATAATATTAAATATAAGAATAGAAATAATAGATTTATTATATTCTAATATAAAGTATTTAATATTTTCTAAATAATTAATATAATAATAATCGATTATTAAATATTATAAACTAGAGTTTTTAAAATTCTAAATTAGTATTTTTATATAAAAAGTAATATTCGAGTATATAATTAATATAAAATATATTAGAGAATTAATAAATAAAGAATATTAAAAAATCTATTTTATTATAATATTATTAATATAGAGATTAGAAAAAGGTATTATTATAAAAGTCTTAAATTTATAATCTAATAAACTAGAATATTAAAATCGATTATAGAATTTTATAATATAAATATTTTAATATAATTATATTTTATAGACTTTTCGATTACGGATTATTTAAATATTTAAAAATTATTTTAATTTATTTATTTTATATATTTTAAATATTTTAAAGAATTCTATTTAGAATCTATTATAGAATAATTAATTTAAAAGATAATAAAGAATTATAATATTATTAATATAAAAGAAAATAATTAATTTATTATTTATAAATAAATAAGAATAATCGAGAATAAAAGAAAGATTTAATTTATAAAAGTATTTATATATAAGATTATATTATAATAATAGGAATTTAAATAAATTATATAAAATATAAATTAATTATAAATAATAATTAAATATATAAAATCTATTAGAATAATATATATATATATATTCTTATTTAAAAAAGTATTATAAAAGGCATTTATAATATTAAATTATTAAATATTTAAATTAAAATAAATTATAATAATTATAAATATTATAAATATTCTTATAATAAATATAATAATATATATATTTTATAAATAATTTCTTTAAAGGTTTTTATAAATTATAAATTTAATTTTATATTTTATAAAAAAATTATTTTTATTTCTTTTATAAATAAAAACCTATATTAGAAAAAGAATAAAAGAAATTATATTTGAAATTAATATTATTTTAAAAATACTTTTATTTTAAAGGATTTTATATTTGACTTTTTATTCTTATTTGAATTAAATTCTATATAAATAATTATTTAAATTATAATATTTTTTAAATAAAGTAAATAAATTACGAATTTGTAATTTTAATTCCTTATATATTATTTCTATTAAAAATAATATATAATATTTCGAGATTAATTCTTTTATAAAATTCCAAAATAATAATTTAATTATAAAAGTTATTTTATAATTATATTTCCTTTTAATAATATTTAAAAATATAATATTTTTATTAATTCCTTTATATATTTTCTATTTAAATAATATAAATTTATAAAATAATTTAATAAATAATAACTTTAAAATTATTAAAAATTAATCTCGAAGAGAATTATATAAACTTGAAGAATTATTTAATATAATCGATTTTAGATTTAATATTAATTTTATTTTAATAATTAATAAATTTAATTAATTAATTATTATTATTTATAATAAAGAGACTTTAAATATACTTTTTATAAATTAATTTAATAATTATATAATAATTAAAAGTTATTCAAAATCAGGAATCTTTTTAAATATAAAAAGTAATATTATTAATATTTTCGAATTAGAAATATTATTTATTATAATTATATTATTATAGGATTTAAAAATTATCTTAAATAAATATAAAAATAATAATATCTTTTAATTATTAATAATTTCTTTATTATCAGGAATAAGGATTTAAAGAATTTGAATTATATTAATTAGTATTTCGGATTAATTATTTTGAGAATTATATTATTTTATAATATTAAAAATAATATCACGGATTAATATAATTATTTTTAATTTAAATATTTAAATCTTATAAATATTACTTTTATTATATTTAATATAATATTTAATATATATATAATAATTTAAATATTATTCGTATTTCGGAATATTTTTAATAAAAGAATAAATTTAATAATTATATAAAATAAAATAATTTAAACTAGATTTAGAAATTAGATTATTAAAATATTAATTAATAAAACTAATAAATATAAATTAATTAAAAGAATATATAAGAGATTTATTAAATAAATAAATAATTATAAAATATATTTCAAATTATAAAATTTTAAAAAAGTTTATTAATATTCTTATATTATAATTATAATTTATAATTACTTTTCTAGATTTTTTAATATTTTTATTTTAAATTTATATATATAATAATAAATTTTTTATAATTAAATTATATTTAATCTTGAATTTATTAAAATATTAAATAATTATTTTATTATTTTTATAAAATATTTATATTTTAAATTTATAATATCTTTTAATATATTTTAATATATATTTAAAATAAAAAAGAAAATATTATTTTCTTATATTTAATAAATAATATATAAAGTATATAATTTTTATTATCTAATTTATTATTTATATTAATTAGATTCTAGTATAATTTCTAGAATAATATAAAATAATAGAATATAAAATAATAATAAAATATACTTTTAATATTATTAAAATAATACTTTTTATATTTTAGATCTAATAATAAAAATATTATAATTTTAATATTTTAATAAATAATTTCGAGTTTTTTTAAAATTTTAAAATATAAATAATTTATAATTTATTATATATCGAATTGGACTATTCCGTGATTATATAAATAGTTATTTAAGAAAGAGAAACTTATAAGGAGTATCTGAAGAAAGTAAAGGGATTACTATTAAGTAAACTGAATATCTGAATACTAGTTCCTTAAAAGTAGTAACTTATAATATAATTTTATATTATTAGTTTAATATACTCTTTTTAATAAGTTTAAAAGTATATAAAGAATAGATTTTAAAATTAATTAATAGTATTATAAAAGAACTCTCCGATTTTAATTATTCTAAAATTGAATTTTTAATATATTTGAGAATTTATTATTTAAATTATATAAATATATTTATTTAATAATAATAATTCCTTTAATTATTCTTTTATATTAGAATATTCGAATAATTATTCTAGAAAATCTCTTATTAATTTAGAAATTTGAGAAATATTATAAATATATAAAATAATAAAATATATATTATATTTTAAAATATAATAATTCAATTATTCGAAAATTCTTTAATTTAAATAATAATATTTATTTTTTTATATAATTTAATAAATATTATAATATTATTAATAAAAATAATATTTTTTTTATATTTTCGAAAAGATTAAAATAAATCAGAATTAAAGTATAATTTAATATTTCTAATATTATAAATAGAATTTGAATTTAAAATAATATTATTTTTAAAAGAATAATTAAGTTTTATTAAAGTTTTAATATTATTAAAAATATTAAAGATTTCTATTTTAATTAATCGAATCGAGATATTATAAATTATTATATTAATTATTAAATTCTCTTTTTCCTATTTTTTATTTCTAATTAATTTCGAGATTCTAAATAATTTTATAATAATAGAATTTAATATTATTGAATTTTATATCTATTCCTGAAAATATTAAATTATAAATAATTATTTATTAAAGAGTCTTATAATTATAATAGTTTTATTAATTTTCTTTTATAATATAGAATTAGATTATTATTTAATTAATTAATATTCCGGAATTAAATAATTATAAATAATATATTAATAGATTTTATTATATAAATATTTCTTTATAATAGATATAATAGTCCTTTTAGTAATCGGGAATAATATTTAGAAAATAAGTTTAAATACCTATTTTACTTTTAGAATTCAAAATAAAGAATTAAAATAAAAAAGAATAAACTCGAATATATATAAGAGATAATAATTTGAGATATTAAAATATATAATATATAATATTAATTTTATTATATTACTCTTTCCTTTAAAGAAAAACTTATTTTGAATATTAAATAAATTAAAATAAAAGTATAATTATATTTAAAATCAAATCTAAAATTAATTAAAATATAATTTCTTATTATTATTATTATTTTAATTAATAATTATTATACTTTTTTTACTTATACTAATAGATTAAAAGTTTATTAAAAGAGATATAAATTCAAGATATATAAAAAACTAATAATTAAAAGAATTATAATATAAGTATATACTAGAATTTTAATATAATTATTAATTATTTATCTAATAAGAAATAGACTATTTTATTATATATTTATATATAATAGAAAAAGATTTGAATTCGATCTTATTAAAATCTAGACTAAACCGATTAATTATTTCTTAATATTATTATAAAATACAAATAGAATTAGAATATTATATATTAATTAATTACTTATTAGTATTTATTTTATAGAAATTTAATATATTAATCTTTTCATTTATATATAATATATTTATAAGATTATTATTATATTATTATATTAAAGATTAATAGAAATAAGAATTCGAATAATAGTAAATATTTAAAATATTAAATAAAGGAATAAAAAAAGAATTACTAGATTAAGAAAATAGTTTTTAAATTATAATAAGAAAATTTATATAAATATTAGAAAGTTCGAGTTATTAAATAAGGTAATTCTTAATTATTAAATTGAGATTATATTAAAATATATTAATTTTATAATTATTATTTTAATTATAATCTTTTATTTCGAAAAGTAATCACTCGAATTTAATAATATAAATAAAGAGAAAATCATTTTCTTATTTTATAATATATAAATAATCTTTTATTTTATTTAATTTATTTGAATTATTATAGACTTATATAAATTAATCGAGAATTAATTAAGAATTCCAAATTTCTTTTTCTTTTATATATAAGAATTATAATAAAACTATTATTTGGATTTTTAATTTAAATATAAAGTAAATATAATAGAATTATATAATTGAATTACTAATTACTATTTCGTTTATATAAAATTTTACTTTTATTATAGACTTTTATATATTCTATTTATATAATAAATTATTAAATTTATTAATATTAGAAAATACTATTTTATATTATAATAATAATAAAGAGAATATTATTATTTGAATTTAAAGATTCGTGATTTATTATTAAAGAATAGTAAATTATTATTAAAGAGTAATTATTACTAATAAAGAAGAAAATCAGAATAATTTATAAAATTAAAGAATTTGAAATTATTCAAATAGTTAATATAAACGAGTAATAGATTATTAAGAGTAAATAGAGTATTAGAAATCGAATAGAATATAATATAAATAGATTAGACAAATAGATAAATAGATCAGGTCGAATAGAATAGATAAATAGACTAATATAATAATTATAACTAGAGGATCTTGAATAATATAATAGTCCTTTTAGTAATCGAGAATAATATTTAAAAGATAAATTTAAATATTTATTCTATTTTTAGAATTCAAGATAAAGAATTAAAATAAGAAAGAGTAAACTCGAATATATACAAAAGGTAATAGCCTGAGGCATTAAGGCACGTGACGCGTAATATTAACTTTATTATAATAGAATTCCTATTCGAATTCACTCTTTGGAAAGAAGTTATAAACACTTTATAGTAAACTAATAAGGGTTATCTAAATACTCGAAAGTATATTAATTCCTTTAATTCCTGAATTATATTTCAGAATTTGGATTTTTATAAATTCTCTTTTATAAAACAAAATAGTTAATAATTCCAATTATATAAGAAACTGGAATCGATATTAATTATTATAATAATAAAAGTATAATAAATATAAAATCCCTGAATTTTAAATAGTTTATACTCGATTATTTTATTATAAACCGATTCGAATTCTAATAATTATATTATAATTACTATTTTATATTTTAATTATTAAATTATATATTATTAGATTCTAGTAATCTTATTTTAATATATTTTATTTAAAGGAATAAAATATTATTTAAACTATTCGAATATTTCTTATATAATATTATACTCTCGAATATATTATAGATTCCTATAATTAATTATTTATTAAATCTTAATTCGGAACTCGTTTATAGTCTTAATCTTTAAATTATAAATCTTAAACTTATAAAAGTAAATACTTTAAAATATTTATAAGTGATTTTATTCTAATAAATTAAGGGAAATAAAAGTAATAATCTTTAATTTATTTAAAGATAGAGTATTATTCAGGGTATTAATCTATATAGAATTGAATATAGTAATTATTTTAATAATTATAAATATTAGTTTAATGAATTCCTTAAATATTTTCAAATTAATTAAAGGAATAAACGAGTTAATAAAATTCTAAAGGTTTTCTATTACTATCCGGATTACTTTAATCTATAATCACTAATCCTTTTCCTTCTTTAATATAATAGAAATAATAATAATTACTTTTGAAAATATAATTATAATTATAATAATTTTAATAATTATTAATAATATATAAAGTTTATTTAATAGTTTAATTATTCAAAAAGTCTATTTATATAAAGATAAAATATAGGAATTGTTTTTAATTTAAAATAAGTCTATTCGAAAGCGAATAATAGTATAATTATATTTTCGGTTTAAAATAAATCAATTCAATATCGAATAATAGTAAGAAGTTATTATAATTATAAATTTATTATAATAAAAGTTCGTAAATATAGGATTTAGAATAAGACCGGGTTTATAACTAATAGTTATAATTATAGGAGTATAATATATATGAGATAAAACTTGAAAAGTGAATATATTATAATATCTGAAGAAGTTATCTAAGGAGTCAAGTGGGCGACTGCTCGGGGAGCTTATATCCCACTGGAATAGTCTAATCCCCATTGGGAACGGCTAGTACTAAAAGAGAGAGGCCCGTGATATCCAATTGATATATTCTTCCACACTAGTCTAAAGATACCTAGTGGAAGTATCTTTAGGAATAATTCAAACTTTTTCAGGGGGTTTATTATCAATAATGGCAGACCTGAGATCTAGTTTATTTATTATATCCATCAGATTAACAGCAGATCTGTATCGCGGCAGTTACGGGCGTTACTAAGGTTTAGTCGATATCACCAGATAATGGTAGTTTCGCTTATCTATTGGCGATTTACCCAAATAACATTTCAAATATACTAGAAATGGAAATCGGAAATAAAACAAACACTGGTTTAGCTCTCAAGTAAGTTTGAAATTTGCTAGTGTTGTCGAGCGGCTTTGATAAGCTGGGCTGATGTGGCGAAAAAAGGGGCTCGGCTAGGCTCTCGGCTGCGAACTACAGGGCTGCTGCCCCTGAACTGCTGCTGCTACTAAAAAAGCTACTAGTTTTGAGGCACTAAGTCTGCTAGTTTTCGAAAATTATACATGATCGAAAGAGAACAATTAAATTGTGTGGAGCTTATTGTAGTAATCTCAGCCAAATCCTTACCTCCCTTCCTTTTAACGCGGTTAGTCACTATCGCCGCTCTGTTCAGGGGCTACTCATCCTCGCCTCACCCTCTGTTCAGGTTACTTAGTCATGTTCTTACTTTTTCTTCTAGTAACTAATCATAACTTACTTACTATTCGGCTCTGTTATGCGAAAGTTATTAACTTTATACGATTATATTTAAGGTGATTAAGTCAATTTCTAAAGAGTTAAAATAAGACTCCTTTAAAATATAAGTAAACCACCAGATGGCAAGCCCGCATCGGAAACCGTGACCCCCGGCATCAGGCAAGGCGCGCGCACGGGCCCAGCGCCGGTTTCGCGGGCCGCGGGCCGCGGGGTATATAAAAATCTCGCGTCCTCCATCCCTCGCTCATCCTCTTTCTTCTTCTTTTCCAACAACCCTCAAGCCTCCACCTTCGCGACGCTCGGTGCTCGCGCTTCATGCGTATTCGGCCCTTCTGCCTAGAATCCTACCCCTTCCCACCAGGCTCCCCTAATCGGCCACGCCGCAGCTGAGAAGACCGCGCCAGCGAGGTACGGGGCAGCTTCAACCAGAATCCGCGATCGCTCCTACAACTTCGATATTGCTGATTAGCTGTGACGCGGATCCCCCCACAGGTTCGCCTTGCATTGGCCGAGTTACGAGCCCGACAGCGTCTAGACCCTCTCGCAATCTACCTCGTCGTCGCACCATCATCACCTCTCACTGCAGCGCGCTCCAGAGACAGAGAGGCCGTGGACAAGGCCTGCCCTCGTTACAGCACAACAGCTAGTTGCAGAAATGCCTCACGACGACGCGTCCTGGCTTCTGCCTAGCTGCGCCCCAGGTGGATGACGTGCTGGGAGTTTCTTGGTGAGTTTGCCCCTTGCAGCAGTACATGTGGTATTCGTCTTGATTGCGTGGCCCTAGGCTGATTCGAGGCGGCAGAATCTTCATGAGGACTCTTCCAAGCAGTATTTCCCTAGAGGATCTGCAAATGCAGCTGAGACGCCGGACGACGGGAAGCTCTGGAATGTGCCAGTGTGCCTGAAGCTTGCAGACGGGCAGATACGGCAATATCCGAGGTCATGCACCCCCTCTCCTCGTACAATGATCGTCGCTCCTTCCTGCTCAGCTTTCCGCGACGTCGCCGACAATCGAGAGATAATACTGAAATCGGCCGATCGTGGTGCACAGCGAAGTGGGATAACGGCTGCGGATGGGCATATTCCGGTAGGAGAGTGCAGGATCGACGGTAAAAGGGTGTTGCAGCTGTAGCGGATCTCTATGCGCAAGATAGGTTGTATTGACGCCGAGGCATTTTTTTTCACGGAGACGGCGTCCCCATCGCAGGAGCAGTTGTGGTCGAGGGAAGCGGCGTTCAAGGCGAGAAGCATTGGGGGGATCAGATACAGGAGTACAACACCACAAAAAAAAAATTAATTTGAAGAGGCGCAACGTCTGTACCAGAAGCAGTTGATTTATTCTAAGTGAACTACAAGAGCACCTAATTCCTTGCTTTTTTGGAGGTGGTCTGGGGCCTTTCATCATCAGACCATTCTCGTTTAAAGGAGAACATTTGGCCACCCTGGTCATCAGCAAGCCTGGTCCTGAAAATTTTGCAGTCTGGTGATTCTGTTTGCAGCCACTCTGTATCTCCCTGGGCAATATTTTCACTACCCTGAGCAGTTGGTGTATTCTTTGCACTTGTTCCTGTGCCTTCTCGGCCATTGCTTGAAGGGAGATGGCAGTTGAATGTCAAAACATGTGCGTTGTTTGGCTTCGGGATGAGTGCAGGACGTGTAGGACGTGTAGGACTTTGCTGACCCAGACTAGGCTGAAAGGGTCGGGTGCGCGCAGCGTATCCTAAGTGTAGATTTTGGCTGATCTTCGAAGCTGCCCGAATATTGGAAGGCCGTGCGTGAGTTTTGAGTGGGGATTCTTGATGCCCGGCCTGACCTGGTGGCTCGGTCGGTCTGGTGATTGTTTCGAGAACAGGAGAGTGACTTCTTTCAATGCTTGCCAGCATTCCCGTTATCAACGCTCTATTGCTCTTGTTTTGTTGCTCGAGCTCGGCAGCTAAGGCATCACAGCTTTCGGACACCGTCGTCGTTCTATTTATGGCATTGTAAACCTCTGTTGTAGCCTCCTTTACTTTCTGTTCCGAAGCAGCATATTTCCTGTTCAGCTCCTCGTTTTCCCGCTCCAAACGATCGCATTTCGTTTTCATTTCTTTGACCTCCAGTTTCTGTTCCGAAGCAGCATATTTCCTGCTCAGTTCTTCGTTTTCCCGCTCCAAACGATCGCATTTCGTTTTCATTTCTTTGACCTCCAGTTCCTTTTTTTCGAGCGTTTCCAACAAGATCTCATTTCTCGCTCTAGCCGACTTAAGCTGTTTCTTTGTATCTTCAATCTTTATGCCCAGGTCTTTATTGCTGTTCCGTAGGGTGTTGTTCAAAGTTTGCAGCTCTAACACCTTCGGTTGCAGCTTTTCAAGCCTTGCAGGATATTTCAGCAACTGGTAGGTCATATGCAGGTAACTTTCGAAGTCGCCGGAGTTGGAGCCTTCGTCCACAACCACAGTGCTTCCACTGTCGAAGTCGTCATCATGCTTGTCATCGTTATGTGGCTCATTTTCCTCGTCGTCTTTATCATCTGTGCTAGGAACCATCGTATTACCACGCCGTCGTGCAGCTTTCGTAGCTTTGGTTTCTTTTTTAACGGTCTTCTCGCAAGACGCTGATGAACTTGATCGCAAGCTCTGTAAAGCGGTTAAGGCCGGTTTTTTCAAGGTCTACACGCCGACTCACCTCAATTCGAACGAGCTTCAATGATCCGTTTTTCAATAATTCCATTGAAGCTTTCAAATCTTTGTCACTCCATTTCCACAGCAATCTCTGATGTGGAAATTTGTGAAACTCTTCTTGCCATGAAAAGTCCCACTTCCAGCCTCTAAGACCAGCAGAACCGTCTCCGACGAGACACTTTTGAAGATCCTTTACGGGTCTGCCTGTATGTTCCCCTGCGTATTGTGTCAGCAGCCATTTGCAGTTGAATAGACAGCTACCAAGATATACAGATATGCTTTCTGAACGCATCTGCCGCGGCCCTTGCAAGCTGAAATTTAGGTTCATCTAGGTCTAGCGCTTTTTCCAAGTCCTCGATATATAATTCGTCACTCTCGAGAGCCTCGAAACACTCTAGAATATGCGGTTCGCTCCACAAACTCAGTTTGTTTGCAGGGAATCCTGTATAGTTTCCGTTGAAGGCCCATCTGAAATGATTTGGCGCGTCTGGGTCGTCTTTTTGGGGGAAGAGATTTGACCCGTCGAAAATAGCTTTTGTCTTGACAATTTGTCGACCGATTGCGCGTTCTAGAAGAGAAACCGAATTGGTAAGACTTAAGTTGACGATACGCAGAGTAGAGAGAATCACCAATGTGCTTTGCCAACAGCTCTCGCATCGCTCCTTGGAGTTCTTTCTTCGCTGCTTGGGGGTCTTTCTTCCATTCACGCGGTTTGTTCTCGAGGAGAAACTTCACTCTGTCATATATCGTTTGGAATGTCACTTTGGTCCGATGATCCCAATGGTTATTCAAATCTCCATCTCGACAGCGTTCGCATTCAGCAGTAGCCGAAGACATGATGAGGATGGTTCAAGCTCAGGATTAAAGAATTCGAATATGAGAAAAGTATGATCCAGTGGAATTATGTTAGACGGAAAAGAGAGAGGGGCTGGCAAAAATGACAGCTTGCCTGGGGCTCTGGGGGGTCTTCCTACAACTGTTAATCTCCATAGCAACAGGCAGACATAACGGAAGCGTTCGTCAAAGGGTCTGTGCAAGCGCCAAGCAGGGGTAAGATGTTACCCAGCAACGGTATCACTACTCTCCCCCCACCCTTAATGTCAAACATTTGAGAAGGACGTGGGTGATGTGCAACAAAAAAAAAAAGGTCGTAATCTCAGCCTTACTAGTATATAGCGGCCATCAAGGGGATGCTGCGCAAATACAGTTTGGGAAGACACATGGCCGGTCCCTCAACCAGGCCTCGCGAAAGTTTTCATCCTCGCTCACTAAACAGGGATGTCTAGAAGCCTTACCAGAAAAAGGTTAGATATGTACAAGGTCTTTACGAAGTAGCGGGCGGCAAGCTTCCGCAATGCCCCTGCTTGAGCCACTAGCAGTGGCTCAGGCGAGCGTCAAGAAGCGTGTGACAGCAGGTAGAAGAGTAAAAGTGAAGGTTCTGGAGTGGAAGACCCAGAGCTCATCCCCAAAACTGTCGCTGTCGTGGGGAATAAGTCTGGTATGGAGATAAATGGGCTTCCACAACTAGGGATCAGGGGCTCAAGAGTATACGAGCAGTGAAGCGTACGATGAGAAGAATTAAGGAGTGAAGGTGCTTAGATATCCTAGAAAGAGATCGAAAGCGGGGTAATATATATGCGGAGGGCTGGCTCCAGCAGCCACGTGATTGTAGTCACGTGCGAATACCCAAACATGCTTGAAATCCCCACCACATCGCTTTCATGCTTGCCTCTGGTCTCCTAGATCAGTTTGCGAGCTATACCAAGACACTATCACCACTGGAGTAGGAGGAAGTGGCCCTCGGCCCGACCAAGGGCATTGATTGTATTTACAGGGCCAGCTGAGCCCTTGTGGGGGCTATCATCTCACGAAACAACTCGCAATAAAACGGAAGGATAGGCGGGATACAAGATCACATGGAGTTTGGATTTCATCTTAATTTCTTTCTTTGATTTTCTGGTGTACTTTGTCAGCTCTGGAGCGGAGGCGTAGTCTCGTGATCACATCTGTAGCCTTAATCCTATATAGTGCGTCTATGTAACGCCTCAGGTAGCTAAAGACCTATGGAATACAAAAAAAAAGGTTCTGGAGTGGAGACCAGTCTGCTCCTAGTCCTGTCGTCGAGAAAGGCAGATAAGAGAGGCTCTTCGACCACTAAGCAAATGTTTGCTGAACCAGCTGAGTAGCTGGGTAGGGAGCAAGAATCTTTTTAGGCAAATTCTAGCAAGTCGGCTGCAGAAAGCAACTTTTAAACCCCCCGAAAACAGCAGCCAGTTTGCCGTCTAGTCATTAAATAAAGTATATTTTATAAAAGTGCTTTATATTATTATATTAAAATTAATATACTTTAAACTTTATTATATTATTTATTTATACTTTATAATCGAGCACTTTAATATTATAATTAAGAGTGCTTGGTCTTAAGGTATAAATAAACAGTATATGTTATCCTTTAATATCTTAAGGTATAATACTTTAAGCAAAACCACTTTGAGGTGCAGTCTTGCAGTTGACGTACTCACAGTTGTAGTATTGCAAAGACGATATTACATAATCTACATGATAAGTTGTTCATGTGATAATGTTCAAACAATGCAAAAAACCCAACAAACGAACACTCACTGCCTTCCCTGTTTCGCACCTGGTGCATGTGGAAAATGGAAAGACTAATCTTCATTTCCAAGACGCTAGCAGCATTATCCATACCTATCACGTGTACGCCAAGTCAACTTGGCCCTGAAAGATCAGGAATGATGGTTACTAATCTTACAAGGCCCAGCACAGTAAACCACAATAAAACGCAAGCAACTAATTATCTATTATAGGATGAACATCTTTCGAGTTCTCGGGATGTTTCTCAGTTCCTCAGCGTCATATTCCTCCCTGTATTCAGACAAAAGACCTCTTCGCTCTGCCGACCACCTCCAATCCATCTTAGTAACAACAGCACGAATCTCTTTTTTGTTTTTTTCTGACAGTCATTCCAATCAACCAATATGGGGGCGTCTTCAGCAGAGCTCTGGTCTCCATCTTGAGGTGAATCTGCTGCTACGTCCTGGTCTAAATCGAATACAGCCCAAAATACAAGAGACAAGTGTGCGCATCCCCAGACCCGGTATGGTTGTGTGCCATTAGTTAGCTTAAGTAGAACAAGGTCACCTTCTACCAGAAGGGAGGAAGAATCTTCAGGGAGGATATTTGAGCGTTGCTGCTGCATGACTTCTTGTAGAGGTATCGGTTTACCTTCAGCGTACATCCAAAATTTGATATAGGCATCACTTTGCTTTGAGACATAGTCGTCAGCTCCGAGGTACGCTTCAAATACGGACTTTCCTCTATATACTTCATTGAAAATTTCACCAGTGACGCTCGCCCAACTCCAAGTTGAAAAATTGACTCGGCGAATTCGTGGAAGCGCATTGGCCGATCTCAGATGCGGTCTGATAGCCCAGCTTGGTGTTCTGGTCCACAAGAAATCCAAAGCAAATACAGTGTGTGGATCTATCGCAGCTTTCGGAGGCGTAATTCAGCCACCCTAAAAGGTAACAAATCGTGAGTGGTTGAGTATTCCTCGAAACGCATCTAGGACGTCACACTCATTCGTTACTGCTCTTCGCGAGAACGCAAGTCTGTCTCTACAGAAACCATCCACACCAAGGGTTTGTGGTCCAAAAAGCGCTGCATCTAGACGGCTGGAGTTCAACAATGAAGAGACCAAGCAGCTTTGTGCGTCCGAGGGAACAGTTTCACTCCCTGTTGTCTCCCGACAAACGATATAAACTTGGTGCTCTGTGAAAAACAAACATTGCCTGGAAAGTCTTGCTTCCTGGTATGTCCAGCCTCGTGTTGCCCACACTGATGCCTGGGTTACTGTCGAGACTGGTGGGCAGGAAGAGACAAGGCAGCCGCGTGCTGTCCGGGAACAAGATTGCGGTCTTCTGGAGATTCCGGAAACTCCTGGAAGTCCAGCCCTATCATTTTCACCGTACATCGCGACGATTGTTGCTTCAGCATTCTCGTATATGTGATCCATATTTTGAAGCATTATCTTTTTTTCGGGTCCCTCTTTTTGGTTTATGCACTTCGACCAAAACTGTGAAGAATCTCAAATGCGCTTACAGCCTGCTCCATTTGTTGAATTAGGACGAATAATTCAAAGAATATATAAAGTTACTATAAAGAAAGAAAAGGCTAATATTCTTAAGAAGTAGACTAATTTGGCTTAATAGAATGCAAATTTTTGAGGTTAGGATTGGCTTTTGGAAACAGAGGAAGCCTGTTGTTCTAGAGAATAGGAATCTTCGCTTCAGGGGTTGTTTTACCCAGCAATGACCCCTCAACGATCCTGCATCCTCTATTTCTATATTTATGTAAGTACTAAATTTGCCATATCCGTACCCTAGGGCAACCTATAAGTCGCCAAATCTTATTCCCTCCCCAAGACATCTTTCAAGTTCTTCTTGCCCTGCCTTCCTCCTTGTCTTCTTAACTGTTAACTCTTCGCCGTAGAGTTTCGAAAATAGCACTAGCCTTCGACCGAGAACTTGGGCGATAAGACTACACAACCTATTTTTCACGCGAGTTTCAAAATGTGAGCATATTTGATCCCAGTGAATGTTAAGATACATAAATACAGATTTTTGCTTCCTGATCGCAAGATATATTATTTTTCATCTTAAGTCTCGCGTCGCCACTCGCACAAACTGCTTCTCATCGAGACCAGAAACAGGCCAATTCGTCGAAATCTTTGGCCGATAATTCCTCGTCAGTTCGCGAATCTTCAGGTTTCAACGAGCGATATGTTGCAAGCGCTTCCGCAAAGTGTTGCTTGCTCTTTCTTTCGTTGCCCATCAAAGTCATTAATTTCCCCATCAAGTACTCCGTTCGAGCTTTCTCGTGTCGATAATAGATCCGGCTGCTGAACACTCTCAACGCCTGACCCAGCAATTTCCTGGCTATTTGTAAGTAAATTTCAAAGTTTTGTGAAGGAAGGAGAGCTTGCTTTGCATCTTCTAGCTTTCCGAACCTTATGTAGTGCTCAGCGACTCTATAGCACACATCTGCTGTTCGATGATGATTATCTCCAATGGTTGATCGGTACTGTAAAAGAGATCTTTGATGGAAGTCGTAGCTCTCTTTCAAGCGTCCTTGACTAAATCTGACATTCCCAAGCGCGTGCAGAACTCGACCAGTTCTATTGAAACGTCAGTATCGGTACAATGGAAGCCAGCAGGTGACAGACTTAAAAGACTCGTTGTCATTCTCGCCAAATACTTTCTCTCTTTCGCGGAGTATGTTGATGAGCACCGTATACGCTTCTTCGTGGTTTCCCAAGAACCAATGTGCTAAGCCCATGTTCGCAGCCGGCAGGGTCGCCATTATAGGCGTATAATTCTCCAGGCTAGAGTAAACCTCAAGTGATTTGTTCAGGACCTCGATGGCTTTGACATAGTCCCTATTCATCATATAAGCCACTCCCATCTGATTGTGTGACATGGCAAGTCGAATATCTCGAGGTCCTTGTTGAGAACTCTTCGCATGACTGAGACGAAGTTGTTGAAATCGTGAAGTGTACTCCATACATCTCTCTGGATCGTTCACCTCCGATGCATCAGCACCTCGACTGTAGTAGATATCGCTCAAAAGATCAACAGCTTCTGTATCTTCAGATTCGCAGACTTGCTGTGCTAGCTGAAAGAAGGGCTCGCAATTTTCAGGTATTGACCTCTCATAGAAATACCTGGAGTTCATTAGTATATGAATTCAATCGGAACCAGATGACTTGCCAGCCCACATCATTGAGAAGCTTTGCAAACTTAATCCCAGGCCTCAAACGCTGTTGCTGCTGGTTTAGACCGGAGTAGAGGTTCTTTAATCGAAGTATGTGGGGGAAGAAAGTCTCGCATCTCTCCCAACGTGAAGTATTATGTCTCCAGTCGATCGTCACGAATGGCCAAACTGCCGAAATCAGTGTCACTGCAGAATCAAACGTCCGTTGGAGATGTTCATGATTCATTGCAGCTCGTACTCCATCTTGAGTAAGTCGATGGATCCTTAGAACTTCTTGTTTCTTATTTCTCGTGATAAGAGAAGACTTTGTCAGCTCCGCTCTTGCCTTTTGATAATCGCTAGTATCCTGGGGGTAGCCTTCGGTTGGAACCTCTTTTGCTCCTCGCGTTAGAAGGTCTTCCGGTATATGGTCCGGGTCAATGAGAGAGATAACATCAAGAAGTGAGGAAGCACCCTGCCCTATGCGATCCAGAGCCCAGACGGAGGCAAGGGTGTGCTTGTAACCCGTATCTTGCATTCCGAGGTTCAGTGCGTGAAGTTCCTTGAGAGCCTGGTCTTGATCATACATCGACAAAAATTCTTTGTATGATAAATATTGCCGATTTATGACACCAGCCATTTGTGCAAGTGCAAGTGGTAGCCCCCCGAGTCGCTGTGCTATTGCAATTGCGTCGCCTGGAATAGCAACTTGATGTCCAGCTTGTTGCTTTATGTCATCGCTTTCATCGTCGCCTTCGCTGTCATTTTCTGTCAATCCAACAAGGAATTTCGCTGCATCTCTCTCCTCGAATGGTTGAAGAGTGACTCCCGCAGTCACTCGGAATTCCCTCCCTCTTGCCAATGGGTCGCGACTGGTCACTAAAATCGAGCCAATCCCCTCGGAGGGCCAGTAATCACTGAGAATTGCTGGGTCGTCGACATTGTCAAGGATCAGGAGCCAAGACGCGAAGTCTCTTGCTCCAGTTGGCATCGAAGAGCGGCGATGATGCCTGAGAGGGCATGTCAACCACGTCTTGACTAAATCGCGACTCATGGCCTGATTTTGCTTGGTACCTGCTTCCTCAAGTCCGAGTTCCAAAGCGATTTGACAAAAGCCGTCAGCTATTTTGGTTGGCTCATCTGATTCTACCCAAAATATTGCGTCGTAGTCATCACGATGCGCGAACATGAATTCGACAGCGATTTCAGTCTTGCCAACACCTCCCATACCACATAGCCCGAACGTCTTTAAATCCCCATGATTCGTCCGAGATCCAAGCAGAGGTGAAGGGAGAAGTGTCTCTTCCATTTTCCCAAGAACGTCACGTCGTCCAAAGAAATCTCGATTTCTGATGTGGGTTTTACGTAGGAAACATGGTAGGATTGGGTCTCTTTGGGAGAAATTAGAGACTTCAGATATCAGATCGAACGTTGCGACCCTGGAAGGATTGGATGTATGGCTCCGCTTTACCCTTGGAAGCTCCGGGGCGGATTTGTGACCAGGATGATTCTTTCCGCCTTGAGGGCTGATGCTCTCAGACTTCGGACCTTGGCCTCGTCTCTCGATAATGTCGTCCGGGTCACTGTGTTCGATAGAATAGTGGCTTGATGCATTATCCAAGAAGATATCACGCTGTGTTGCTTCTATTGATTCCCTGATAAATTTCGCTATTTCCTGGTAGGCCTCTGTTTGGTTCCCAATATCGCACAATGTGGTATGGTCAGCATCAACTCCAAGGTCCTTCTCATGTTGGATATGAGTCAGAGAGAATTCTTTTCTCACTAGCTATAGATTGTTTCATCAGCAAGGCTTTTTCGGGTATTTGGCAGAAGACTAACCAAAGTCGATTTTACTTGAAACCCTCCCAGACCCCGTCGGACTCGTGTTTCGCGCTTTTCGTAAGCCGAAAGAATCGGAGCAATGGGGGTATCGTTGATTTTCTCAAATTGCCTTGATATACGGATCAGAATTTCCATCTCATCATCTGAAATATCTAGTTTCGAGAACTTCTTCAAGCTTGCTTTGGGAATCAATGACAGGTTCCGCCAAATTTCATCTTCTGCTTGTTTTGAATGTGGAGTCCCCATCATTATGAGTCCAGATACTACTCCGAGAAAGCCGCCAAACCTAGGTATGTCCTGTTGGGCAAGACAAAGTGCCTCAACAAATCAGCAAATGGAATTGGGGCCGAAGTAAGAGAGCAAAGAATACTAGCTACCTTCTTGAGTATGATGCCACCAAGGCTATGGCATACGAATAAGAAAGGATATTCTTCGATCTAGATTTGTTAGTAGCCTTCTGGAGCAATGATATTCTTGCTTTGCTTACTGTTGGGTCCTCTCGCAGCTTTGACAGATATTGCAAGAGAGTGTCACCACTTTCGACTAAGTTACGCCAAGAAAACGTGTCTTCTGTAGAGAGGCCATGGTCAAAGCAAAGAATGCTCGAATTCTGAGCAGTGTTTGACAGCAGAGTCTCAAGCCATGGCTGGCCGGACGATTTACCCCATCTCTCGGGCAGCGATACTCCAATTCCAGGGATCACGATGATACTAATGAGGATCAATTTGTCAGCGTGGCACTCTCTAGGGTTTCAGACGGCCGTCCCACAATGATGTCACCGTAGTTGCTTCATAAAGAAGACGGAAGCCAAGGCTTGTGCAATCCTTCGAGGAGCGCATCTTGATCACGTGTGAGCTCTACAGCCTCCCCATCTCACAAATGCGTCCGACATCAAAGAATGGTGTATTGTCGTAACACGCAAATATAGGTCATATACACGACCGGAGAGGCGACGCCCGTGAGAGCCAGAGCTTAGCAGGCAGCTAATATTCGCACGGAAGCATACAGCTGTGAACGATCGGGATGAAATCTGAAAAGCGCGCCAAGCCCCTCGAGGACCTTTCCAATCAGCAGATGCGCTCCAAAAAAACCAAAAAAACCAAAAAAATAGCCTGGCCAGGCCATGCGCCGTGCTGTAACAGGATGGTTACACAGGTTGTGGTCAGGCGAGAGGTCACTCTGGGCGGACTCGGCTGCAAATGGGTCGTACGTCCTTTCGTCTGTGGAATGAAGCTTATCAATGAGAGAACAAATGCATACCTGTATTCAATATTGGTGAACTCTATGAGGTTGTACTGAATACCACGGGGGTGCGGCATTACGAGGTTACAGTGTATCGGGGTAACATTTCGGAGTAGTTATCACGTACTATAATTCTCCTTCGTAGGGCGGTGGGCCCCTGGAACGTCGAAGCGCTAAAATGGTTTTGGGAGCACTCACCCCAGTCCAATGGCTTGTATGCCACAATCTAATAAAATAATCTCGAATGAACCTGCATTTAATATGCCACAATAGTGGCATACAAGTCGTGTGCATTCAAGAAACATACCGCCTCCGCTTTTCTAATCTTCATCCCACTCTTTCTCTGCTAGCGAGGTCAATCAAAATGCTTGATCCAACACCAACACCCACAAGAAACGAGACATGAGAAAGTCTCGACAGGGAGGATCCTTTGTGTTTTCAATACAAATTCATGCCGACCGAACCTGAGCTGGTTGGAGAGGGAGAAGAGAGCCTTGAGACAGCGCAAGGCAGTGACACAGCTCTGTCAGTGCTCGTTCCCGAAGAACCGTCAAACGCGAGGCTAGCTTTGATTCTCGGGTGTATGTGGGTGAGTGGAACCTGGTGGATATGGATTAAGTCCCGTTTTAAACTAGTTTTCTATTCTAGGTTGGTGTTGTTCTTACAGCGATTGGTATGTTCATCAACCCCAAAGAAGTCTCGGGACCGAAACTACTGGCAAGTTCTGACGATTTGTTGCCCATCGTAGCCACACTCCTCTTACCAATTTCGACATCCTTCAATTCCTTAGGCTCTCTAGCCTGGCTCGGGTCTGCGTATCTCATCGGCCAAGCTGCATCACAACCGCTTTGTGGTCGCCTCACCGAGATCTTTGGTCGACGGGCTGGACTCATTGTCGCCAATAGTACATTTGGCATTGGGACATTGATCTGTGGACTAGCGAATCAGGAATGGGAATTGCTTCTTGGACGAGCTCTTGCTGGGCTTGGAGGAGGTGCTATATACGCAATTTCGACTTTCGTGGGTTCAGATCTTGTGCCGGTGAGAAAGAGGGGGGTTATTACCGGAATCAATAACCTCTGCTATGGAGCCGGGACTGGACTTGGAGGCGTATATGGCGGCTGGATCAACGATACGTTGGGATGGAAATGGGCGTTCTTGATACAAGTACCGATCGTATTCGTCGCCGCGGTCCTAGTGTTCTTTGTCGTCAAGGTCCCCACCAAGCAGGTTGAGAAGTCTAATATACGTCGCGTGGACTATTTAGGATGTGTCACATTAGTAGCGGCCTTGGTTCTTTTCCTGTTGGGTCTCAATGCCGGAGGAAACCTCGTTCCATGGAACAGTGCCCTGGTATTTATCAGTTTACCCCTCTCAGTGATCTTCTTCGGCACCTTCATATACATCGAGAAGCACATTGCATTGGAACCGATCATTCCACTCCATCTTCTCCGGAATCGCACCGTGTTAGCAGCTTCTTTGACCTATTGCTTCGACCACATGTCAGCTTTCGGTGTTTTGTACTACATACCAGTCTACATACAACTTCTCGGCAAGAGCACAACCCAAGCAGGCTTGAGATTGTTGCCAAACAGTGCCGGACAAGCTGTTGGAGCTCTAGCAGCAGGATTCATAATGCGCGCAACTGGTACATACTTTCGTCTCAATATTGCAACTCATATATTCACCGTGGCTGGATCAGGCCTCCTCATACATCTCTCACTGAACACGCCATCGTGGTATCCGTTCCTCATTTTAGGTATAATTGGTCTTGGATTTGGGGGAATGCTTGTGATCAACCTCACTGCAGTCATTAGCTCCGTTCTTCGCGGGGAGCAGGCACTTGCCACATCTGCATCGTTCGTGTTCCGCTCTGCGGGGTCAACTCTCGGTGTAACATTTGCTTCTGCTGTATTTCAAAATGTCCTCAGAGAAGCGTTATGGAAGCGAATTGGTGATGTTGAAAATGCTGATAGTATCGTTGCCAGGCTTCGTGGAAATTTCCAAGAGATATCTCAAGTTGATCCAAGTATCAGGCAGGCTGTCCTAGATAGCTATATGGTGGCTTTGGTTGGAGTCTTCTGCACGACGTTCGCGATGAGTTGTCTGGCAGCGATAGTGAGTCTTTTCATGAAGGAACACAAGCTGCATAGCAATCTGTCTCGGACTTAGGATTCTCCGGAAATTAGAATCTTACATCGATATGGTATCAGTAAAAATACAATT
Source organism: Hyaloscypha hepaticicola (assembly GCA_002865625.1). Lineage (NCBI taxonomy): Eukaryota > Fungi > Ascomycota > Leotiomycetes > Helotiales > Hyaloscyphaceae > Hyaloscypha > Hyaloscypha hepaticicola. The sequence goes on along the minus strand of KZ613509.1, from coordinate 437,161 downwards.
GGAAAAAGAGAAATTCCCAAAGCAAATCTCCATATCTAGGAACATTCGTGAATACTGCAAACAGCTACGGCGAGTCAAATTTCAGTCGAGAATCCGGGAGTCTGAGCCCTCACGCCTACTTTTTCTTTTTGAGAGTGCCCGGAAGAAAGCAGTTCCTGTTCCCCTTATCTTGGAAATGTCTAGACTCAAAAGCAAGACCGAAACCACAAAAACAGGTGTTGAAGCCGCAAACCATACCCAAATGCTCAAAACACCAGTTCCAAATTGAGTAAAGTTCATACCGAAGAATGATGTCGTGAAAGAGAGTGGGATATAGAAAAATGCCAGTTTTGTCAGTTTCGCCACTCCAGCAGCCTGCTCAATCGCTCGCTGCGATTCGACAAGCATGTTGTTGCTCATCACAATGTTCATGCCTCGATCACAATATGCTGAGAGCGTTTTTGCACGTACAGCCAAGTACTCGAAATCTTTCAGGAGCTTACTGGCAACCGCGGTTAACACTTCCTCGCTCTCAGTTAAGCCGTCAGTCGATCGGGCGTTGCCATGGGTTTCGATTGAAGATATGGTTTCCTCAATTTGCTGAACGTGCTGATCCAGAATCTTCTTGCTGTATAAGAGATTCGACAATGTAGGACTGTGACGTGAGTTTATCACGGAGAAATCGGTTTCTTTCATAAGCTTGGTTTCCATCATATTGAGGAATTGTATCTCTGAGAAGGCCGTGAATTTGAAGAGATCTGTGAGCACATAGAAGGGATTGTACGCAGCAAGTTCTTCGTCCAAGCCTTTTCCATAGTCGAGATAAAGGAGGGATGCGCTTTGTGCGAATTTCCGAGGTTGTGGGCCTTCCGAAGGACGGCGGACTACAGGAATCCGGGCGTCAAGGGCCATATTGGGTTTGTATTGCATCGTAGGTAGGGCTCGGGTCTTCCATGAATACGATCGATTTGGCGATTCCAGCCACGGGCCACTGGGTCCTTGTGTCAAGTCGCTCCCTACATCTTGCCACACAACCACTGATATGCGTTAGTTCCACGTCATTAGAGACTGTGGAATCGGGCGATAGCCTACCAATCCAGCTATTACCTATGGAATTTATGCAAATTGAGACGTCTTGTTCAAATGAAAAATGAGTCCCATCATGAACCGCAAATCGCCGGACAAATGAATCACAAATCTTCATTTTGTGCCCAGAACGAGTCTCATCGAGATAGTGTTCCATTCTCCTGGCACTGTCATTTCGCAAAAGTTCTACCTCTTCCTGATCACGTCCATGCCTCTCAAAGGTTGCTCCCCTTGATCCAATAGTCGTCCAGTGAAGTCTAAGAAAGTTGGATTTGGAAGACGGGAGACCGGGTAAGTTGAAATAGTCAGGCTTCCCAGCCGTTGCTCTAAAATCCAGATGTCTTAGGAAGAATTCAGGGTCAATATTACACATGTAACCGATCGTGTTGAGCCATTCTGGAGTTGGATTGCCCCTAAGAAATAGAAGATGGCCTGTTTCTGATGTTCCTAGGGCCTGTATGGTAGCGGAATTTTCGAACGCTTCCGGGCTGATGAAAGGTGTCGCCCGTTCATTTTCGGCAGCCGCCAGATCATAGAGCATTGCAAAGCATGTAGCCTGAGCTGCGCTTGCGCTTTCAGTCGATAAACTCGCAGAAGATTGTGGGTGATAATGCTGAGAGTACGGCTGTAGTAAGTACTGTGAAAGGTTTTCGTAATTCAATCCGGGGTATAGAGAATCACTCGTAGCTTGACGAGCATGTGCAGCAACCAAATGAGCGTAGTTCTCTGCACTTCTGACACGTACTGATAACCTATTAGCTTTGAATGATGCAGGTTGTACAAAGTTGTGAGAAATCGGGCCTCTTACGATGTGCTGGAGATGGTGGAAGGCTCTCCCCACGACGACCTCTCTGGGGAAGCATGCTGGCGTATCCTTTTAAGGCAGTATGCAGAATTAACGAAGTAAACTGTGGGACATGCAAGGCACTACTATGCCAAAGCACGCTTCTGATGCGACATAGATGAAAAGCAGATGTCGCATGTTGGGGACTCCCGTTAATGTTATGTCCAGGAGAAAGCCAACTTGGGGGCCGTGCACCTGTGCGCCATCCAAGTAGCCCGGCCTACTGGAACGGGATGCCCAAACCGCAGCCTGGTCACTATTTTTAGATGATGTTTAAGAAATAGGCTAGAACAAGTGAATCATTGGACGCCGCAGCGTTGTGGTCTGATGGCGGGCCTGCTCGGCGCAAAACTGCTTGAGCCACCACTACGGAAAGCCATAAGAACGACTCGTCTCAGCGTACTCGCTTGGTCAACTTCTTTATTGCGGCCCCATATGCTTCAGCTCGAACACCTTAAAACACCTCTACCTTAATTTTTATATATACCCTCTCTTAATTGAAACCCCTTTACTATTTAATATTTATTATACTTCTTAAAAAAAAATTAGTTCTCTTATTTTAAATATTTAATAAGGGGAGAGTTAACGAGTAAAGTCGAGAGTCGAGTTGGGAGTGAGTTGCGGGGCCTGAGTTATTAGTGAGGAAGGCCCTATAATTATAGGCAGTTATTACTAAATTTTAGGCTCTAAGCGCTGAAAAATTAGTGATAATTTTTTTCAATGGGGTGCGGCACAGCAAGTGGGGCCGGAAAACCAATAAAGAAGTGAGGGTAGCGAGTACGCTGAGACGAGTCGTTCTTATGGCCTTCCCTACGTCTCGGCTTCTATAATCTTCATTGCATCGGGCATGTTCGACGCAGGATAGTATGTCAACTCGATGTACTTGGTTGCCTCTCTCAGGCAAACTTCCAGCAGTGTCACGACCCCTAGCGTCCAGAAGGATGAGGCTGCTCCCCAGAACAAATCCGGCTTCTCGGTCCTTGATCCTCTCGTCACCGTGCCATTGGCAAGTACAATTTCGATCCAGTTTACTGTCCCATCGAAGAAGCCATAGCGAAAGGAGCTGCTCTCTCCCGACCTGCCGGAGAATCCACCACCCGCCGTGATGGCGGGGAACTCCATGACAACCAAGCGTACCAGGTCGTGCTCGAGGTCTGCGTGCAAAAGAGCGTCCGTGGAAACATTGGGTTCGACAATTACCGTTTTCGTCTCCTTGTCGGTGCGAAGGACATGATTGAGTTTGCTCGTGTCCACGACGTTGTCTAGACGGCGCTGGGAGTCGCGGGTGCTGTTAGTAGAACCGGGGTAAATGCGAAATGGTTGCTGCGCCTCAAAGAGAGACCGGACGCTGGCTTCGATGGTCGCAACGGTAGCTTTGTACGCCTCCGTGGTTGATCGAAGCAGAGGCCACGGCGATGGTGATATCGATGTGTGAAAATGAGGGCAGTGGTAGAGATTGCGGGAGACGACGGACGATAAGAGCGAGTGAAAATTATTTTATAGGACCTTCTAAATTAGACCCCAGAATTCCTTTTTGAGGCTTTTAAAAGAGGAGCTCCGGGCTATCTAAAGCAGGTAAGGTAGGAGGTACCGTATAAGGCAGATTTCCTTACAAGACTACAAGGATATGACTTCTATATAGTATATGCAGGCAGGTTCGCCCAAGCTGCAAGAAAATTTCCAAGCACAAAATGGAAACATATTTGCAAGAGTGGACAGAAAATCAGTGATGCTGTAAATTTATAATTCAATAAATTCAACGCTTCAAAGTCGACTGGTGTGATACAGCCTTACGCTTTGCCTCCAAGAATACCATCTGTGCTAAACAGATGATGGATGTAAAAAGAAAGAGAGATCATCAGGGTCACGGGGATTGGCTGCCCTTACTTGCCGTCCTAGGCGTCTATTGCGGCGCCATGCTCGGAATCTCATGAAAGGAGACCCTTGTTGAAGTATGGTAAGATCCCTTTCTGATAGCGCCTTCTCCTTCAATTCCCTTACGGTACCCTTCACATCAATAGTATCACTTCCTTCATTAACAAAGGGGCTCGGATCATCTGTAGAGAACGGCCTCTGTGGATAGAGTGCCCTGCAAACTTGAGTCAGCCATATGCTCCCAGATAGGGCTGTCCCAAGAAAAGACCGAACATAGAATGCGCCTTACCAGTATTGGTCCCGAAGCTCCCTGTATAGGTTCATATTGACAAACTTATTCAAGCCATAGTAACCAGCCCAGATCCTCGGCTCCATGTAATTCTGCAGCAGTTGCCAGAAGAAATTCTCGTGAATGATCGAGGGGTATGCAGGGTCATGTGGTACCGTGGCTGTAAGTTTAGGCATGGGTGCTGATAGTGCTTTGAAGAAGTTGTACATTGCCTTGCATGTCACAGATAGGGAGGCCATAGCTGTAGGATGGAGTGACTTGCTGATATTGAGGAGGATCTCGTTGGCCATGTTCGTGATATGGTGAGGAGGGTATGAGAAGTTCGTACTAGTCGGAGGTGATGCCAGAGTGTGGAAAGTGGCGGAGCCCTGCGAAAATGGTCCTGGAGCAGTTAGATTGGATCAGGTCATTTAAAAGCATTGGAGACTTACGCGGGGTTGTCCAGGGGCGGGCAAGGCGAGCAAGGCCTCGCTGCATGGAGCGTGAGAGAGCGCGTTGACGACCTGCCGCTGAAGAATCCGCCATATCGATCTCAATCCAAGTTATTAGGAATTGTGTTTGGTGGACAGTGTGATGCAGTGGACCGGCGGATCGGAGTGATGAAGATGAGGTCGGCATTCCTGACCCGACGCGAAGGATATATTTGAAGCTGGAATTTTAGCTGATACAAGAACTCTGAAAGTGAATATTCAAGTTTGAGCCCTACACCAACGGTGTTGACGGGATAATGTAACCTCGCGACTTCCCGATTTGATTGAGCAGGATCGCGCTGACAACCCACAACAGCACTCCACGAGCGTGATCCTTCAATATTTCCGAACATATTCAAATGTTCCTTCGGCTCGTCTTAAATCCAAAACCTTCTCTTCTCAGATGTCGTGCAAATACTGGAACATTCGAAGAACCGGCTTCCGAGTCCTCAAAAGTGACTGAACCAAAGCACGGGAGACTACGGACCTCAGACTCAAACATTCATTCTGAACCCCCTTTCCCAAACATCCATCGATCTCTGTACCAGCTGCAATCTCCTTGATGCAGGCTCAATTTTCATCCTCTCAAAGTATCCCTCCCAAAATTCCTTCTCTTTATACTTCATCAACTCAAACTTTTCCCGAGTCACAAAGCGAAAATTCATTCGATAAAACGCATATTCAGGGCCCATCCAGTCTTCCAATAGAAAAGGCAGATCAGGTGTGTCATAGAAATTCAAATATATGTTGTTGTGTAGTTGCCGATGGAGACTGTACAGGTAGTGGCACGTGACGCCAAGGCACACCGAGGCTGTCTTGTCGAGAAAGGATAGAATTTTGAGGTGGAGCTCTGTTGGGAGATCAAAGAAGCCGAGAGGAGCAAATTTATTCTCTACTGCGTCGTATCAGTTCAACATTCAGAGGTGTAGTTGGAGCGCGGAAGGGACATGCCTTCAGCTGAGGCTCCAGATGCGTCGGATTTTTTGCACTGTTTCGAGCAGTTGACTGTCAAGAACATGGACCAACTTAGATTATCTGATGTATTCAGGGACTTGAGTTTCATTGCACCGGATATTGGATGTTGATGGGGGAGGAATTCTGATGTGTTCAGGGAAAGAAGATGAGAGTACGGTTAGGCTCCAGAACGGCTGAGTAAGCAACCTAATTTATTCCCGAGGTCTCAGTCCAAATTGGAACAGCGGAAGAGAAAAATGCTTGGATTAGCAGCTTGATAGTCTTAAATCATTTGCTACAATGCATGCTTCTTAGATTCAATGTTTAGTCTGAAATTGAAAAGGTTACAAGTTCAAAGTCACGTGCATTCACCCCCCTTTTGTGCTGGTCAGGTGACTCCTCCCTGCCTAGGTATGTAGGTTTAATGTACCCAGTATTGAGGCAGACACTGAAACTAAGGTTTCAGGCATCATATTTTAAGAAGAAAAGGGGTTTTTTTTAAGAAGACAATAACGCATTGCCCTATGTGCCGTCGTGCGTAACTGAATAATTCAGTGTGTAAAATGAGTTGAGTTTGAGTTGAGTTTTAGGTTTAACTCAAACTCAACTCAACTTTTTAGGGCCTAACTCAAACTCAACTCATAATTAACTCAACTAACTCATGAGCTGGTGTTGAGTTAGTTGAGTTAGTGTCACGTGGTACACACGTGACGTATACGTGATCTGGAAAGACTCGGCCCGGGGCGTACTTAAGCCTAATAAAGTATAGCGAGAGTCTAGTGCCACCCCGCCCCCTCGCTAAGCATTACTAAGCGAGATCGGCACTCTGGCCTCTAGTGAAAGATTCTTTTCTCAAAGAGCTCTTATTATAACTAAATTAAGAAATAGACTTAATAAGAGTACCTTTGAGAAAATATCTTGTTTAAAGAATTGGGGAATATTTAAGGAAGAGAAGTAAAAAAGGAGGAGAAAAAACGCGAGAATTTGATTTTAAAGAAGGATAATCAGTTTTTTATAAAAGAAAATTAATGTTTAGCTTTAGTTTTATATATATTAACTTTATTTAATCTAATTTATAAAAGGGTTAAGCGGTTACTTAATTATTATTAATTAAATTTCGAAAAATTTGGTATCACGTGACCAACTCAACTAACTCATGAGTTAAAAAATTTTACGACTCAAACTCAACTCAAACTCAACTCAACTAACTCATGAGTAACTCGAGTTAATAACTATTTTTTTTGACACACTGGAGCCTGAATTTGAAGTCTGAGGAAACAATAGCACATTGTATGAATATTCACAGGCAGGAAAAGAGCTCGATTACATTCGACTCAGGGTATGTGTTCAGTTGATTCTCAATTTTGGTGCCTAGCGTAAACGAACTCGTCTGCAAGCTCTCTGCCATTCGCACACTCTAAAATTACCCTGAATCCACTCTACCGGCTCTCATGATTCTCTACAAGACTACCAGAACAAATCCATGCTCTCAACAAACCCCAAATAAAGAATGACGCCGGTACAAGACGATATCCGCAATAGCGCTAGCATACTCTAGATCGCGGTACGTGAATGTCATCCATGTATCAGGATTTTGCATGATCTCAGTCATGAGATCAACAGGTTTCTGATACATCTCCAGATCCTCTTTTGTAAACGCCATGAAATCCTTGAGAAGCTGAAACAAGTAAACCTTCTCCCAGCGAGGCCATTCTGAACTTGTCCAGACCAAGGTTCGCTCGAGCATGGTAATAGTGGTTGTTGCATGAATTTGGTTGTGCATTTCCCATAGATTCTTGCAGGTAAAGCCGAGGCACACAGAAGTGCAATTATCGGCGAAGGAGAAAATATTGACAAGGACTTTCTCTGGCAGAGTATTGAGGGCTAAATATGGGGTTTGAGACAGTGAGTTGGCTTTGAAACTGTTAGTTTACCAGTTGCATCATGAGATAAACAAAGGGACTTCCTACATGACAAGGTCATTTTAGCTAAGCCCATCTCCGTTTCCTCGATCTCGGTCTCTGCGTTGGCCATGGTATCTTTGATGTAATTCTGAGTATGGTTTGTTCGTATGAAATCTTTGTGTTTGGGAAAGGCAGACTAGACTTTCTTATTAGTTTTTTCTCTGTGGGGAAAGATGTTGACGATCTAACTGTGAATTGCAAGTAGTCCACTGAAATTCAAGGGACGACTGTCATGGAAGTATATGTTCAACTGACTTGTCTCGCAGATTTGTAGGTTATTTGAGACGAGATCTTCTCCTGTTGACAATGGTCTTGTGTCGAGGTTGAAAAATATTTGTCTGGAAAGGCTTCATTGCTTTAATTTATAGCGATAGGACGATATCGGACTCTCAACTATAAATTTAATAAGAGGGAAGCTTACTTACTAAGCAAGGCTCCCTCTTTGATGGCCAATCCTCTTTCCGCTAAATACCAAAACCAAATAAATGTGTTCAGTCTCTGGGACCACTTCTTACATTTTTATGTTTCAGCATTTTAAAGCCTTAAATAGCAATGGGGTAGAGCTTTTCTTGCTTCAGTTCTCTATGAACAACCAGTGTGTGCTGGGCACCTGATTTCAAGCAATCTATGACTGATTTCGTGCTAATATCACAAGCAGCAAGAGCAAAGCAAAATCCCTTTGTTATATCAGCTTGATGATTATCATAGCAGTGGCACAATTACATGGGCTGCATATGGAACTTCTGGTATTGGAAAAAATCGTAACGCTAGAAATTCACTGTATCTGTACGAATGATAGGATCTCCACCCTTTCACTTTTACCGTCCTAACAGCGCGTCTAATTCCTCCCGAGGAAGAGTATTAACCATTTTGAACGCAATCTGGGCTAGAGGTTCCAGCAATGTCACATTCGTAGATTCATTTCTGGCCAAACGATCGGCGAACAGCTTCATCCATCCTGCCACATCCGATTCCTCCGCATCATTCCACTCCTTGGCCAATCTCTCCTATGCCTCCAAAAGGGGTTGACCCACTCGATCGCCCAACCATTCTTTGAGGAGCTCAAACAGGCAAAGTTGCTTGCCGATGCCACAGAATGAAGTTCGGCTTAGAAGCGAGACTTGTCCAACGCCGTGTAGATCCCGAAAAAGGGAGTAGAAGTTCTTCGAAGTAAGGCCGAGGCAAGCTGAGGAGGCAGGGTCGAGGTTGGAGAAGATTTGTACATGTATTTCGGTAGGGAGGGTATCAAGGCTAGGCATCGCGGATTCTAGAATGTCCAGTCAGCTTAGAATTTTAGGAACGTATGGAAAAATGATGTCGAAGATCCTTACCTGACATTGTGTTTTGAAGTCTGCGGGAATGAGATTCGGGAAGTGGCAGAGCTAGCAGCACAACTTTGAAGGTGGTGGTTGACTGCGATTTGTTGCTATGGAATAGCTGGGAAAGCTGAGGTATTTCGAGGTTAAATAATTATTTGGCTTAAAAGGATGGAAGATGCATTACAAAGGTGAATTTTCAGAAATTTATGTGAGCGCGTTCCTGACTTTAGCCAATCAGATGACCTTTTGGAAGTTTGGGACAAGAAAGCTTTGAAAATGCTCGGATGCTCCTCCTGAATCTAGATGTCTCTTTGACTCAAGAAGAGGTCCAATTCGAGAGGAGAATAACTTAATACCATCAATAGCGCAGCCCTTGATGTATCATCATGAAACACCCGGTGGTCACCCCCGTCCAATCTGGCCATCAAATCCCTCAACTCATACCAAGGAACCTCCTTCCACATTCGTATGAAAGTTCTCAACTGCTTCGCGTCCTCTTTCGCGTACACATCCGCCATCACCAGGTAGAATTTCATCATCCTGCCGCTGATACAATCCTCAAGCCATTCTTCCAGCAGCTCGACCAAGCAGAATCGCTGGCCAAACTCGAAGAATTGCGTTTGAGATAGCAAAGACAGGGTGCCAACACCATGGAATGATTTGTGTACTTCGTACAGCCGCTTTGATGCCAAGCCAGCACAGAGCGACGTGACCGGGTCGAGATGAGCGAAGACCTTGTTGTGGATTTCGGGTGGCAAAGTATCGAGGGTGGGTTTGGACAATTCTTGGGGTTTCGTAAGCGATTTGAAAGGATAGGAGAGCATTTCAGGGCTCAACACTTACGTAGACTCTTGAGGCTGATGTGAGGCCACTGAGACCGGAGCGGGGGTGCAGTATGGCGGATAATGTCGATTATATCGTCCAACTCGAGGTTGGAATGGCAAAGGGACTCCATGTTTGCCCAGGAAGAATTGAAAGGGCGATTCTGGAAAGCAATGGAGTCGGGAAGGATGGCAAAATTTGGTTAGGATTAGGATGACACGCTGCATTTGATTAAAAAGATTTTATGAGAAGCACGTATTCCATGTTGTCTATCGCTTGACGAGCTCCGATAGTGAAACTTTGTCTCCATCACCCAGTAGGCGCAGACCTACACCTTTAAACCTTTCTGTACCATATATGAAGCCACGCTAGACTTGTTTGCTCCTATCCCCATCGGGGTTCTTCTGGTAGCCGCTGGGCCACGGCCAGTGGCTTCTCTACACAGTGTTGACAACAATATGCCCAAACCCATATTATATATAATACAATATGGACCCCTCTCATATTGGCCAATCACAATATAATAATGCCGTATCGCGATATATTGGCATGAATTTAGGGGGTAGTCGCTTAAGCCTTAGTCGAGAGAGAGGAGTTCTAGTCCCGACTTTAGATCTTAATATTATAACATACAATAATACTATTGACGCATGTCGTATGGGCAGAGTATAGGGAGTTATTGTGAGGGTCGAATTGTATTGACTTGTCTAGCTAAAAGAGTAAGAAGGAAGCGGAACGAGTACCGAAGTTATATACCCTGAGTTTAGTAAATTCTTATATAAGCGCAGCGAGTGCCTTGTCAAGTGGACTAGTAATAATGTAACTGAGACTAAACTATATGCGATATACCCTCCAGGAACGATACTCGCTAATCAGTGATCCACTTGTCAAGTACTCGCTAATTAAGCAAATAGCGTTCCTGACCAATCAGAGCGCGCGGGATAATATCGAATATTATACTATATGGCTCTCGACCCAAATTGGCTTAGTATAATACACTCGCTCGCGATTACTAATAATATCAAACCCTCTATATAATCCCACGAATATTCTTATCAAAATGCCCTTTTTACATTCCAGTATACTCATTCCTTTTTGTCTTATACTATTACTTCCAATTCAGAACCTTTAAACTATTCCAAATATCAGATTAAATAAGTATTAGATAATATAATAGATATCTCGATATCCAAAAAGTCTATTCGGAAATCCAGTTAGTATATCGAAAATATTCATAAAATATATACTATAAAGGTATATCCGAAAATATATTTTTTCTTTAATATTTTCACTACTCGAGCTAACTTTTATCTAAAAAAGTCTTCAAAGAAGGTTCTAAAGAAGTTCCCAATCATTCCCAAAAAGCAGAAAAAGCAGATAATAGATACTATATCTAGCAGTTATATAAAGAATAAGTTTTCTATAATATCTTCTAGTATTCCTTTAAAAAATTAATATATTTTTCAGGTATAATTTATTCTTATTCATATGTCCGGTATATAAATAGTATTCTTCAAGGCAAAAATAATAATTATTATTATAATAATACTAATAAAAATTTCACTTCCTACTATTATACTTATACTAATAGTAATAAATATAAGAGTATTCTAGATAACTATCTTCCCTTTACTTTGAAAATAATAAAGCTTTTTTGTAAGAGAAATAAGAAAAACCTAATAAGTTCTCTAGAAAATCCTTGAACTTTTATTCATATTAATTTACACTTATAGGAGTTAAAGAATACTCGAATAGTAATAAAATAGTATTTGGAACTGGAATTAAAGGAGATTAAGAATAAGAATAAAAATACAGAAAGTATAAAGAATATTAATTTACTTAATTTTAGTAATAATAATACTTACTAGAAGATTTCAGATAATCTCAAGACTTATTTCAAGAATACCTTTTATATTATAATAAATATATTTTTTAATACTTTATAAAATAATAAATTTCGAAACTCTAAATATATTAATTTAGGATTAATTCTCACTTCTTATTCTTATTTAAATATTCTTCGGAATAGAATTAATTCTCTATTCGAATATTTCTTTTTCTTAAATTTTTTAATATTATAAATAAAATAATAAAAGAAATAAATATTTCTTCTCGATTATTTAATCTTTTCGAGTATTTTACAAATATCTTAAAGATTAAATAAAATTCTAAAATATTCGAATTTATATTATAATAGATTTTTTATTAATCTATTAACTAGTATATTATTTATTAGTAAGTATATTACTTTAAACACTCCCTTTTAATACTCTTATTTTATTTATATATTCTAAATATTCATATAATAGAATTTTATAATAATATATTTATTACTCTTAATAATTAATTAAATTATTTATTAATTATTATAAAAGATAATCTAGAGTTTATTAAAGTCTAGATATAAATCTCTAAATAGTTATTTAAGTATTATAAACTCTTTTATAATAAATAATACTCCGAGTATTTCTATTTTAATTAAAAAAGTTATTATAATTATTTAATAAATAATTCTCTATTAAATTAAATTATTAAATAATAAGATAATATATTCTTAAAACGAGTATCTTATATTCGTATTATCTATAAAGGAAATATTAAAAGTGATTTGTAATTATACTTTTCTATATTTAATATTATATTAGATTACTAAAAACCGAGTTCCGAATAGATATTTAATAGTCTAGTTTATAACTATTAAGTATTCGAGACCTGAATTCGTGAGGAATTAAAAGAATATTAAGATTATAAAAGTTATATTCGAATAGATTATAATAATAATATAAAATATTAAATTAATTTTCTTTTAATATTTCTTAATTTAATATTTTAGAATTTATTTATTATATTTCCTAAACTCGAAATCTAATAATAATATACTCGAGTACTTTCTATTAATTAATTCGAATTTCTTTATAATCTTCTTAATATAGATATTATAAATAAATTATATTTTTCGAATTATTTAATTCTTTATTATCTATACTTTTAGAAATTATTTTATATCTTTTATATTATATAATTTATATATTTCTTTAATTAATTTAATAATCTTAATAATACGGAATTTATTATTTTTATAATAAAGTACTTAAATATTATTAATATAAAATATAATAAATACTTTATATTTAATATTTATAAAAATATATACTTTTTTTTATAAAATTAATAATCCTATTCTTTTAAGTATTCCAGTCTAATTATTATACTATAAAATAAAAGAGTTTTATAACTTATATAGAATTCAATTAATTTCTATTATATATCTAAATCTTTTAAAATTAAATAGTAATTTATATATAATTAATAGTCTTTTTGAATTCCGAATAATATTAATAAATATATTTATTATATTAAACTATTTTATTTTAAGATTAAAGTAAATTACTATTATATAAATAATTTAAAATAAATATATTATTAGTATAATTATATATATTAATAGAATTATAAATTCTTTTTATAAATTATTATATATTATAATATATAAATAGTATTTTATTAAAAAACTATTAGTATTTATTTTATATATAAATATTCACTTTAAGAATAATAATAAGATTTTTTATTTAATTAAAATATTTAATATAATCTATTAATATTCTTTAACTTTCAGATTTTTTAACTCGAGTATATAATCTATTTTAAACTCTATTTCGAATATATATTTTTTGAAATCCCTTTATTACTTTAATATAAATAAAAACTCATTTTAATAAATATATTAAATTATTTTATTCTTATAAGTATTATATTTCGAATAAGTCTTTTAAAAAACTAATATAATTATAATAGTGTAATGACTGGCACTATTATAATACTTATTACACTTTACATATACTATAATATTGAATATTACAATCTCAAATATACTAAGCGAACAGATTATACTTAAAGGTCGAGATTCCCCTTGCCTTTTAGTTTCCTTAATTTAGTATTTTCAATTATATTTGGATTTAATTAAATATTATACTTTGATCTTTACAATAATCCTATTATTATATAATACTAAACTCACTTATACCGGTTTATAAAGGCAACTAAGATACTCCTTGACAAAGGACCCAGATTGTCTTTGAGGAATAATAATAGAATACTATCCCTGATATTCGAAATCTCCTCGAATTACAAATCTCTAGAGAGACTAGTTAACTGGGTCCAGTTCTACTAATCGCTAATAGTCAATTTAGATCTACTGACTCAAAATGAAATAGGATAATAGTCGGTCCTTTATTGACTTAAAATAAGGAATAATTAGTATTCTCTACAATCCAATTAATCTCGAAATTCGACTCTCAACTGGAATAGATAATACTCCCGCCCTTCATAATCTAGTTAATCTCGGAATTCGATCCTTAACTGGAATAGATAATATCCCCTTAAAGTGAAATAATAATCGGCTCTCCTTTACCGATTCAAAATAATAAAGAATTCGATAATCGGTTTTAGTCTACTAATTTCAAATAAGGAAGGACTTAATAATCGGTTTCAGTTTACCGATTTCAAATAAGAAAGGATAATTACTAATTTCAGTCCATTACTCTCGGACTAGAATCTAGTCCAGTATTCCACTATAGCGAATATCTATTATAAACCGGATATTAACGAGACCGGACCGAGTAATACTCTCCAGGAAGATACTCTCCAATCTATTCGCCTTAATCCCAAGGGTAAGGGATAATAATGGGACGAGATTGAGAAGAAGGAATTCGATATTACAAATCCCTAATATCTAGAGGACTATCTAATTACCGTTTTAGGAAATAATAATGAGATATTATTTACTGATCTGGAAAATAAGATCTTAAAGGAATACTCGAAGATAATAAAACAGGATCGAAAGATAAAGATCTATCAAATACTAACTAATTACTTTATAGGAATTGCTAACGAGCGGATAGAGTCCGGTTAGAGTTTCTATAATTATATTAAATATTTCACTAATCAGGTCCATATACTTATTAATCGGAATAACGAGTATGAGATCCTTACTGCCCGTTTCCAAGAAAAAGAATAACTAGCTCAAGTAAAGGTGATAAAATGGAAGAAAAAATGGACAGATTTGTACGGAAATCGAGACAAATCCCCAGAAGCTTTATAGGATAATTAAAGGGAGGTCTTCACGATTCCCTCTATCTATATAGTTGAGAACTTACTCGGTTATTAATAATCTATTAGGATCAAGGATCCTGTCCCCTTTACGGAAAAGGATAACTATCTTATCGAAGACTAGACCTTTGATATACGAAATAAACTAATATAAAATTCCTTTAAGTTCGATAGTAATATTCTCAAGGTTATCTATATAACTCGACTAGTAACTGGAGACTCTAGAGACTTTATCTATAATAGACTATAATCCGGTTCGGTTATCCCGATCGTGAAGATTGAATAGATCTTCAAAATCCTCTATTAGGCCTATGACGAGAATAAGGAAATAGTTAAATAACGAGTTAAGGAGAATTACTGAAAGTTCAAGTAAAGGGACAAGTCTTTCCCCGCCTTTTGAACAGATTTTACTCGCCTTGTGACTAAGCTAAATAAATTGCCGAAGGACTAGTATAATAATCTGTTAGATAGAATAAATATCAAACTATTAAAGAGTCTAGAAGATAAGAAGTTTGACTTAATTAGGGACTTGGCCGAGTAGTATATAGAATAGGAAAACAGACTTCTCCTTATCAAAAACCGATAGAACCGGGAGAATTAATAAACTGGAACTATTCGCTAATATATAGTCTCCAGTCTATAGTATACAAGTAGATCCCGTGACATTCCCGCTATTATATGTCTAATATTCGTTCGATTAAGGGAGTCATCCCGTTAAGAAAACGAGAATAAGACCGAGAAATCAGATAACCTATATTACTTCTAATATAGTAAGATAGGATATTAGAAGAAGAATTATCCGGATTTGAATAAGTTTATATCCATTGAGGAAGACCAGTCCGACTTTAGAGATAATAGACAAGATCTGGATAATAAGGATATATACTAATATTTGTTAGATAATAAAATCTCCGATAATGATTCGGGAAAAGTCTAGCTCTAGGATTAGAAATGACTAATCTAGAGTAATATCTCTATTGAGGATCTATTAACTTAATTCAGTTTATTAGTAGAAGATAATTTCTTATTAATTATAAAGTAAATTAGGGAAGTAAGACTAAGATATTTAGTATTCTAGTAAATACTGGAACGAATACTTATATTCTAATTAATTAAAATCTTATTCGCTTATTAATAAATATATTATATATACCGGTATATAAACTCAAGAAACCGATCCCCTTATAAGGATTCGATAGTCAGTCCAGTAAGACTATCTAATAGATTATTGAATTGAATCTGGAATTTAATAAGTATAAATAATCCCGATAATATCTCCTTATTATTGAACTTGGCTCTTATAATCTTATACTTAATAGAAAGTAACTCGTAAAGTATAATATTTTATCGGATTATTAATAGAATTGTCTTTACTGACTAGAAGATTATAAGTCGGACCAGTGAAATTCGAACCGATAAGACTGACTTTTCAAGGAGAATTATTAATAAAAAGACAAATTAATAAGAGTATCCATTCAAGTCCTCAAGAATATAAATATAAACTCTTAATAAGAAATCAAGGAAAGATAGTCTAAATCACTATTTAGTAATCTCCAAATACGAAGGGCTGAATATTAATAGTAAAAGGAGAAACTAGATCTCGATACCTTTAATACTAATAGCCAATATAATAACTCTATCTACTTAGTCGGAACTGCCTTGTTTCAGATAAGTGTAAAAGAGACTAATAGTTATAGCGGGTCTGTGACTATTAACGAGATTGACTATACCCTAGAAAAAGTCAAGTGTAAGCCTTTCCTTTAATAGACAGTTATACTCAAATAATCAAAGAAGACTCAATTTACAGAATACCATACCCTGGTCAAGGAGATAGTATACTCACTCGATAAAGAAGAACAAGACACTCTCGGTAATATTACGATTTCGGATACTATCGAAATCGAGAAACTGAAGGCCACTCTACCCTCCTGGTTATATGAACTAATCAGTACCTTCTCGAAAAGAGTTACGAATATACTTCTCCAATCCCGGCCATTCGATCACAAACTGAAATTCGATAGGCCGGAATTCTCTATAATAACGGTTCACTTATATAAAATGAATATCCCGGAACTCGAAAAGATAAGGAAATATCTAATAGAGAATTTGAAGAAGGGTTTTATCAAGCTATCAGATTCCTTATACTCGTTACTAGTCCTATTTGTGAAAAAGAAAAATGGAAGTTTATATTTTTATATTAATTACTATTAATTTAATACTTTAATAAAGAAGGACCGGTATCCCCTATCCTTAATCACTGAGACCCTCGATTGACTAGCCAATTCGTTAGTATTTATAAAATTTGATATGAGATATACCTTTAACTATATTCGAATAGAACCTGAATTTATAGTATAGATAGTATTCCGAATGAGGTATAGTTCTTTCGAACCGATTATTCTCCCCTTTGGACTATATAATAGTCCGGTAATATTCTAATAGTATATTAATACTATTCTTATAGATTATTTGGATAATTTCTATTTAGTATATATTAATAATATACTTATCTTCTCCAAAAATAAGAAGGAATACTAATAATATATTAAAACGGTTTTATAAAAGTTTTAAGAAATAGGATTATAGATTAATATTTATAAATATAAATTCGAGATTACTAAAATAATCTTTCTAGATTTTATAATATCGGATTATAGTATATAGGTAGACCCTATTAAAATTACTATTATCCGGAACTAGAAGATATCCTCGATAAAGAAGGAAATTCAGTTATTTCTAGGATTCTATAACTTCTACTAAAAGTTTATCCAAATATATAAATATATTTCCAGATCCTTTAACTATCTAACAGAAAAGAATAAGTTATTAAAACTGGAATTGAACGAGGAATAATTAGATATTTTCCATTAACTAAAGATTATACTTATATCGGCTCTTATACTTCTTTACTTTTAGTACAATCGGGAAACTAGAGTCGAGACCAATTACTCGGACCTAGCCGTCACAGGTATAATTTCCTAAAAGTGCCCTTAAGATAATAAGTAGTATCCTATTATCTTTTATTCGAAGGCTCTCCAAAGAGTAGAGACCTATTACGAGATCTATAATAAAGAGCTCCTTGTGATTATTCTAGTACTCAAGGAATAGTAGGCAGAACTCGTTAGTCTATTATATTTCGTGATTATTATAGATTATAAAATACTTGAATACTTTGGAATGAAGAGACTATTAAATGAATAATAAATTCAATAAATAGGTATATTCTTATAATTCTATTTCCAGATTATCTATTATTCTAGTAAGGAGAATGCCATTACCGATATCCTATTATATAAAGACAAGCTCATACCTATATAAAAAGCAATAAAGAAGACCGAAAAGATAAGAACTATCCTTCCTTCCGAGATAATCTTAGTATTAATCGGAATGCAAGACAGTCAAGACAAGGCTTTTACCAAAAACCCTATTAAAGACTTGAGGGTAATAGAGGAAATATTATAAATAAACTATATAGACTCAGATCTTAACAAAGAATATATTAAGGCCCGGAATAATACTCTCCCTTGAAAACTGATTAATAGATTACTATTCCATAATAAGAAATTAATAATACCAGATAGTTATAATAACTTGAGGACTTATCTACTTTAATAGATTCATAATATTACAGTAATAGTATATCCGGGAAAGATAAAAATAAGGATATTCACAAAATATTACTATTAGTAACCAATTTGGGAAAGTAATACTAATTAATATATAATAAATTGTCACGAATACTGGCAGTCTTATAAGTCTAGGAATAAGACTCCTGGCCTACTCCATCCCCTACCCGTTCCCTTACACACATAGAATAACTTATCTATAGACTTCTATTCTCCTGGATCTATTAGTAATAACTATAATAATATCTTTATTATAGTAAATCAATTATCCAAATAATATATTAGTCTCTTTACAAATAAGAGTATAATTACTAAGACCACGGTATTACTATACTATTAATATATCTGGAGATTCCGGGACTATCCCTTGACTATTACTAGTAATCGAGGACTTTAGTTTATCTCCGACTTTATAAATGAACTGTTAATATTAACTAGAATAAAATTAAAACTATTAATTATAGAGTATACCCAAATTAACAGATAGATAGAAATAGTTAATCAGATTATTAATACCCGCTTGAGACTATTCGTTAATTACTTTCAGGATAACTGGACCGATCTCTTACTAGTATTGGATATTACCGGAATCGCTTACTTTTATAAATCGACTAGCCTATCCCTTTCAATAGTTAACTATAATTATAAATCACATCTAGACTTCAATTGGATATTAACTACAAGTAAGTTCCGGATATCCAGGGAAAAGCTTAATAAATAAGAAGTATAATAATGGACAAAGAGGATTAATAATACTGTAATATATACTAGGACCTATATAAAACAAGTATAAGAATAATAGACTAAGTAAACTAATAAGAAATGACAGATACCCGATTTCGGTCTAGAAAATAAGGTCTATATAATTAAAAAGATATGGAAGATAGACAGGCCCTTAGATAAATTAGACTATTTACTAGCTGGTCCCTTCGAGATCTTAAATATAATAGGATACTCGTATTGTTTAAAGTTATTAATCTCTTATAGGATTTGGCCAATCTTCTATACGGATAGATTACGAAAGGACCCTGATAATCTATTGCCTGGTCAAGTTAATCCCGAATTAGAAGCCGGGAAAGTTAATAGCAAATTGGAATAGGAGATTAAAAAAATACTATCTTCTTGTATATTCTATAATAAACTGTATTACAAAATCAAGTGAAGAGAATGGGACTTTAATAATTAATAGTATTCTGCTTTTAACTTTAAGAATATTACACTTGAATTTAGACATTACTATAAACAAAACCCTAACGAAATAGGACTATCAGTCAGACTAGATTCTTGGATCCGTTATATTCAAGAGGATAAGTTCGATAAGGACTATAAGGATGATAATAAGCTATGGTATCTAGGCTCACGTTACCAGAGGAGGAGAAAAAACTAATAGACCTTTTAAGGATTTTTGTCGAAAATCCTAATACTATTCCCTTTATTTCATCACTATATCCTTTACACTCATTAAGATTCCAGGCTCGATGTCTCCTATAAGCTCTATACTCCGCTTCGCGGCTCATGTGTTATAAAAGTGAATTGATAATAATTATTCACTTAAAGTTATTAATCCCTATATCGAGTTTAGATCCTCACTATTTACTTTACTAATAATCACAAATTCTTTAGTTTATTATAACCGATATTACATCCTGATTATCCTTAGAACCTTTAAAAAGCAAATTACAAGTTTAGATTTATAGTAGATTATATTCAAATGTCTTCCGGTCAAGTCTCCCTTCAGAATCTCTTTGATAATACTTCCTTTAATAGTATCACTTTTACCCTTATTAAAGGTAATAGCCTGTCCTATTATATTAATAATATAAATAGAAGAGTCTTTAATAAAGAAGTCCAAGCCCTGATAGACTGTTATAGAATAGATATCCAAATACCAGAAATTATAACCGAAAAGATAAAGTAAATGGATTATACTAATTAAGGAAATGATATAGAGTGCTTTCAGGTTATAATTAATAATAAACTCTTATTTAATAAAAGTGAAAATAATCCGGAATAAACTAATAAAGATAAAGAAATACCCGATTAAGGTAAGGAGAATAGTAACCAAGTACTAATAATTACTAGTCGGATTCAGTAATAAGTAAACCCTATACCGGTAAATATAACTATATCTGCTACTCGTTTACCTTATATAAAGTATTAGTCTGAGATAAAAGAATGGAAATTGATTATTATAGTTATTAAAGGTATTTATCCCTATTCCGATAATATCTACAATTTGGTTAACTTCTATATAGAATACTAAAATAAAACTATCCTAAAGAAGAAATATACCGGAATCCTTATCAGAACTATAAAGAACGGATAATACTAAAAGATAACAGAATTATAAGTTACCTGTAATAATCTGCGAAAATCCGATAGAAGATTAAATAAGATCGAGAAGGAGTTCAAGAATAGTAATATCAAGATTACTCGCTTTAAGTCGGAATTGAAGAAAGTAGAATAAAAGACTAGTAAAACCAGTATTCTCGCTATTAAGAAGACTATTACTAAGACCAAGGGTAAGTAATAAATAGAATCCGTCCTAATATTTTAGCTATCCTTATTACCTGTTCTAGAAAAGAGAATAATATTAGAGATTCTAAAATTAATATAAATATATATTACCTATTCTAAAGTATTATTGGATTAGGCTTATAAGATTATAAGATTAACGGAAAACGAGAATTAATCGAAACGGACTATTAACTAGTTGACTATAATAGAGATATAATTAGAATTTAGATTTAAGTAAAGAGTTTTCATATAGTGGATTATAGGTTTTCGATATCAGGATATAATCTAAATGAGAGTATTTAGATCTCTTTTACGGGGGGGGTAATATGACAATTAACACTGCTATAACACTTATTACACTTTATATATACTATAATATTAAACATTATAGTCTCAAATATATTAAACGGACAGATTGTACTTAAAGGTCGAGATTCCCTTCGCCTTTTAGTTTCCTTAATTTAGTATTTTCAATTATATTTGGATTTAATTGAATGTTATACTTTGACCTTTATAATAATCCTATTATTACAAATAGTATATACTATTATATTATTATATATTTCTATAAACTCTTTTAAATAATTAGACTAGAAGTTATTTATAAAAGTTTAAAAATAGTTAATATTATTTAAATTATTTATTATTTCTAATAGAGAATTTAATATAATTATTATATTATTATTTCCTATTTTATTAGAGTTATTATTAAATTTCCTATTTCGATTATATATTCCGAATTGATTATTACGAGTTTTTAATAAAGGCTTTTTAATATATTTTCTTTTAGACTTTATAATTAGTTCCTTATTTACTTAATCTCGAATTTCAAATTCCCTATTATTCGATTATTTACTTTAAATACTATTTACTGAAATTAGTTCTAAAATATTTAATTAGTCTAAAAGTAGATTTTGTATTTAATCCTAATCTAGTAAATATTCTTCAATATTCTTATTAATAATATTATACTCTTTTGATTATTTAATACTTTCTTTTCCTATATTCTATTAAATAATTAATATTTCGGATTCCGGAATATTTTCAGGAATTATAAATCCTATTCCTTAAATAGATATATCTTTTACTCTTAAATTATATTCTTATAAAATACTTGAGAACTTATTTTATTTATTTTAATCCTTTATATCTTTCAGATTTTCAAACTCTTAAATATTTTATTCTAATAATTCAATATTCTATATTCCTATATTATTAAATATTAATCCGGTATTCCGGACTTTCTTTTCTTTAATAAACTCTATTATATTTCGGGCCTTTATAATTAAATAATTATTTAATTATTCGTAAACTTTTAAGAAATAGAATATATTCTTATTAAATATAATATTTCTAATAATAATAACCTTATCGAATATAGGCACTTATATATAATATATATTAAATATATAATATTTAATTAAATAATTAATATATTCGTATAGTTTGACTTTAAATACTTTTTATATCTATTTTACTTTTCTTTCCTTAATTATTAAATATATTCGAGTATTATATATATAAATTCCATTTCAATCTAGTTTAAGATTAATTATAATTTATATAATAAATATAGAATTATATTATTTAAAATAATTTCGGAATCACGAATCGAGTACTTTATTTAATAAGTATTAATTATATAAGTATAATAGACTTATATTATATAAATAGACTATTACGAGTATTATTTCCGATTAGAGTTTTTTAGAAAATTCTATTAATAGATATATAATAAGTATTTTATTAATTACTTTCTATCCGATTTATTCGAATCTATTATTAGATTTATAAATATAAAATAAAAAGAATTTAAATTCAATACTCTTCTCTATATACTAATACTTATAAATAGTATTCCCTTATATAATAATAATTATCTTTTCTTAATTATATTTTATTTTATAAATTAAAAGATTATATTATTATTTTATTTAATACTTAAAATTTTATATAATATTAAAGACCTATTCTCCTTCTTTACTCGAGAGTGAGAATATAAAGAACTTTCTATTAAATTTATTCTTAATTACGAGTAATTAACTTAAATTATTATATATGATTAGATAATCGAATAAGTCTTAAATAATCCTCTAAAAGAGTTTTAAAAACCTCTTTTCAAATATTCGCTTTGAGATTACTTATCTAATATATAATTATATATAATATATATATATTATTTTATTTAATCTTATAATTTATATATTCCTTATATAATATATAAACTTTTGAAATACTTAAGGCCCTAAATACTCTATTTATATATATTATTTCTTTTTTATATTACTTTATAATTAGAAGTATTTTCTATTTCTTTTAAAAGACTTTTTAATTTTTTATTCAAATATAGAATATATAAGTATATTATTTACACTAATTAAAATAATAAATAGAGTATTTGAATAGATTAAAAATAATTTATATTTAATAAAAATAATATTATATAAACGAATTATATTTAATAATATAATACTTTTATACTTATTTCTAAACTTTAATATTCTATTATATTTATAATATTATATTCCTCTTTTATATAAGAGAATTTCTAATATAATATTTATATAAAAACCTTTTATAATTATTATATTATTTAAAATAAAATTAATCTTATTCTTTTTCCCATTTAGAATATTCTTAATTATATAAATATTATAATTAAATATTAAAAGACTCGAATTTCCTATTTTAATTATATACTTTAAATATTCCGAAATAAATAATCCTTTATTAAATAGATAAATATTATTTATTATATATATTATATTATAATTATCTAATAGTATACTCTCTAATAGCGGATATTTTAAAAAGTCTAATATTAAATATATTCTAATATCAGGTATTCCCAAAATAAGATTGGGATTGAATACTATAATATTAAAGTTCCTGTTTAAAGTTTTTAATTAATTCCTTATCTTTTTCAAATTTCTATTATTACTAGTTATTACTTTCTCTTAAATCTTAATTCTATACTTCTTTTCGAGTTCAGTTCGGAGATCTTTCCATTTTAATATAAATAGTACTTTTCTAATTTTAATATAATATTCTTCTAAAGACTTATACTTGAACAAGTAAATACTAGAACTAGTAATAGTAAATTCCAATCGAGTATACTCTTGCAATTTCTAAAAGTATTATCTTTTAATATAAGGATTACAGGAATATTCTCGATATTTTAACTTATTCTCGGACTTATTCTCGGACCCTCTAGTCTTTCCTGAATTGATTTAGTATTCAGGGGAATTATCTCGATATTTATTAAATATTATAAAGACTAAAGGACTAGTTCTCGACTTTACCTTTAAGCTCTTATAAGTTATATATAAAAAGAGGATTCCGTATCTATTAAGATTAAGTATAAATAGGCCGAATTTATTATTTTACCAGAATTCGAAGAGTTTATCTTATTTCTATTTGGACTATATTTTTTGAATAATATACTCGAGAAAGTTCTTAATATTATAGGTCTCTTGGATTTCAGGAATATTATAAAATTTAGTATTCTCGTAAACTGAATATTACTTAGAATACTAATACTTCTAGTTTACTATTCCTTTATAATTATTAGAAATAATCTTCTAGTATATTTCACGAATAGTTAAAAAGACTATTATATTCAAGAGAATATACTAGTATTTGAGGGAATAAAGGATCTCCTAAATAGATCTATAATCTTGAATAGATATAAGTATTCCAGTTAAAGAGAATATTCGGGAATTCTCTAATAGAATACTTATTCGAGTTTAGAGAGTAGTAATTATAATTATTTATATATTAGTATTAATAGTCTTCATAAACCAGATAAGGAAACGGTTTTACTATTCTGAATATATTTTGTGAATATTCGATATAATAATATAGTCCTGAAAGAGGATTATATACTCTACTTTTATATTCTCGAATATAATAGAAGCGGGAATTTTGGGCTTGGTATTTAGGTCTTAAAAGCCGCCTTTAGGGTTTCGAGATATCTATTCGTTTATAGTAGTCTTATAAATAATTATATATTCTTTATCTAGCTTTGCCTTAAACTCACTGATTATGGATAGAGATCTTAATAGTAAGGTATTATATACTGGAGTATCTGGGCCTTCGGGATTAACAAGATCCCAAATCCCATCCTCTCGGGCTTTTTATTCGATTTGAGACTACTATTTTGTATATATACTATACCCCTTGAACTTGAGGTCCTTGAACTCTACTATTAGTTATTGAATACTCGTAATTATATTAAATGAGGTCGAGAAGACATTAAAGTGAGTATTCGAAAAGTTAAGGAAGTATATAATCCGTTATATTCTATTTATACTTAAATGGAAGTTTTAATACTTGCAGGCCGGGCTTATAACTGATATATATTATATGAATAGAGTATAGGGAGTTATTATAAGGGTCGAATTATATTGACTTGTCTAGTTAAAAGAGTAAGAAGAAAGCGGAACGAGTATCGAAGTTATATGCCCTGAGTTTAGTAAATTCTTATATAAGTATAGTAAGCGCCTTATCAAGTGGACTAGTAATAACGTGACTGAGACTGAATTGCGTGTAATAACTATTAAAATATAATTTACATATATTTATTCCTTAAAATGAATACTTTCTAATAGTATAACCCTTATCTTTTTATTATATAAGTTAGTAAAATTATTAATATTCTAAATATAATAATTTCTCATCGAGTTTAAGTGAGGCTATAATCGCTTTTACTCAAAATTATAGTGTTACGCTTACTATATTGCTCAATCTCAAGTTCCGGGAATAAAGCAGGGATACAAGTGGTGGCTAGAACCTATATAATAAAAGAACTTCTCACATTTTAGTAAAATGGCCTTGGATATCCTATCTGTTCTTGCAATATCAGTAGACCCGGAGTGTCTTTTTTCCGGTGTTAAGATCACGATTTCTGACCGACGAAACCGTCTGGGAATCCTTACAGTTAAGGCTCTAGAGTGTTTGAAGTCGTGGCTTAAGATATTGACGTTTATCGATAATGACAATGAGGATGGAGGGTTAGAAGAGAGTATTAAGGGGGTCCTAGAGGGAATAATACCAGTTGAGGTTTTAGATTAGTAAGTATATCGTTATATTGACTAATATATTATTCACAATACGATATAGGCTCTCCCATATCGTGATAAATACGATATACAATACCCCGTATTGCGATCAGATTGCGGACCTTATATATTGGGTAATATATATCGCGATATATTGTTGTAAACACTGTCTCTACAACATTCCTCACAGATTCTGTTACAAGCCTCTTCCATTGTTACCGGTGAGGACTTCCTCGCATACATGGATTTATGTCAGAATATTTCCACTCAACTTTGAGGCTTATTATACTCTTGGATCCTAACCGTCTCTTGATTAAACCTACATCGGCCAGTAATATATTTTTCTGGACCGCCAACTATCAAGAAGCTCAAACAACCAAAGACCCTGGAACGGGAAATGAAGCGGTGTGCGAGTCAGGAAGTCAAGAATACCATAGAGGTTTCTGCGGATGGCGTAAAGTTCTGACAAATGAAGCCGAGGCATGTTGAAAGGACTGGAAAGAGGTATGTCGAATGTCACCTTTGCTACCTCAGCTGCTATGATCCACCTCATCTTCCACTTTCGTGCAGATATTCTACAGAAATACACATCTTACCCAATCTTCACGCCATCCTCTCCTTAACCTTCGTCGTAATCAACCACCAATTAATCGGAAACGCCGTCCAATGCCCAAAGAACATACCAATCTACCCATATCTCATTAGCCAACTCTCCTCTTCCTCTGTTACTTCCCACCTTCTCAAGAAAAAAACTGCAACGTACCTGCATCATCCACCAATAAACCACATTGTCCATTCCTAACCTTTGCCCAAAAATCGCAAACTGGAAAATGGCCATCCAGCCAAACAATCCAATCTCAAAGAACGTCAAGGACAAGAAATCAGCTTTTGCTGCTCGCCAAAGTGTATGAGGGCCGTAGTCCCCGGACATTGGGGCGATTGAGAAGTATTGGAAAACTATGCCGAAAGTGAGGGCAAACGCATAATCTATTTAGATAGTATTTATTAGTATCGTAAATTCACGGAATTGGTGTTTTGGCGCAGTAAGAGTTACAGTACCGATTAAGAATTCAGGTCCGATGGAGAGGGACCCAAGTGTTGCGTTTGTGCCGAATACCAGCCATTCTCCAACTATATCTCCGAGGAGGCAGCCGGCACCGCAGTGGCAAACTGCTATTGTTACTGTGGCGAACATGGGTTGGTCGGCGGAGGGCATGTGCATATCGTGCATTGCTCCATGCTTCATTCCTCCGTGGTTCATTGTTGCGTGGTTCGTGTGGGACATCTCATGAGATTCTTCTGTTTTCTGGTCTTCGTGAATGCCCATATGAGTCTCCCCTGGCCTGTTGGCTGCTTCCATATCATGGTGCATATGGTTCATTTCGGACATGGTGTGACCTGCATGCTGCGAGTGATCCATGTGAGCTTCTCCTGCTCCCTGATTCATATGGTGGTGATCTCCATGATTGCCCATCTGATCATTACCCTCATGGGACTCTCCGTCTGTTTTCATCTGTGCATGGTTATGCTCGTTCGCGTCATGACTTTCCTCTTCCATTTTCATTTGCATATGTTCATGCCCACTAATCGTATGATTTTCGTGTGGAACGCTAGGTACTTCTGGCTTTTCCTCACTCCCCATTTCCATAGCTTTCATGTTCTGGCCTGGCTTCTCAGGTCGCCCATACTTCAAGTAGGTCCAAAGTGTAATAGGAGCCAGATATAAAGCGTTCAATATATACACTGGAATCCTGGATGACAATAAATGAGCACATCTGATCAGAGTTGAGAAGGAGGCAAGCTTACATAACTGCCATCATTGTCTCCCATCCCCGTCGAACAATAATGTCGAACGCTATCCATGCTGCGACGAGAGTTGTGAGCCCGATGAAAATTGTTCCTATTATGATCAAGGAGAGGGGAGGATTGTACGATGAATCCATGGCTTAAAGCTCAAGGGTACCGCAGTAATAACAGGTGATGAATGTGCTCAGGCTTTGTTCACATTGGCACCCTAGGATCCTGCGTAAGCGAACAAGATTCAGCGGCGTCTTTTTTCAATACCAAAGATCGAGGAAATGAAGAGAATGGCATTTGATAGATAAAGGAAGGGTTGACGTTGTATTTGAGATTCAAGTGTTAAACGCTAAATGCTTATTAATCAATGCATCTCGATGGCACCCTGTCAATTCATTCAGATGCAATAGAAGATACTTATCTAATATACGAACCCGGATTTTACCAGAGTTCATAAGAGGAACTTTTGAGGGCCATGAGAAAATACAAAGTCGCTCTTGGAAGCCGACGCTTCGGCAATCTTTTCTCAAGTTACACTTGTACCTAGGTAGTTGATTTTGCATCACGTGACTGGTCAACCTCGGGACGTAGATTTCAATCAAATTACAGCCACTTCAGCAGCGACGCCACAGAGGAAAAGCATCGTGAGTGAGTATCAATAGAGAATTTGCCAAGAAACTTCAACTTCTTATTCCAGGAGGCTGTTTATATATTGTCGAGATTTGTCCTCCACTTTGTAGTCTTTTAATACAAAACAGAAGTAGGCAGAGATAGACCTGAGATGTGAGTCTACGAGTGAAGATTTGACGAAAATATTATAATTGCCAGACTCACGCGAAAGCGAGCAGTGAGGTCTATTCGGAACGGGAGCTCGTGATTACCAGGTGAAGCACGTGACCTCGCCAACGTGAAACAACCTGGCAAATGTGGCTTCATTCTAGCCAAATCCAGCTGACGCGGCACGTAGCAATCTGACACGGAAAAACGTGTCCTGCCGCAGAAATCGAGGCTGGGAGCTGGAAAGCATTTATACCTCATGAGTGCAACGACATCATGTGGAGTCAAAGTCGCACGACGAGAAAACAAGTCTCAAACGTATCACCCAAAATTACAGCTCGAAATGGAGGCAAGAAGATACGAGCCAACCGTCTGAGAGGCAATCATCGCCCAGATCCTATGTTTCATTCTGCTAATCATTCTGTGCAAAGTCTGGGTGACAATTATACTCTTCGGGTTGGCTATGATGCTTTGGAGTCCATCTAATGCCTTAGAAAGGGCGAAAGATACAGCCAACTCACTGGCTATAGTGACCATAGTCCCTTTTGTATTCACATGGATACATTGTAGTCTCCTCTTCAGTCGGAAGGCTAAAGATGATAAGTATGAGGATGAAGATGTGCGTGTAGACTTGAAAGCAAGAAGTGTGAGAATACAGAGCTAACTTGAAGTAAAGGAAGTTTTTGTGGAACCAAACGGCGCGGATAGGATGGAGAGACCAGTTGCTACCGCAGGCTGGACGGAAAACTCATACAAGTACCAGTCCCTCAATGGTGTGGATGAATTCAGACTTCTCCCCCGGCTCATTCGATGATGCACTCCATGGTGAGGTGATCACCGCAAAGTTTTCTGGAACCGATCGGCCAGCATACGAAGCGCTTTCGTACACATGGGCTGACGAGGCCGGCGATGAAGAGAGATCGTGTGAGTTTTCCTGTGACGGGGGGTTTTGGTATTATTCGGATCACGAAGAATTGCGAGGCTGCAATACGTCGTCTTCGGCTCTCAGACGAGAAGAGATGGATGTGGATTGATGCCATCTGTATTGATCAATCCAGTGAGACCGAGCGCTCTTCCCAGGTTCGTATGATGTCCAAGATCTATATGGCTGCACGGCGTGTGGTAGTGTACACCGGCGAGGGCACAACTAACTCGAACATATTGTTTGATTGGTGGAACGGATTGAAAACCGAGGACCTGAATATACTTTTGAGATGGGATTTGGACGACCTCGCTGTAGATACTGTAATCAGCTTCGAGAGGTACTGGAGCATCGTCAAAGAACCGTCTGTTGGCCCTCTTTAGCGACGCAGACGAGAACAAAATCGAACTCTCTCAGCCAGAACTCGTTGAACTTGCTAAGGAGTTATTCTCCAGACGATGGTTCCAGCGGGTCTGGGTCCTGCAAGAAGTCTCCTTACCGGATGTCCGCAACACCATTGTGATATGCGGCACGAAGAATGTGACCGCCATTCGGGCACTGCACGCGCTCTCTCTCATATACAACGAATCTGCCGGGACAATGATTCGGATCTTCGTCTTGCTTAAGAAGCAAATCAAAGTCAATAAATCTCACCTGCTTGATATCCTTATCGAGACACGGTACCGAGAAGCTGGAGATCCTCGGGATAAGATTTTCGTCGTTTTGAGCATAGCAAACTACCTAGATAAAGAGAGGTTTCCGGAATTGAGGGCGAGATATTCGATGACTACCCCGGTAGTTTATGAGTACTATTCGGCTTTCTTTATAAGACACCACGGCCCAGCTTTCTTCCTCTCCTTGATTAAATCCCCACCAAACATACCGACCCTTCCATCATGGGTGGCCGATTGGACTGGGCCATGGCCAAACTATAAGGCTGTCGAGGGGCGAGACTTTGCAGCAGCGTTGAAACGCTCTGGCGACAAAGATAATGAAGCAAGATTTACAACAGAGAATGGACATCGTGTGCTGACACTGCAACGACCAGAAATCCTCCAAGGCTACTTTACTCGCAACGGGCACATTGACGATGAGATGGACAAGCGCGTCGAAGGTTTGGACCGCCTTCGAAAAGGCGAGATTCTCATCGAGATGTATCCCGGCTTGGCTGCTCTCCTCAGAAAGAAGGAAGGATTCTACCACGTATTCATCCAAGTTTGCTCCCATGCCCTTTCTGAAGACGGTGTGAAGGAGCTCGTGAGCAGATGGAGTGCTGTTGTGGTGGATGGTGAAGGTCCGAAGGCTTCCGGGTCTGTCAAATATTTAGGCCCGGTCAAACCTTTTAGGATCCAGTGACAGGTAGAGGCGGTAGAAAAAAGATACTACTGGCTGGCTAGTACTCTGGTGTTCAATTGACCGGTAATAAGGATGCTGATCTGGAGTTTGGGGATTCAAAATATACTCTTGGATAATTTGGCCTTTTGGTTGAATGCACAGGAAGCAAATTAAGCTTCAATTAGTGAATGCGAAATAATACTTCCTAGCTTTGTGCTTTACATGACTAAAATTGGTCACCTTGAGTTTAGAAGCTCCTATGTGTTGATATTTGAAACTAGTTTTGCAAGGGCAGAGTAGTATGTGTTAACCCTGTTTGATGCGCAACAGGGGCCTAAAGTTCGCTGTGTGAGAACCGAGACACGAAAGACTATGGATCGTCTTCGGAAGCTCTAACTGTATAGCCTTGAGAAAGGAGCCCTGATGGCAAAAGCTTAATATTGTTGTTGCAAGACAAGATAAACTTTCCAGAAAGAATGCTTGGAAATGAGCGAACGACTTACTATCAATGGCTTATCATTATCACGCCATTTACAGTGGCTACTGCGGACCCCCACCTCTTTGTCACGCAGAAATAATTCTGATTGGGGGGAAAGACATGGGATGCTGCAGAAGCGGCGTACGCTGTGCCCCCCATCTTACAGCTCGGCCTCGGGCCTGCCCATCCGGCCCGCTTTTAACCTTACCCCTCTTCCGTATTCCTATCATATTTTTGCAACTCATGCTCAAGCCCTCCTTCTTTGTGCTTTCACCATCTAACGTTCCACAACTCCAAAGCAATACTATAGACTCGACTATCATGGCAGAAAGTAGTACGGACCCAATAACTATACCTGCGGCCGAGGGACAACCTCATGAGGCTGACCCACCAATCCCATCGTGGGGAAGCGGTACGGCCCCTTCAACGCCTATGGTGGACGACTCGGAAGGTCCTGTAAACACCACTGAACGGAAGAAACGGGTATATGCTGATCAATCTGGTCCAGAGCGATACCGATTCCGCTATCGATGGGATGAGTGCCGTGTTTGTGCAACGTCGCACAACATCGTCCTCGCTAATACTTTAACAGTACATCGACAACATCTTTGAGATCAAGCATATATGAGCACGTGGAAGAAAATGGGAGAACGTACCATCGATTTCGACAAGGCAGTAAGTGCTCGTAGCTCTTATTGTGCTTCTTTACTGATTTCGCAGAATATATGTTGCCGAATGATAAGGTGTGTTAAGGGCATGTATTCTTTTGAGGAGGAGTCTAATCTTACTTCTCAAATAATAGCAAGAACAGGAAAGACTGGGTTAATCTCACTCTTTTCAGAATCAGATGTTTGAACTAACTTAAGGACAGACATACAGCACGCTATATTCTGCATTTCCCTCGGCAAGCTCCATCTGTCTCCCATAGGAGCAAATCCACAAAATGTTCTTGATATAGCAACAGGTCCGTAAATAGCAAAGCCTATACAAATACTTGAGTATAACTTTAGAATTAGGAACAGGACTCTGGGCAATTGAATTCGGTCAGTTGAAGCGCTGAAATTTGAGACGCTAGCTGATAAGCAACTTGCAGCGTTGCAATACCCATCAGCTCGAGTCCTTGGAACCGATCTCAGTGCCATTCAACCAGAAGAGTAATTTCTTTCAGCACCGATGCCATTCGAATACAACTGTTAACTCTTGTAAAGGCTCCCAACAAACTGTCGTTTCGAGATAGATGATGCCGAAGATGAATGGATTTTCAATGAACAATTTGACTTCATCCACGGCCGTGCCCTGCTCTCCTGCTTTAAAGACCCCAAATCTGTCTTCCAATCAGCCTATAACGCCCTAAAACCAGGAGGCTATTTCGAAATGCAAGACATGATCTTCCCCTTCCGCTTCATAGGGGATCCACCGACAGACTCAGCGCTCTACAAGTGGATGCAAATGATTGACGAAGGAGCAGCCAAACTCGGTCGCCCATGGCATAATGTGCCACATTACAAGCGATGGTTTGAAGAGGTTGGTTTTGAGGATGTGGTGGAGGCGAAGTATTACTGGCCGTTGAATGCTTGGGCGAAAGGGAGGTATTATAAGGAGATCAGTGTGTATGCGCAGACGGACATGCTCAATGCACTCGAAGGCCTGAGTCTTAAAGTTCTGGGGTCGCAGGGGTGGACTCCTGAGCAAATTAGGGCGTATTTACCGCAGGTCAGGGATGATGTTAAGAACACGAGAGTACACTGTTATTGCCCTATGTAAGTCTTCGGCGTCAAAGGATTGACTTATGCTAACAATAGTGAACAGACGGGTAGTCTACGGGAGAAAGCCTGTTGATTAAGATGAACCCGATTCACGTATACCCGCAATATTTTCTCATCTCAGCTCAGATTATACATTTCTATTATCTCTAGCATTGCGAAGACAGAAGAGAGTTGTAGAACTTTCAAATGAAGAAAATATCTCATTTATATCACTACAATTACTCTTTTTCATTCGATTTTTCGAGAATGTGTGTAGTGTGAATGTTTTGAAGTGCTTAACACAATAGGACCTTTTTGCTTGATCTGAGTCGTGATTAAGCACTATAAAGCTTTTAACCGGACACGACATTGCCCCATCTCACCCCTTTTCCGTACTCCCTCAATTCTGTGGGGTTGTGCCAAGACGTGGATGAGGCTATTCAAGGCTCGGCTGTGGGGTTCTAGCGTCGAAGGGCGTTTCTGCAGGGTGCTCCGGGGCGAGAACGCTAGTTTGTAAGCACTAACAACAACGCCTTCTTTTAAATCTCGATTGATCTGCATCCTCTTGCTTATCTACCTGTAAATATAGAGGAGCGGCATGACCACTCTCTAGCCAGCCCTCCAGAACCGTGACTGATCTTAGAGACAGTTCTACGACTCCGAGGCTTTGGGACTGCCGCTATCCGAGCATCCCACTTCTTCAGCGCTGCTTACTCGCACCATCAATGACGAGTCAATCACCTGCCAGTTTTCACGATATGCCTGCCGAATGTGTCGACGAGAAGAGCCAGAGCAGGCGCGGACAGAAGGGGTTGAGGCGTTCGATGCCAAAATCCAGAACGGGCTGTTTAACATGCAAGTGAGCTGAAGCTGCAGAAATTTGCCACCAATGTAGGTGAGAATCAAGCTGACCATAGCTTGTGATACAGAAAAAGGAGGTTAAAGTGCGATGAGGGGAAACCGGCCTGCAGACGATGTCTGACCTTCGGGGTGAGTTGCGATGGATACAAACCTCTATCAGCTGCACAGGAAAGGAATTTGCCAAAAGGCTCAAAGCTTCTCCTCCCACGCCAATCTGCTCCTCCGCGACCTTGTTCTACTGCTTCTGACTCTTCATCTTCCCGGGGCGACTCCATGTCGATGAAGATCTTCCCTCAGGTGTCTCCCGAAACCCAACTTCCTAGCCCTTCTTTCGAACCTTTCATATTCCAGGGCGATACGGAATCGAAACATATCTGGGATTTCCAGACCAAAACAGCCCTTAAGCTACCCAGCTTCGATGTCTTCTCGAGTATTGGATTCGCGTCCTCATCTTCATCTACATCATCAGCCGGATCAACTAAACCCTGCTCCGCTTGCCAAGGACTGCTGAAGCTGGGAGGTCGTAACAATGACCTACAGATAGCTTCACAAATCCAGATACTTCATCAAACCAATCATCATGATCGGGATGGTCCCCCTACCACCCTAGCCAGACAACCGACTAACTCATTCTTCGAGACCGAAGACGAGCACCGCTACTTCCGCTTCTTTTCTGACAAAACAGTAGCCAACATTGCCGGCTGCTACAACCCACTTCTCTGGAACCAATCGATCCTTCAAGCTTGTGAGGGTGAAAGTTCAATCCTGGCTGCAGCCATCGCAGTCGGAGCTCTCGACCTTTCGTTCAAGACGGGTCGATCTTCCATAATACCGCACCATGTAACACAACAAGAGCACTACCAATACTCTCTACGACAGTATAACAAAGCGATCAAGCAGATGAGAGAAACAGTTCAGAAGAGACAAGACCTGAGGACTACCTTACTTGCCTCGATTTTGATTATCGCCTTCGAGATCTATCACGGGAATCACGAGTCCGCGCTTGATCAGATCAGATCAAGCATCCAACTTCTTGAAGACTGGACAGCACCATACGATGATTCCCTCGACGGCACAAAACTATCGCCCTCTCCACACACAGTCGAAGATGACCTAGTCCACGCTTTTTATCGTCTCGAAATCGAAGGCATGGTCTACATCGACAAACTACCTATCGAATGCCATCTCGCGCGGAAAGATGATAGGACAGCCGCAGTCAACAAACTTCCAAACAGATTCGACACCGTGTCCGAAGCACAGATTTACGGCAAGATCTTGATGCGTCGCGCCATCCATTTTATCCTCATTGCTTGGACGTACGATAAAGATATCCACAAGCCGCCAGACAAGAGCATGTACGTCATGGATAAAATCTTATGTGCTGCGACGCCACGAGGACTGGCAGAGCGGGATAAATACAGCGCTGAGCTATCACGGTGGTATGCAGCTTTCAGCCCCCTCCGGGAACGAATATTGCGATCCCCTTCCGCGCACGAGAGACGAGATCGAAATTCTGTGATTATTTTGCAGAGCCATTACCTCTGTACTCGTCTCGCCATGGACTCTTTGTTCAGGAAGAGCGAGATGTGGTTCGATACCGTGACACCACTCTTCGTTGAAATTATCTCGCTCAGCAAACTCCTGCTCGACCATCCTGATGACTCATTATTCGTCTTCGATTCTCAGGTCATTTTACCTTTGGATATCACTGCTCGTAAATGCCGAGATTCAAGTATCAGGCATGAAGCTATAAGGTTAATGAACTCGTTGCATCGAAGGGAGGGATTTGTAGATAGTTTGAACTGTGCGAAGATCTGCGAATGGCTTATTGGTCTTGAGGAGGAAGGAATGATTGGAGATGTTATGCCGAATGAGAAGAGAGTTATGTCTACGTGGACAGAACCGGCCGAGGAGGGAGGCATGCATGTTTGGTGTGATATTCCGGCGGAAGGGGCAACGGGCGTTGTGAGGAGGGAGACGATTATTAAGTAATACTAATTGTTTAATCAGAGATAATGAACGATGACCTCAATCAAGGTTCCAATAATCTTCATCTCATTGTTCATACTCATTCTTCTCATATCCAAGTGCTACTAATACATTCATCTCATAACCCTAGTCCACTCCCCCCTCACCTCCCTCAACTTCAAACCCATCCCCTCATAACCTCCTTCTTCCTATTCTCCTTATTCAAATTCTCTCTCTCCGAAATCCTAACCGTCCTACGCCTCCGTTCCCTCATCCTCCTCTCCATCTCCCGTCTATGTCTTCCCATCCTTTCTCTCTCAGGTAATTGCCTCGCCCGAGGCGCTACTACCACCCTTCCTCCTCCGTGTTCATTCCGATGCCCGTCTGTCGTGGTGATGTTTGCTAATGGGTGGCGGATTGATGAGTTTGCGGTCGGGAAGAGGGTGTCTTCTATTCGCATTCCGGTGTCGTCGCCTTGGACTGCAATCATAAGGAGGCGGACTGCGTCAGCTGATGGAGATTGGCGGTGAACGTCGTTGTCGTTCTCGTTGGTGTGATTTGTGGTATTGTTGAGGTAAGTGGTGTCGGAATCGGAATCAGGTACGGGTGAACCATCTTCATCTAGCATTGGTGGGATGAAGTCGTCGGGAATGTGTTCCAGTTCGTCCGGGCCGACATCTACATCTGATAGGCTTTCTTCGCTGTCGGCGTTAATTGGCTGCGTGGGTGTGGAGTCCATGTCGAAGTTGAGGTTGGTGAATATCTCGACTTCTGTTGCTGATTGCTCTTGATAATCTGGTGTTTGTCCATCAAGTGGTTGTTGAGATATTGTGGTATCGGATCGGAAGTTTTGCTGTGCGAATCGTCGCTACTCCGATATATGGTTTGGTCCGATGGGTCGAGCGAGTCACAAGAAAGCGTCAGTGAAGTTAGGGCTATCGCTCTTGGTATCGGCACCGAGTTTATTGTCGAAAATCCCGAATCGTTAAAAACAAATATTGTTGAAAATTGCGTGAAGTCGTTTAGTAGTGGCTTAATTTTCATCCGTCGTATGATGTCCTCATTCATGCCGCAGAATGGAGCTGGATGCTGATGTCGAGAGCTGTGGTGATTGAGATACTGAGCGAAGAGGGGAAAAGGCGTCGATCAGAGCTTATATACTCGAGGAACAGGGCTAGCTTAGCCGGAATATTGAAGATGCAAAATCGGGAGTATAAACCTTATTTAATTCTAGGTCACCAATGTTAGGGTTTACTTGGCCGGCTAGGGAATTCGATCCAAAGTATGGTAATTTGGGTTTGCGGCAACTAGCGCAACTATGCCTGAAGAGTACTGACAAAGAACGGTATAAAATAAGGGAATTCCGCGAGAAGGAGTGAAGAAGAATGGGAATGAAAATTTGCTGAACTCCCACGATAGGATTAGAAGAGTCTTCGCATCTGAAGAACTCCTCAATTCCTCATCGTGGGACAAACCCTAAAGCTGGGTCGTCCCGACCCATCGACGGGATCTAAAATAGACTTTCCGAACCTTGCCAAGGCGCTGCTCGTACCCAAATGACGGCCTATTCGCCAGAAGCCCCCGAAAATGCAACTAGGCTTCAGAGTGAAGCATGCGGCACTAGCCTGAACAATTCCATTTCGGACTCCGCTCGCCCGCGACCAGTCAAGATCACAATCTGTTTTGGTATATGAACTCTCATTTCCCAATTCTTTACTGGCAGGTCTTCCATAACAAAACATACAACGCAATCTCACAACAAAATAATATCAGAAATATCAAAACAAAAACTCATCAAATATGCTACCGCAAATTACCCGCCTCCAAAAAGCCCATTATCCAGATCTTCCCGCTGTCATACCACAACCACCAAACCGGCCTTGGAATCGGAAACCAAAACCACTGCCTCCTGTGCAACGAAAATACACCTCTTCTCTCGTCACCCTCAACGGTTCTTCCACCAAACCCCGCTCAAACTCTCTCCTAATTAAACTCCCAAACTCTCTCCTCCTTTTAATCATATCCAATCTTGACCGCGTAACCAGCGCTTGTCTCGGTCTGACTTCCTACCGCTTATACCTGCTCCACTTCTCCGTACACGGGAAAGTAGGGATGAAAGAAAACACAGTTTATACGATAGAGGTATTAGATGGGCCTTGGAAGGATGGAGGGAATAAAGGGTTCAGGATGTTAGGCCCAATGACGACGGTGAAGAGCAGTTCGTTGAAGGAGATGTTGTTGCCAGTTGGCACGAGAGAGAGAGGTGGAGGGAGGGAGTGGGATGCGAGTTTAGGATATTTTAGACGGGCAAGGGAGGTGGAGCATGAGGATGAAGGTGAGAGCAAGATTTGAAGTGAGATCGAAATTGGAAACTGATATAAGCAGTGAGGACGACGGAACTCAGAACGCAAACCCTAAAGAGCTCAACGAACACGAAGATAGCAGTCGGTCATTTCAGCTCTTTCTCGCACCAAGTCCCCCCTCGTCAGTACTACTCTTGGTAGCAAGACAGTTGGGATGGGACCGAGTAAACTGAGCAGCTTCAGAAGAACGATTTGGGAGGTGATGATAATAAGGAATGCTCAGATGGGAAAGACTCAATAGCGCCGAGAAGTTCAACCTGGGCCGCAACCAAAATTGCAGGAAGATGAAGAAGCGTACAAGACAGTAATCTCGAATTCATGGAATCCTGCATCCTGGTGAGAAAAACGAGAAGCGAAGAAAATTCTGATTGAAGCTTGCTCTGCGTTGTCCACAGATGAGATTCCAGGGGAAGATCTTTATAGGGACAACCCCACTGTATGCCAGCAATTACTAGCTTCTGCCAGATTCGTACAGATTTTATAGAACCTCCGCTCTTGCTGTTTCTAACGCCTTCGTGATTGAATTCCGTTGTAATCGATCAAGCTCCGATGTCAGCTCTCCCAGCTGAGAACTGACTGATTCCTTGCTCCGCAGCGTCATGACGGCCCCTCGTTGAGCAATGTTAATCAAATCCTCATCTAGCTCCGAGCCCTTAGCCAATCCAGCGATGAGAACACCAAGGAATGTGTCTCCAACGCCATTGACACTGACCACGTCTTCCACTACCTCAACCGCAGGGATGAGTCGCATGTATAACCCTCCTACTTCTGTGCTCCCATTTGAACAGCGACTTAGGATCCATGACGCATGTGCAGGATCCGTCAGCCTCGGATCGTCAGGCTTGAGGATTTCAGTCAAGAGGACACCATCAGCTCCAAGTTTAGTGAGAATTGTAGGGATAAATGGTAGGAGCTGGATTGTTTGTAGGGGAATTCCTTCATCGGTCATCTTCTGGTTTGTTGTTGCGACGAAGCGATTACGGAGCCCAGAGCTGGGAATGCCAAGGCTATCAATGACTTCCCACCACCTCTGCGACTGGAAAAATTCCCATTTATGTGCTGCAGCGTGCATTGCTGCTAGCTCATGCTGATTAGGGGTCGCGAGATCGATTGAGTGTTTCGGGAAAAGACCCAATTGTTCGCTTAGTGGGGCAGGCTCATAAGGTTGGAAGATGCCTCCTGACTTGGGCACGGAGACAGGCTCGTATGCGACCTTGGAATTCCATTCTTTGAGGCGACTGAGTATCTTTCGAATCATGCGTGGATGCCAATTAGCGTCGACAACTGACCACTTCGGATTCACGGGCATCATATGAAGCGTCCGGGGTGTTGGGGAACTAAAAATACTCATGTCTGCCATGGCAAGAACGAGATCTTTCTTAGCGTCGTTGATGGCCACGTACTGCGCGGTTCTGTGAATAGAATTGTCCTCCATATGAACGGGCAAGGCGGGAATACCACCAACAGGCAAACCCTCTTTCCCAAGAGCATCCAAAATGGTCTGCCCGGCCCTACAACGTAATGAGTGATGAACAAGTGGGGGCGCATGTCACGTACAAATCTTTTGCAACCAGACTTCGCAGGAGCACCGATGTCTTGCCTCCAGCACGATGCGCCGCAAGCGCCACATTGCGACCAACTCCGCCTACGGACGGCGTCATCGCAGCAAGATTTGATGTATGCATCTGAGGCGATATTGGAATGTCTCTTGGCGGAGAATGAGCATCTGCGCCGAGTGGTTCATAATCGCAAGAAAGGTCAATAGCAACAGATCCATAGACCACAATGTCTGGCTTGGAATACTGTAGAGTATGTTAGACAAAACTTTTGCACAAAGTCTGGCAGGATAATTGGAGGTTTTTTTTTTAGAAGCTAGACCACTTGGACTCTGTCACAGAGAAAGAAGAACCTACAGCTAATTTGCGAGCGGATTTGTCCGGTGGTTTCCCTTCAGCATTTAGGACTTCCGTGGCAGAATCACCTTTATCAGTTCCTGAATTTCCAGTCACTTTGGAGGCATCCAATGCCGTAATTAGTTTGGTTCGCCTTCTCCTATCGACCCCGATACCATTCTTAAAATTATCCAAATACATTTTTTGAGCTTCAGGAATGGGTTCTTCCGAAGTAAGAACCCCGAACTTCGAGAGTTCAACAGCAACTTTCGCCGCCATGGCAACATTGGACTCGATCAAAGCGCGGTTCGCCGGAAGGCTACTACCATGCGTAAGTTCTTTGATTCTGGAAAGAATGAATGGCGTATTAGCGTGGCCATGGAAGCCTTGCTCAGCAGCCTCTTGTACTGCTTGGTTGATAGCGGTATCGATTTCATCTTTCTGCATCGCGAACTCCTCGGGAATTGGGTTCGCGAACAACATGCCGAATTGCTTTGAGTCGTTAAACATTCTTTGAGAATCTGAACGTGTGAATAGTGTTGTTTACGTAATCGGTGAGGCCACTTACAAATTATGGCAGCTGCTTCTTTGGCATCCTGGACAACCATAGGACTTCTGGAACCGCTCTCGCGTGTATAAAAAGCGGGGAAGTCAATGGGGCCAGTCCTTCCATCAGCAAAGGTACAGACTGTCACTCCTTGCGTCTCCAGAAACTCGAGGGTACGGGGAATATCCAAGAAACTCTTGCATCCGCTGCTGATCACCGCCACATGAGTACGACCAAGTTCAGTGAGGTCAGCCGAGATGTCCATGGTGTCTTGGCCTCCACGATGGACACCTCCCAGTCCTCCTGTCCCGAATACTTTGATGCCAGCTTTTGCAGCAAGAAGCATGGTTCCAGATACTGTCGTTCCGCCATTGAGCTTACGTCCAGCAACTCCCTAGGTCTTGAACTCAGTCCATGGTTCGAGCAGGGTGGTAAATACATCAGGTGACGAGTGAATATGTTTTTACATACCATTCCAAGAATATAAGGCAAGTCCCTCCTGGAAACTTTCATCGTCTCCGGTTTTCCCGCACCTGAGGCTAGCGTTTTGATCTCCTCTTCCGTCAGCCCCACCCTCGCCACACCTCCCACGACCCCGATCGTGGCAGGAATCGCTCCATTCGCCCTCACAATTTTCTCTAGATCCAAGGCCAAAGCGAAGTTATCAGGATACGGGAACCCATGAGTATAAATCGTGGTCTCCAGTGCGACGATGGGAGCATTGGACCTCAATGCTCCAGCTACCTCCGACGAGACTTTGAAGACGGGGCTTGATTCTTCACCATCGGAGGTCACTGTGGATAAGTTAGGCTTCTTCCGCCCTTTTATTCGAGTCCAGCCTTTGAATCTTTTATTCGGCTCCCTTGATATCGAGCGAGAGAAGACGAGGAGATGTCGTCTCAGATTGGTACGGCAGGCCAATCGTATAGGGGCCTGCCATGATGCAGGGCCAAGCATCATCTCAAGATCAGCATCCTTGATTACGAAAGAGGTTGAAAAGTGCTACTGGGGCCAATATGTGGTTGGTCGTTGAGAGTTGTATGTTTCAAACAGCTTCGATATCAATTTGGACGTTCCATAGCTGCTCACGTGATCCGGCCGCTAGGCCCGGATTTGCAGAAATGATGCTCTCACAACGCCACCTTCATGTACCTGACACAACCTCAGTCTCAATAGCTCTAATGCAGCTATTCCCAGCAACCTGTCTCGGGACTGTTACTGACTATCCTTGCTCGTCTTTGCGTGATTCTTCCGGAATGCATAATCCAATCACCTGTTCTGAAGCACGCAGCTGCTCATCTGACACAGGAAGTTCAAATTTCCCTTGTCACATCCATTCCCCTCTTCCTTAACACCATGCCGATATTGCGGTCTGCCAAGTTTACCCAGGACATGACGTCCAATGCTTGTTTCTCTCCTTCACCTACTTGACCCTCACTCAGCTTGACATTGGTTTTGTTTTCACCATGAAATGAGTTGAAGAAGATGTTGTTTCGATTCAGCCTTGCATGCATCCTGGCAGGCGCAGCGAGATGCCTAAACGCGCAGCAGATTGTTAACGGGCAAATATACACGCCTGGGATCGCAATCGTGGATTCGCCACAGCCGAATACGCCACTGGGTGGTGGTGAGTCTCTGAATTCGGAATTTTTTCCGGATGTTGCAGGATACTGATGGAATACAGACTATTTACAGGTCGCGATCGATGTGAGCTCCGATGGACAGCTGCAGTTACCGCCGTATGGTTCGAATCCTAAATCTGCGATATGGAATATCACCATGTTTCTCTCGAGTTATGTCACAGGCTGGAACTTTACGATATCTAATGGCACGGCGAGCAATGGAAATGGGAGCTTGGGCGAACTTATGCAGCAAGAGCCGGGTAGTACAGTGAAGCATGTCAATTGGGTATGGCCTGATTGTCTGGTTGGAAGTGGACCTCCAGGGAATAATGATTCTGCGCGGGGACTCTACAACGTATGTGCCAAACTCGGAGGCCTGTGTGATGGGACGAAAGCTGACTATAACAGATCTCCATCCGACAGAATTTCCGCTTGAACGGATCGGACGAATACACAATCTTCGACCTTCCAATCCACGTCACGAACAGTATACCTGCCCAGAGCAACAGGCCATCATGCGCTTCGCTGAACAATACTTTATGGAACCAGTCGGCGCTCGCTGATTCTGCGAACAACTTTACGAGAATTCCTGGGACGCCCATTCAAGGGAATGGTAAAACTGGAGCTGGTGGTGGCTTGGGAGGTGCCGGTATGCTAGATTGGAGGACGGGCGTACATGTTCTTTGGATTGGAGCTACACTATTTATGCTCGCGTTGTGAGAACGTCGGCCAAGTGGGAGACCAAGTTCGGGGGAGAGATACCACCTTGGCAAAGAATATAGGATGATACTTATTTGTAGAGAGAGTTCTCTCGAAATTCGGCGTTCATGGGCAATGGCAGATACCAATTTTCTTTTCTTCTCAAAGAAGTACAGCGATCTCGATGGCAAGGTCGTCGATTGATGCAAAGTCCAACAAGATTG
This sequence comes from Hyaloscypha hepaticicola, assembly GCA_002865625.1. Taxonomy (NCBI): domain Eukaryota; kingdom Fungi; phylum Ascomycota; class Leotiomycetes; order Helotiales; family Hyaloscyphaceae; genus Hyaloscypha; species Hyaloscypha hepaticicola. The sequence continues at coordinate 394,014 of KZ613509.1, read as the reverse complement.
TCTTCTATTGTACAAATGTACTGTAATAATACACTATGGATTCGCAATTACTTTTGGTTTGCCTTTGGTATAAGCTTATCACTTCTTGCATATGGCCGATTTTTGTTACGTTGCATAATGAAGTATGTGCCTCGTTGGTTAAGCTACTTCCACTCCAGCCTTAGCCAGCCAGCCACATCGAAAGCCGTTGGAGCCCCCAAGCCCCACCAATCTGTCTGTCCCATTTTTGGTCAGCGTACCAGTGCAGCTATTATTGAATTCAAACTCACAACCAACTGCTTGACGACGAAGAATAACTTCCATTCCACGATCTATTTCACACAATCGAGCTGCGGTTCGACGAAATGTAACCTCATACCTCTGATGACTTTGCAATGTACAATCTACGAGCCAGATCTCCAAAGATAAAAAGAAATACAAGTTTCTTCTTTTGATCTGCTCACTGCCGTCGTTATTATATTGACACTACTTCGACCGACCAGACTCGGTACTCAATCATGATTTTTAGCCGGGCCTTTATACCCGTTGTTGGCATAATTTTTGAGACGAAGCATTTGTGAATCTGCCCTGGATTGAGAAAGGCTAATGATAATATAAATCAATAGACGCTTGTGAGGCTGGAGAGGGAACTCAACCTTGGTGTATTTGTTGACACTGAGTCTCTGAAGATAAATATAGATTCCATCTTTTACAACTTAGGCAATAACTTAAATCTCCCGCATTGGCTTTGGGATATTTATAGATCGTCCCTTTCTTCAATCATTGTTCACCCTAAAACTTAACTTGACCTCAAACTTCACCATAAGGTAAGGTACCCCGTCCTCTCAGTCAGAGTAAAACTGGCCGACGTGTCCAACGCGTAAATACGTGCTATTAACAACCAATTAATATATAATACAGTCGCTAACGAAATCGGCTTCCCCTCAAACTGACTTGCCCCCCGCTCGGTAGACAGGGATGCTCGCAAGCGCCTTACATGAATACCTAGGCTAGGCGCTTGGTCCGGGGAATGTATCCCTTCGTCTGCCGAGACATTGACAGGCGCTAGCAGGGGGTTCTCTCTGGTGGTAAGCGAAGACATTATTAAGAAATTAATCATAGGAACACATACATTTCTGTCTAAGCGAGAACCCCTTGCTAGCTCCTGGCAATGTCTCAGCAGACGAAGGGATAACTCAGCTGTACAGTACCCCCCCCCCCCAGAAATAATAATCCTTGAGGGTAACCGTGTGTCAATGATACAGGTGCAGCTTTAATTTTCTACTAGGCTGGCACAGATCAATTGATCACATTCTGTAGCAAATCTGGAAAACTTTCAAGGATCCAAAATTCAGAGGGCGTGAAACGCATGAAAAACGCTAGGCCGAGAATACACTCTTTCTAGGGGGGGTACTGTATTTGAACGGGGCGCAAGGTGAGGCTGAGCACCACGGCTAGGGCTTAGCGTTAAAAACGCGCAACCTGATCAACTTCTCCCACAGGCTTCACTCTGCTGCTTGCTCTGCTGTGAAGTGAAGCGTCTCGTTTTAATACTCAGAGTGCCACAGCCGCAGCCTTAGCCTTAGGCACTCTCTCTCAGACGTAACAAGTTATTACTAAGAATTTGGTAACCTTTTTCGAATACATCACCAGCATTTTAAATCATGCCTTTGCCGTGCGAAAGGTAGTCAAAAATAGCTTTTCGACATGGATAACACGATACAAGTAGTAATAAGAACTACGCATTATAGGAGGAAATTTACAAAAAAATTCAGTATTCGCTTCGTCTCGACTTGTGGCTCGGAAATTGATCAAGGTGGTCCAAGCTGCACGAGGGTCACGTAGAAGGGTTCACCACTCAAACGCCCACACCACTCAACCGCCCACGCCAACCCCTCCAAAATTTTGACGAATTTTCAAAGTCCTTAGACAATTCTAAAAGGTTCGTATACCATGACAAACACGTGAATTATCACGATTATCGTGTTATTTTTGCGAAGTTGTGGTGTTAAGGTCCTCAAATTTCAAGTTGAGCGGTTGAGTGGTGTGGACGGTTGAGCGGTGAATCCTTCTAACGAGCACGACCCCGCACTTGCGAACGGGCCACCCTGTCTTAGGGGACACTGCTAGCCGCTCTCGCATATTCCCAGGTCATTCATCAGAACTATCTCACACACACAGATCCAACACTTAGTGAACACTATCTTGTGCTATGTTTTCCTATCAATACCTTCCGCTTCCAACACAGGGGAACTATATTCGCTTGCTTCGTCTATTGCCAAATGAAGACGAGGCTGCACCCTTACAATGCGAGCTTCGCAAATATTCTCTACAGAAACCAGGCCCGCGAACTCATTTGTACGAGGCCTTATCTTACGTATGGGGCGATGCACGCGACACTCTGCCTATCTACGTAGGCAACAATCGATTTCCTGTCACGGTAAACCTACACGCTGCGCTATCACGTCTTCGAGATCACTCTTTCGAACGAATCATGTGGGTAGATGCTATTTGCATTAACCAAAAATCCCCAGAAGAGCAGGGTCAACAGGTTCAGCTTATGGCGAAGATCTATAGCAACGCACATCGTGTTATTGTTTGGCTCGGAGAGGAAGTAGTAGAGATAAAGGGGGCACTCGAGAATATACGGCTCGCTGCTAATGAAGAGCTTACGGAGCGCTCGAAGAAAGAAAAGCAGTTAACAATTCTCAACCTGCTTCGAAGGCAATGGTTCCAACGCATCTGGGTAAGGGAACAGATCCTTAGCTACAGTTACCAGACGACGTTAACACAATTACTTTAGGTGCTTCAGGAGGTTGCCGCAGCTCGACATGTCGTGATAATGTGTGGCTCTACGGAGATTGACGGATACGCGTTCTGCTTGGGAGTAAAGTCCCTAAAGCTCTCCTATACGGCTTCTCCGGAATTGCAGACTCTCCCTTCAATTACCTACCTAATAGAGCGCGCTGGTCTCCGATCTAAATATACAACAAATTTGCCAGAACCCCTAAAGATACGGTCTTTAGCCGAATTGGTAGACATGTTCCATACCCGCAAAGCTACTGATATCCGCGATAAGGTGTATGCTTTACTTAGTATGAGCTCTGACGATCCAGGAAAGGCTAGTTTACGACCTAATTACCAGATTCCATGGGAAGAGCTTTTCAAGGATCTTGTCAAATTCGTCCTCGGTAACGATATATCCATGGAGACTTGGGGTAATGAGGAGAAGGCGTTAATCAACGGCAAGGGTTGTATTCTTGGCCAGGTATCCTCGATAAGAAGCGATGACAGACAGAATGTGGATATAACATTCATATCCAAAAACGCAGCTTGGTACTTTGGCGACAAAATGGAATGGACTCTTCAAGCGACGGCGAAATCTATCCGAGAGAGTGACATCGTCTGCCTTTTACAAGGAGCTTCAAAGCCTACGATTATTAGGCTATGCGAGGACCACTTTGCAATTATTGTAATTGCAGTTACTCCTCTAAAGGGGAGCGGAAGTTTTAAACAACTAGAACTTTTGAAGTCGATAAAATACTTCCTGCGTGACTTCTTGCTTATCTGGGACTGGAAACAGCTCCTAGAAGAGTCGCAAGGTCGAGAATTATCAGAGGATTGGTTGTTTTTAGACTGGGCGTCTTACAAAGCAACTAGAACATGGAACGTTGCATCAATATTAGGAGACTTGGAAGAGTATGAAAAAGCAGAGAAGAGATTTCGAGAAGCAATTGAGGGCTATGAGATAGCGTTTGGAGAAGAGCAGTCTATACTGAAAAGTCAATATGGTCTTACACCGCTTTCGTGGGCTGCAGGGAACGGGAACGATATTATAGTAAATCTACTTCTTGCAAAAGATAGTAGCGATCCGGACTTGAAGGATAGTCAATACGGTCAGACACCGCTCTCGTGGGCTGCTGAGAACGGGCACGAGGCCGTTATCAAGCTGTTACTCGCGACCGGCCAAGTCGAGATCAACTCGAAGGCTAAGGACGGTCAGACGCCGCTCTCGTGGGCTGCTAAGAACGGGCACGAGGCCGTTGTCAAGCTGTTACTCGCGACCGGCCAAGTCGAGATCAACTCGAAGGCTAAGGACGGTCAGACGCCGCTCTCGTGGGCTTCTAAGAACGGGCACGAGGTCGTTGTCAAGCTGCTACTCGCGACCGGCAAGGTCGAGGCCGACTCGAAGGGTGAGTACGGTCAGACACCGCTCTGGTAGGCGGCTCAGAACGGGCACGAGGCTGTCGTCAAACTATTGCTCGCGACTGACCAAGTCGAGGCCGACTCGAAAGGTGAGTACGGTCAGACACCGCTCTGGTGGGCAGCTCGGAACGGGCACGAGGCCGTTGTTAAGCTATTACTCGCGACCGGCGAGGTCGAGGTCGACTTGAAGGATAGTCAATACTGTCAGACGCCACTCTCGTTAACGGCTGAGAACGGGTACGAGGCTGTCGTTAAGCTGTTACTCGCGACCGGCCAGGTCGAGGTCGACTTGAAGAATAGTCGATACGGTCAGACGCCACTCTCGTTAGCGGCTGAGAACGGGCACGAGGCCGTTATCAAGCTGTTACTCGCGACCGGCCAAGTCGAGATCGACTCGAAGGATGAGTACGGTCGGACACCGCTCTGGTGGGCTGCTAAGAACGGGCACGAGGCCGTTATTAAGCTATTACTCGCGACCGGCCAGGTCGAGGCCGACTCGAAGGATGAGTACGGTCGGACGCCGCTCTGGTGGGCGGCTGGAAACAGGCATGAGACCGTTGTTAAGCTATTACTCGCGACCGGCCAAGTCAAGGTTGACTCGAAGGATAAGTATAACAGTCAAACACTACTCTCTTTAGTGATTAAGAACGTGTATGAGCTTATTGTCAAGCTATTATATGAGTATATTAATTAATTATTTGCTTTATATTATATTATATATATTTTATAACTTTGACAAATAGAGGCTTGGAGTAGGTGAACTTTATAAATTCGTTAAGTGATTTTTAAACATTAAAGAATATTCTAGAATCTTCTATTACAATAACAGGAATCGGGGCCCGGAAGGGGCTTAAAAGGAGGTTGACGTGTCCATGTTATAACAAGTCCTAGCCGAGGGAAGAAAGTGTATATAATAGTTGAATGGTTGTAAAGTTTTAAATGTTATAGTTTTAAATATTAAATAATAACATTATAGCTTGCAAAATACTTGTACAAGGTTTATGTTCTTGTAAACTAAAGCACCTTCTCTCCTTAACTTAAAATCGTCGAATGCAAAGACCTTTTACACTTTGTCTTGAGAGTTGTCTTTTATATACGGTATTGTATTGTAAAAGTTTCTTGACGCTCGTTAAGGACCTTGTGCAACGTCTAGCCTCTTCTGGGAAAGCACTTATAAGTATCCTTGTTTAGCGAGTGGGACTGAAACTTTCTTGGTCAGTTTAAGGGGAAGCCGATCTTGTTACCGATTGTATTAAAAGAATTATTATTTAAACTCACTAGCTTCTTAAGAAATACACTTGAAAGCGATATTGATTTTTGGAGCGTAGAAGGGCGAGGAATAAAAGATTAAGGAGTTGACTTTTTGGTGTTCTCGCGTGCCAATTTCTGCCGGTTTTTACTCCGACTGAGAGGGGCCCGTCCTACTTCCACGTGGCCCTATCTCGGACTCGTTAGAGCGTACTCAATCGCCCAGTAAGCGCAACCGAGTCAGTGGCTTGAAAGCTCCCCAATTTAGCCTAGCGCAGTAACCCCGCGTTTCACACCCCGCTAATACCTCGGTCCAGCGCCAACCCACATGAGAAAGCGCGCTGCTAGGATAGAGCTTGGAGACCCCATGCGGCTCGAAACCCGCCCGCTTGGTGCGGAGCTGGGCTGAATAACTACTTCTCCTTTCCCTCTCTTGTAACCATCCCTCCTATCTCTTCAACCCCATTCTATATCAGCTCTTTCTGCAGCACATCGTTGGACGACATACGAAGGAGTACAAAGACGACTTTGTGAGACGATACCTAAACGTCAAGATGCCAATTCGCAAAGGCTGGCTTCCGCGCGAGGGTATGTAGCACTACATACCATCCTCCTCCTCCCTCCAATCTCTCGCCCTAACTTGCTCCTAGGACTAACCTCCGACCCCCTGGGCACATTCATAAAGCGCACAGCTCTCAACCCCGCCTTCACACTCCTCTTTCTACTTCTCGCACGGTACACCAAGCGCGGCAGCGACCTCAGCATCCTCCACTCCACAGCCTACTCCAGAATCAAGGCCCTCTTCTACTTCGGCCTCGTTCGTTTAGCATCCGGATATCTCGATCAGAAGGTCCTCGATAACTGGACCAGCGATGAATACGATTGGTCCGAGAAAGGAGAGATTGTGCTTATTACTGGCGGAGCGGGGGGCATTGGTGGACAGGTTGTAAAGTTATTAGCCGAGCGGGGGACGAGAGTTGTAGTGTTAGATGTTATCCCTATGACTTTTGAAGCGCCGAAGAATGTCTACTATTACAAGTGTGACATTACGAGTCCGGCCACTCTTGCTGCTGTGGGGAAGGAGATACGAAAGGATGTAGGCAATCCCACGATACTGATCAACAATGCCGGTAAGTCTCCTTCCCTTCTCTTAAGACATATTTCTTTTCTTCCCACAACTAACCCGCCCCCAGGTGTCGCCCGCGGCAAAAACATCCTCGACGCCACGGAAAAAGACGTCCGCTTCACATTCGACGTCAACACGCTAGCCCACTACTGGACCGCCAAAGAATTCATCCCCTCCATGGTCGCCGCCAACCACGGCATGATCGTAACCGTCGCCTCCTTCGCCGCCTACGTAACCGTCCCCAACATGACCGACTACGGCGCCTCGAAAGCCGCCGCGCTCGCCTTCCACGAAGGGCTCACCGCGGAACTGAAAACCCGCTACAACGCCCCCAAAGTCCGCACCATCGTAATAAACCAAGGCTATACCAAGACTCCCCTTTTCGAAGGCTACCATAACGACTCTCCGTTCTTGGTTCCGACGTTGGAGCCGGAGACGGTCGCGGAAGCGATTGTGGAGAAGGTGTGGAAGGGCAAAAGTGGACAGGTTATTATCCCGGGGTTTGGGGTTACGCTTACGTTTTTGAGGGGGTTGCCGCATTGGTATCAGGTGGGGTTGAGGGCGAAGGGGGAAAATATCATGACGAAGTGGAGGGGGAGGCAGGTTATGGATCCTAATAAGATCGGGGAGAAGGAGGGGAGCGAGAGTTCGTCGACGGTGCTGGTGCCGCCTGCTGCGAAGTGAACGTTTTTTCCCCTCCTTTTTTGAAGGTTGGGAATTAGAGAGAGTTGTGGGAAATTCGTGGAGGGAAAACGAGTCCAGTAGGTATAAGTCAGGTGTGGGGATTGGGAGCTCTTGATTATCTATTCCCGGGCAGTTACTGAATGTCTGATTCTGATGTCGAAGTGAATAAGATACCATCATTTCTGATTCAGCAGTATGTATATGTATGCCACAATGCGATTATCGGATATCGAATATTTCAAGACCCAGCTTTACCTCATTATCTGCTCTATTTTCGACCAAAGTACTTCAACTTCGCTGGATCTTTATCACGAGAAGCATTGACGAGGTTTAGATCTTGGGTATCTCACAGTTTTCAATTATGCATCTCAGCCACGCGGCCAGCTTCATTCTCGCAACAATGTCTAAGACCGGACAGCAAACTACATTTCCCAATTCCGGCATTTTGGCTGCCTCAAACAATTTCTATTACTGCATTTTAGACCAAGGTGGCCAGCGTCAGTCTCGCAAAAACGTCTAAGTCGTACAACAATCACACCTTTCAACACCCTAACGTGACATCGCTGAGTACGGCATACCCTTCCCTGTGTTTATCTCACCCTCCAAGTTATAAATCTTCTTGATACCCGCCGGCGTAGCCGGGCAGTCTAGGCGCAAATCTTTCAACACGCCATCCTTCAGATCAAACCCCCCCTGCTCGTAGTACGACTTTTGAACCGTCGCCGTCTTGATGACGTTCCGACCTTGCTCGAGGACATTCAGCTCCACCAGGCGCCGGTACTTCTAATCTTCGTCCTTGATCTTGTCGAGTTCCTTCTCGTATATGCAGTATACGTCGCAGATGTTGCAGAGTTAGAAGTTGAAGAGACTCATGTCGGAGGGTGTCAGCGCCGCTTGGATACCGCCGCAATTGTAGTGTCCGCAGACGATGATGTGCTTGATGTGTAAGTGAACGACGGCGTATTCGACGACGGACATGACGTTCAGGTCGGTATTGGGGACTAAGTTAACAATGTTGCGGTGGATGAAGACTTCACCGGCATCGAGACCCATGATCTCGTTCGCAGGGACAAGACTGTCAGAGCATCCGATGTAGCTTTGAAGCTGTCAGTAACTTCTTCTGGCTATCGTCCTCTGCGGATGGGAGTTCAGGTTTCTGGAATATGAAAGGGATTTACAGGTAGTCGGGATGTTGACCAGAAGAAAGCTTCTCGAAGAATTGAGGGTCATCAGCAAGTCTGGCATCGATCGATTTCCTGTTGCTGGCGAAGATGGAATCATGGTTCTGTTGGAGGTACCGTAAGAGGGTGTTCTGTCCGGGTTTGAGGTTGCTATCCTTGGCAACTGCTGCGCCGGACTTCGTCGTGACTACGACAAGAGCATTCGAACTGGGAGCTTCCTTGCTTGCAGTGCAATTGTAATTGCCCATTGTAACTGCGAGGTGTTGTGGATGGATAGAATAACAATGTCATATGAAAAGAGAGGTAACAATGAAGGATGGACAGCCTTGGACCTAAAAGCGCCTGATACTGAATGAGAGGATGACGAGGCGGACAATTGTGTTGTGGAGGGATAAGGATGGATGGTTGATGAAGCTGGGAAGAGAACGAAATGAAAGGAAAAGAAAGGGACTTTGGATATTTGAATAGAAGAGAAGGAGTGCACCAGTGGAGCGCAGGGAAGAGCCACTGGTCGATGAAGGAAGGAGCACATCAGGTTACATGTCACGTGTGCACAGCCAACTTGACTTAATGCGAGAGGCAGGAACTATGTAACATATCATCCAGACGTTGCTATCGAATTTGAATAGTAATCGGTTGATGAGAACAGCGCGTTCAAACTGGGGTTGCCACTCAAGTTTAGAAATGGCTGCAATTGAATAACTATAGCTCATCACTGTTGGAATCCTATGTTGTTGTCAGCAAGCCACCCATCAACGCATCCAGCCTTTGCTAGACTTACCTTATTCTTTCCTCTTTATCCTTGCCTTGCTCAAAAATAAAACGCCATGAACTCGTCAACTTTCTCTTCCGCAATCTCTTATTCAGATCACCAGACACCATATCCTCGATAATGAAAGCTGGAAATCTACTGGGCAAAATATTCAATGCCTTGGAAAAGAAACTAAAGCCCATCGCATAGATGGTTGCGAAATTCCCCTTCGTCTTGGTACTTCTCGGCTGTGGATATTTGTGCGAGGAAGCGGAGGAAACGAAGATATGGGCGAATGGTTCGCTGAACTTGAGAAAAGGGGTCAATAGGATAAATTATATTGAGAGAGGGGAATTACTTCAGTATAGGTTCAACCTGATTTGTTAGAGAATGCTCTGATCAATGCTGTTGGATATGTCTTCGTGATAGTGTCGATCTTGGAGACTTGATTGATTCCCAAAATACAGGTTGCACTGGACCGAAACGATTCTGAATAACAATATATGGTGCCCTCTGGGTCTTGGATATTGAACGGGCAAAATTCCGGGCATGCCATGTCGAAGTTGAATTCGTATTCGAACAGAAAGATGATTCATGAATGTGGTTCCTTTGCACAATCCCTTTTGATAAGTAAGTCGATTGCAAGAAGCTCTTGGCGTTTGGGTAGTAGACTCTTACTGCTAGATTCCGGTAGGATGAATCGATTTCTGGATCATCGGCCCTTTACACGCTCGAATCCAGTTTTCAGTGACTCCTTAAATGATCGTTTTAAGCTTAAAAGCTCTTCAACTTTGGTAAAATAATACTTTCGGTCCCCGCTAGTGGTCACCTCCTTCCACGACCGTACTTCTTTAATTGCCGATGTTCCATTCACGAAGATCTGCTTTCGAGAAACTCCATTGTCTAATAATAAAGCAACGGTAGCAATCCTCTGCTTCCATTCAATATGATATTCGGTATCGGCATAGCCAAAGACAGCATTCTCAAGCAGTGATATGCACATTTTTGAGGGTGTTCGATTTGGATCGTTCGGCATATTTGCCCTTAGGTATGGAAGAACGCAGTATCTTGCCATGAGACCAAGGAAGGTATGCTGGTGTTTGTCGGCGTCTACTGGAACTGACATCCAATTCCAGTCTCCGTGTTCTGTAAGCTTGTTTTTGCTGGTCCCATCGTTTTCAGGTTCGGAAGCACTTCTGACAGCTTGATATACCTCTTGATCAAACTTTTTGAGGAGCAGAACCAGTTCAGGGTCTGCAGTAGGTGATTGCTTGACTTGTGAGGCGTACCACAAAACTCTCTTGACATTTGGCCATTGGCCTGAAGGCAGGGCAGCACAAGTCTCGGACATGCTAAGAGTCTCCGCACGGAGGAGTTGTAGATATGGATCAAAGTCTCCTGGGACTTGTGAGCTTATCCCTTCCCATATACGAGGTTGCAACATCCAGTCTCTTGCTGTTCGATGAAGAAAGTCTACATTCCCACCGGTAGAAATTTCTAGAATGCCTCGCGTCCGGCTATCTAACCTCCTCTCCACGATCTCCCTAACACCGATTCTGCCTTCTGCTGAGAGGGTACGAATGTCGAAGTCCAGTGGTTGCCTTTCATCTGCCAACCACAGTATCATGTAGCTCAGCGGTCCTTTTGCTGCTTTGAAGGTGACCAGTAATTTCGCGGAAGCAATAATGTTGCGGCTCCCGATTCGAGCCCAGATGGCATCGTAGAGTAGTGCTATATCGCTAGGAAGCTGGTCTACGATAGTGCGTAGGTCCGACAGCCCATCCCCTTCGGTAAGAGCGTCAAGAAGCGATCGTACCACGATTGATACCCACAGGAAAACACCTTGAGCCTTTGCCACCACATCAGCTACGAGTTGAATAGCCTCCATTGGAAATATTCTCTTCCGTTCTAAGAATCCGCGGTTACCCTCCAACTTCGCATCAACAAAATGGGCCAGATCGGCAGCGGTAAGATCCTGCATTCGAAGCATCGGAGATTGATGAAAGGCATCATTAAACTCAGTCCATTGTCGACTAGCAACGCAGATTTTGATACAGTCCCTGGAATTGATCTTCTGGATCAGTTCTAACACTTTGAATGGTGGAGAGTCAAACTCGTCTAGACCGTCAATGAAGAGTGCAAGTCTTGTTGATATGCCACACTTCACAAGCAGAGTTTCGAATGACTCTTCCATCTCCCAGTCATACCAAGATGGCAAATAGTTAATGTCTCGGAGAGTGAGTGACAGAAGCCAGCGTCTTGGAGCAATCTCGGGGATCCAAGACGGATTTTCTGTCAAGATTCTGTATAAGAGTGTTCTCATCAAACCCTGGCATGACTTCTGAAGATCAGAACCAGCCACCCATGCATAGTAGCTCGTGCATATTAAAGGAAGCTCTCCTGACCAGTTTTTCAAATGGGTGATCAAGAGAGGTTGCTGTTGGAGGAATTTCATAAGAGTTGATTTCCCAGAACCGGGTTTTCCCGTGATCCAGTAGGGCTGGCTCATGTTGCCTTCCAACCATTCCGGAAAGCTTGACCATAATCTCAAACCATCAAGCTCAGTCGGCTCGCGCAAATAGATCCAGGAAAATGTTTCTTTGAAAGCCTGAGGGATAGCCTCTTCTCTACCTTGGATCGTCTCGAAAGCGAGACTCTGTAAGATGGCGTTGCAATAAAGGCCTCGGAACATGGTTGATATTTCGCCACCGTCACTTGCTGGGTCCCATTCTTTTCTGCTTTGTGGTACTGAGGTCAGACGATTGATCCATAGAGAATCAACCAATTGTTTGTAAAGACGTGTGTCTTCTAGAGACTCTCTATCGTGCAACCCATCAGTAACAATTTTGTCGATAGAATTGGCCGGTTGTGAAACCACATCGGATCCCGAATCGATTTTCAGAGCTTTGTGTGTTGTTTCCTGGCTCAATTTATCTGCACGATCGTCGAGACGTCCAAGTATAGTGATCATGTTGTCAAGCTGTTTCTTGAATTGGTCATCGCGATACACGCTCCGCTTTGATTCTTCCCTATAGATAGATATCAGTAGCCAAGCTATATCTGATATGCGGGGTTGATCTTACCAAAGGCAAAACAGAGTGGCATCCACCAAGCGGCATTTCTGGTTGTCTAATCGTGCTCTCATTCGATCTACAGTCGAAGCATTCAAAACATCCTCTAATGCCGTAAGTATAGCTCCTCGGGCCATTTCAAATGCCGTCTTTTTCGAACTTCGCTGTCTCCCTAACTTATCTAAAGCTCCTTCGAATTCCTTGAGAATCATTTCACACTCTTTGCTGATTTCGGCCAGTCGATATTCGGCGGTAGACTTATCCAGCTTGATGTTTGCCGATGGTCCCACCTTCTTTTTAATTTGAGCGACTAAGTCCGTCAAATCTTTCGATATGGTTCTCAGGTCGACATTTTTAGACGATTCTCCGGATGGTGATCTGTAGATCTCATACGAGGCTGATAAAAGCTGCCTGCCAAAATCCACAAACTGCACCACGCTGGAAGCAACCGATAGAGCGTTCAGAGGATCCATCAGTCACGGCAAATGCGCAATCTTGGTCAGGTCTCAAGGCGATGTGACTTTGAGGATGGGATGCGCATGTCTTATCTTTCGGGTCAGGCTGTGAGTTGTTCAGAGATATTTTCAGCCCGGCCCAAACAGGTAAAATCGAAGTGGGTGAGGGGTAGCACTCACACGTGCGTCCAAGCCCCAATGGAAAAAACATTGTGGACGAATCACAAGGCGGAAGAATTTGATTGGTTTCATTTGCCTGCTGCCCCCAATGGGCGCCCCCTTAAGCCTTTACACGTACCCTGTTCTCTAAGATTACACTCCCTGCTATATGGTCAGCATTATTCCCCCGAAAAATTCCCAGAAACATATAATGAATACCACTAGACCTCCCATCAAATCCTGGGAGCGTTTAATCCTTTCAATTGGCTCGTACTGGCCATATTTATTCTTTATCTTTGTTTAATCTGGCATGACGGGCATGGTTGCTGATTATACCGAATTCCCTATTCATACTGTCTCCTCTCTGTGGGCACCAAGCAGAGCACTCTCCTCATCTGAAACTGTTTTTGCAGTTTTTGTGAGCGGACCTTGGGGCTTCTGCAAAGCCGACCACAAAGTACTTGCGATGATTGTAGACCCCCCAAGAACACTCCACATGCCTGGTAGAACACCCCAGATGGCCCAATCAAACGATAAAGCGAACAAAATCCCCGTATACAACATACTTGTTGCCTTGCTACTCTTGTCGAGCTGTAATCCAGCCGTCAAGAGAAATTGGAGGACGAAACCAAGAACACCTAGTATCGTGAGGAGGACCCACTCCCGAGCTCCATGAGGCATTGCAAATCCAATTCCAGGGATGGCGATGAGTGCCAAGGCAGAACCGGCAGTAGCCAGAATAGCAAAATAGTTGACGGAGATGAGGGCATGGGCTCGGTTTCCAATTACTCTGATCATGGTGTAGGCACCCGATTGCCCGACAACACCCACTAGAGCAACCGCAACGGCAATGAATCGTTGAGTCGATGTGACTGGATCGATCTTCTCAGCTTTGTTGGTGCTTGCGTGATCTTTTGCGAGTCCGAAGATGCTCTTAGGATGAGCAATGAACACTACGCCAACTAGAGCAACAAGTCCAGCTGCGAGCTCTTTCTTCGTGAATAACTGGCCCAGAAAGACTGAACATGCCCAAGCCGTGACTATTGGAGTCAAGAACCTGAAAACCGTAGCTTCTGCTAGAGGCAAGTAATGGACCGAATCTCATGGTGGTTAGTTCAGTAATTCACTCAGAGTTCACAAACCCTTACAATATAGACAGAATAGTCCAAAGAATCCACACAATGCTCGTAAGACAAGCCATCCTCGCACACTTGGGGGCCCAAGAGGGAAATCGGGAACCTTGGTCCACCACATGTAGATCGTGCTCAGCAGAAAAGTTATGCTCATGCGAGCGAAAATGACCTGAACAGAGTAAGTATCTTTTCAAATAAGAATTGCATGGAATTTCATGAGATATTTACTTGGAATGGATGCATCCCATGGCCACCTTGTTGCAGAAATCTAACTATGGCATCCATCGTTGAGCCTACAGCTTGGGCCAGGATGATAAAGAAGATCCCTTTGTTGTTTGTCCATACTGACTTCCAGCGGCTCGAAGATGATGTAGAATCGTACTCCTCAGCAGGATGAGGATCATTTTCAGCTTGCTGAGACATGGTGAGTTTTGAGGAAGTTGATGGATGAGGAAGAGAGGCGGATGACAGACAAATTTTCTTGCCCCGCCAACACCCCACTTTGTTGAACCGACCTCGCTTAACCTTCCTAAGCGACACTGCCCCCCCTTTATGATTCACGCACTTCATCCCTCTTCTTTGATTAAGAAGCAACTGGAACTTGTATCCTAGTGGGGTAAAGATCCTCTCGAATTGCTCGTGTGGACTTCTAATTAAATTAAATCGGTTCTAGAATTGTAGCAGCAATTATTCTTTGGTTGCTTATCTGCTTAGTTCTCTGAATGCAATGGTGAGCAAGGTGAGGCTATTTGAGTTCGGATAGCGAAAGTATTATTTAGAGATTCAATCATACTGAGGTAAGAAGGGATATGAGGAGAGAAGACAGGGTATCCGAGGGTACCTCCATGGACTGGTTACCTCTTTAAGTAATGCATCTCGTATTCCTTATTAAGCAGGCACCGTCCATTTTTAGGTCTTGTCCCTTTTCAGGTAAGTACCTGGACCTAGTAACGAGCCTAGTCAGATAAGTCTGTGTCGCACAGGGCCATTTGCTCACTAACGAGCCTTACAAGGAAATTTCAAACTTCCAAACTTCGTGATAACTTCTTTAATTATAATTAGACAATACACTTTAGCTTCTTCTTAATTATAATATCGAAGCACAAGTAATACTACTACATGGTTATTGAGGAGATTTGGAGTGAAGTGGGCGACTTTGGTGTTCCGAGGCCTAAAAGTTGCCCTGTGCGACACAGAATTATCTGACTAGGCTCGTAAGTCAAGTACCTCTATATAAGCCAGAGCCTCGAACACTTGTAGTCTTTCTTTTTAAAAACAAATCTGCTTCCAACCTTAATTGCTAGATGCCAAGACCAAGCAAGTCAAGTATCTCATAACTAGATTCCTTTGACTCTCATAGTCTTTCTGCAAGGTTTATATCTTCTTCACATCTCTCTATAGGATGTTTCTCTCTTGGTGTTGCGTCTCATCCGTTGTCACTTACAGTCCGTTATCACTTAAACTTTCCGTTGTCAGGTATCGTTGGTTATTAGGCCTTGTCCACTTATAGATACTGGGACCAAGCAATTCAAGTACCTTTATAAAAAAAAACTACAGCCTTTGACCATTATGGTTGTGCATGTGAGGCTCAGACCTCCTTGGTACCTTCATTGGCTCCTAGTCCTGCTCCTACTACGCGATTTTATTATTAGGAAGCAGGATCAAACAAGTCAAATACTTTTATACCTAGATTATTTGCCCCTCATGGTGGTGCTTGTGTGACTCAGATCCCCTTGACTCCTTCAGTAGCCCCTCTTTTCTAAGTAATGTCTTTTGGCAGGTGCCAGTACCAAGCAAGTCAAACTACCTTTCTATAAAAGGAGAGCCTTAATACTCATTTTCCTTCTTGTCAAGCTCCAATGCTGGCATTTCCCTAGGTGGGCGTGAGAGATAGGTAGGTTAGAGAAGTCCGAAGGCCGATATTAAAAGAGGCAAAACGCAGAGCGAGGGCTTGATGAGGATATTTTAAGCTTGAATCAAGTACAAGAGAATTTAAAAGCACGGGCTAACCTTGTGGAACAGTAAAAATATTGCCACTGTAGGATAATTTGAAGGAATTCTGCATGCTTAGGGCTGGGCTATAGAGACTTAACTTTTCTTCTGTTTTGAGTATCTGCAGAACTACAAGCTTCTACTTAAAAAAAAAAGGAAGTTTATAATGTTATCCTTCCTGGAATCAAACCAAAGCTACTATCTCTCAAGGAAAATACCAATCTAGAAGCATGAGATGTCAATAGACAACCCATGGAAACAATGATCTTGTCGACAAAATGTTTCCCGAAGAACTTGAACCTAGAAGAAATCGAACTGCCGCTGAAACTAGGCTTGTCATTATAATGAAAAGTAGCAGGAAAGAAACCTGAAAACATAAATTCGAACTAGTGTCTAAAGACAAGACAGTTGGCACCACGCAGTATTTACATCTCGCTAAATTCAGGGGCTACCTGGTGCCCCTCATCCCCCGCCCGCACCCCTGCCACGGAAAATACAACCGCCGACCTCACTAGCGCCAGGCTTCAAGCTCTAATCTTCCCCTCCACTCCATCCCAATCAATACCATCTTCACCTCCATCCATTCCATTTCTCTTCCTCAACCACGCACACCACAGTCCAAGCTACCCACAAAACACAAACACACCTACAATACCAGAAAGCAAACAAG
Organism: Hyaloscypha hepaticicola; assembly: GCA_002865625.1. Classification (NCBI taxonomy): domain Eukaryota; kingdom Fungi; phylum Ascomycota; class Leotiomycetes; order Helotiales; family Hyaloscyphaceae; genus Hyaloscypha; species Hyaloscypha hepaticicola. The sequence continues at coordinate 377,359 of KZ613509.1, read as the reverse complement.
ATGTTGATCAAGTAAGTCTAAGCTTTGAATAGAGGGGTAGGGAAGGAGAAGAAAGGAAGCAGGCTGACAAGAACCAGAGTCCGAACCCTGACCGGGAAGGAAATCGAGCTTGATATCGAGCCTGATTATCGGGTATGTTTCCTTACCTTTTCCTACCAAACCTCGCGGAGAATATTTAGAGAAGAGGACATGAGGGAGGGCTGACAAGAGGCAAAGGTATCGCAAATCAAAGAGAAAGTCGAGGAGAAGGAGGGTATCCCGCCTGTGCAGCAGCGGTTGATCTTTGGGGGGAAGCAAATGTATGTCTTTCTATCCTACCATTCCACCAGCCAGCCCATCTTATTCGTCTTGAGTTGGAGAGCTTGCCTGGCTGAAGGCGGACATTGCTGCCTACCCCGCCAAATTGAAATTGAAAGGGCGGAGAGGATGAATGTATGGATGGGCAGAAGCTAATGCAAAGTATGATAGGGCCGATGAGAAGACAGCGAGCGAATACAACCTCGAAGGTGGCGCGACACTGCATTTGGTTCTTGCGCTGCGTGGTGGCTTCTAATTGTACATACCCCTGGGATACGTGATAGATGGGCTCGATTTGTGATTATGGGGGAGGCATAATATGGTGGATGATACTTGAGAGAAGGGATACAGATGCTGATTTGGTAGTGGCATGCTGGAGGTGGAGGGATGATATGTGAATATGGAGGATGCTGGATGGATGGCATTTCAGTCGAGAGTTCACGAATCACGCTTTGCGTTGCGCTGCAGCGTCACGACGATATGGAGCATGAATGATTCTTCAATTGGGTGGCGTTCCCCTTACTTCGCGTTGACTTCAAGTGCAGTTGTGGCAATTAGACCATAATGCTTCGCGGCATACTTGAATCTGTCCCCTCTCAGTACAATATTTCGGTGTGTTTTGATTTGGGCTATCCATTGATCAAGCCATGCGGTACATGATTTCGCTCCTTCCAACGCCACGCTACCCAGGTGCAAAGTTTCACAGAACAACAAGAAATGCGGACAGGTTAAACACTATCTAACCCGTGGTTTCTTCGCCCCTCGATTAAAGACATCAACTTCTGGTCTCTTCCGTGGTATCATTGGTTTCACACCTACTGGTGCAGGACTCGATGTTCGGGATGGAGGGCCGGAGTTGATTCGTGGTGGTACAGACGAAGCTGCTTTTGGTCTTGAGATTATTGAAGAGATGACGTCTGATGGCTTCGGTGCGGACCGAGCAGCAGATAACGGTGGGGAGGCTGAAGAGGCTTGTGGTCGTGGCTTTGTGGGCGGCTGTGACGGGCGTGAGGAAGATGCTGGACTGCTGGAGAGATGCCGGGAGGGAGGTGGTTTTAGCGAGCGAGGTGGTGACGAGGAGGATGCGTGGGGTCGTGATGAAGGACGCTCGTCGAACAGATCATCCACTTCGTCGAAATCATCGTCTTCGTCTTCTGAGGATCCGACCAATGTCTCCTTCAAGCCTCCAGATCCGCCATTCTTCGGTGGAGATGTCAGAGCTCTTAGCCTTGCCTCTCTCTCTTCCAATGACGGCCTGCTGCTTCCGGTGATGCTTCCCGAAAACGTTGGACTCGGTTTCTGCCTTCTTGACAGTATCCTCACTGCAGGCTGGTTTGCCTTCTGATACTCATTGACCATTCCAGCCGGCGCCTTCGTGACCTGTCCTATTTTTGCCTTCAATTGATGCGTCGGCCTCGATAACTTGCTCATCTGGCTAATCTCCTTCGCCTCCCTCCTCGCCCTAGTAAGAACACTCTTCCCATCTGTCAACTTCGTCTTACTCCCCGACGTCCACATCAAGCTACTGACTCCCTCCTTCTTGAAACCCCGCGCCTTGCCAATGGGCACACCCCCATTATTGGCCAGCATCCTCGGATCCTTCGGAACTTTCGGTAGTGCCCTCAAGTCCATCACTTTCGAAACATGGGTCTCGCGCTCCTTCTTCAACCCCATCATACTATTCCTCAATACCTCCTCATCTCGCTCGATTTCCTTTTGCTGTTCTTTCTTGTATTTGCAGTAAACGTCGTACCATTTTAGTGGGTTCTTGGGGACGTAGTTCTTAGTTTGCCAGTTGGGGATGTCGCGGGCTATGAAGGCTCGCCAGAGCTCGGCATCCTCGCCTAGGATTTGCGGGGAGCGCTGCTCGATCTGGTGCAGTTGTTCAGGGGAGTCGATACGTTTGAGGATGGAGCGGATAGTCCAGTATTCGAACGAGCCGACATCTGTCAAGCCTATGCTGTGTTAGTGGTGTAAATGTAAATCAGGTGGGGTACGTACTGCGAACGTTCTTGATGCAAGCCTTAGTGCACAAATCGACAAGAGATAGTGCAGGCATCTTAGACGACGTCTTAAGATTTTTCGGAGTACTCGGAATCTAGAATGGCGATTTATAAAACTCAGCGAATATCTGCTGGTGTTCAGATATTGGAGAATGAAGGGGCTGGCTGAGCAGCGCTTATGTGTTGTTTCGATGAGGTGTCTGTTATTGCAGGAATTGAAGGCAGTCGTGATACGAAAATTTTGTAAAAGTTTTCATCATTATGAAAGGAAGATTGCCATGTATAGTGGCATCGAAGAATCGGTGAGTGAATTGAAAGGATCAAGGAGAGCTTCAAAGTGAAGTCGAGTCCAGCCCACGCTTTTGGACGACGTGCGCTAGCGGCCGCATTCCAAGCAGCCTTGCGATTTCAATTTACGAATGCATCAACTGTCTCTCATCTGCTGCCCCAAAGACACAATGGCTTCATTCCCACTTCTCGACCCCCGCGATGAGGAGGAGCTCCATAAGATTCGGCTCCTGAACGTAGAAACAAAACCGTTTACCCGCGTCACCAAACGACTTCTTGCGCCTGGCTCCCTCCTAACCACGCCTAGCAAACTGCCAACTCCTCCACCCGACAACGCCGATGAAGCAGCTGCTACACAAGATGCTGAGCAACAAAAACAACTACAAGACCGCCGTCAATTCCACGAAGATATTCTCCTCGATTTTGCCGCGTTCGACAGCAGCATTTCGCGCATTCAGTTCCTACGAAACAGCAACGAGCGCGAGCGCGAACGATACAAAGCCGATAAGCAACGGATCTTAGAGACAGCGCAAGATGTCAGGGATAATACCGCACAGCTGAGAATACAGCTTGAGGAGGCTAAGAAGACTTTGGAGCAGAGGAAGAAGTTCGATGAGTTGACGGAGAAGATACATGCGAACAAGATGCTGAGACCAAGAGAGGACCAGGAGGCTCAGCTGAAGAAGCTGGAAGAGGACTGTAAGGAACTGGAAAGGGAGAGTCAGGCGTATGGGGAGACGTGGAAAGAGAGGAGGGAACAGTTTGGTAGAATTGTGGAGGAAGGGATGCAGTTGAGGAGGCTGATTAGGGATGAGAAGGAGGAGGTGGAGAGAAGGGAGGGTATGGATGGTGGTGATGAGGATGGAGAGGTGGGTGAGGATGGCAGAGAGGGACAGACACCGAAGCATAGTAGTATGAGTGGAAATGCTACACCGAGACCCGACGGACCTTCGCAGAACAGTCCGGAGAGAGGTTTGAAGCCTAGGCCGCAAGGCTCTGGCACTTTGTCCAGGCCGGGAAGTAGAGCTACAAGTCGGGCACCGTCACCCGCTGTTTCTGGAATGGGAGAAGCTGTGGAGGATTCCAATATGGAGGTTGAAGGGAATCATACAGCAGATACACCAATGGCTGAGGCTGCAGATTCTCAAATTGAAGGAGAAACCCCACAAGTCACAATTGAAGAGCCTGCTGAGGATCGAGTAGCTCTCATTGAGGCAGGCAATGCTGTTGTAGAGGACAAGATGGACACCACATAGTTCCATCACAGGCTATAGGCATGATACCCTCTATTTACGCATTAACCCATGAAAACCATCACCGATGTATATCCACCCAAATCAAGTTATCTTGACCCATTCGCACACCAGGGTATCATTTCCACGTCATTGCTTCGTGTTCCTCATTTATCACCACCACTACAAGCAACCTCACTTCTCCTTCGTAGCCTCCTTAGCCGACGTAATCACCTCCTGTGCCTTCTTAATCTCTTCCTCACTCGCACCACTAGCCTTCCCTGCCTCAAGCTGATCCTCAAGTTTGGCTAAAGCGTCCGTGATACGTTGTCGGAGCGGTGGGAACACGGCTTTAGTTTCTTCAATTGCTGTTCTCTACACAAAAACACCCATCAGTCCAGTCCAACATATATGTCCTTCCTCAAGCCGAATGTTGTGGGGTAACAGACCTCCTGCTTCAACTGATACTCCTTATTCTCATCCGCCTCAGTGCTGCTAACCAACTTCTCGAGCCGCGCCTCTTGGCTCTTGAGCTCTTTGTGGTAGGAAGTCTCTTCTTTCACTAGACGCTGGACGACGGAAGTTGCGATTGCGAGGGGGCTTGGGGCAGGCATGGTGTGTGAATTTGGGTTGTTTTTGTTTTGTAGTAGTTGTAGAGGGGTTGGGTTTTGGAGGAACGCGGGTTTGAGGCGGGGTTCAAGTCAGTACGGAAGGCCATTACGGAAGGCCATAAGGACGTGATGTCCCAGCCAATTCCCAATTCTAATTTCTTTGTTCTAGCCCCACATACCCCCCTCTCCCTTGCTGTGCCGCACCCCACCAAAAAAACCATCACTAATTTTTCAGCGCCTAGAGCCTAAAATTTAATGATAAATGCCTATAATTACAGGGTCCTCCTCATTAATAACTCGGGCCTTACAACTGGGGCCCCACAACTCTCAATTCCCGACTCTCAACTCTCAATCAACTCTCGACTCTCGACTTTAACCTTTAACTATCGATTCTCGATTCTTGACTTATTAAATATTTTAACGAATTTATTTTTAAAAGTCTAATAAATATTAAATAATAAAGGAACCTTAATTAAAAGAGGGCTTGTATAAAAGTTAAGATAGAGGTATATAAGGTATTCGAGATATTCGAGGTGTTTCGAGATTTGGGGGAGGTTGGGGGGGGGGGGGGTTGGGGGGCTGGAACAAAGAAATTAGAATTGGGAATTAGCTGGGACATCACGTCCTTATGGCCTTCCGTAAGTCAGGGTTCTTGGGCGTGGGCTTGCTGCTGGCGCACTTGCCCGGGAAAGGCCCCCGCTTGATGGGGTTGGTCTCCTTGCTCAACCTCACAATCTCTATATCCAAAAACTTTTACCTCCCAAAGAAAGCAAAGTTAACGACCACTACTTCTATGCGTGCGCAGCTTTACTCCCTGATCATCTACCTTGTACCTTCTCTGTATCCTCAGATACCAGTTTATGGTTCTGGCTCCTTCTCCTTGTCGGCTTTGCGATGGCGCTCTTACCGGAGTATTGATATGGAAGCCTTGAGTCTAATCATGACAATCCAAGCGAAGCCACTACTGCATCTATGAAATTCCGTCTTCTGGTCCTGGATGCCGGCTCTCCTGATGACGAGGTTACATGTACACTCGCACCATACGATTTCGACTTGGCACCAGAGTATGAAGCAATCTCGTATGTGTGGGGTGACCCCAAGGACACATGCAACCTCATATGCTCAGGTCAACGACTAGCAATAACGAAGAGTCTCGATTCTGCATTACTTCGATTCTGATATACTAGTCGAAAGCGCACGCTTTGGGCCGACGCTATTTGCATTAATCAAGAGAATCCGGATGAGCGAAGGGCTCAAGTATCGATCATGAGCAAGATATATTCCCAGGCTCGCCAGGTTCTGATCTGGCTTGAAGAGGCGACTGAGTATAACTCCGAGGCCCTGGATGTCTTTTCACAACTTGAGACAATCCTACCAGACCTACCTGCACGTCCTTCAGATAAAATTACGGATACTGTTGCGCTCGTCACGCCGGAATTGGTCATGCATATAAAGGCCTGTCTGCCTGAAGGTTCTCAGCGGCAGATTGCACATCTGCTTAGCAAGCCATGGTTTCGGAGAGTATGGATCATTCAAGAGGTTGTCATGGCTCGAACGGCGCAAATTTTCATCGGCTCAAGGTCACTTGCATGGTCAATTTTTATCAATGTCGTGGAGAGAATTGTGCTTTACCAGTTAGAATTCATGTTCGTCGGTCTCGTCAGGAATGCACAAACAGCCCTTCCAAATATCGTCAACCTTATGCATCCCGGCTACACGGAAGCGCGCGGGCCATTCTTTAGGCTCCTGTGTTTAGCAAGGAATTTCCAGAGTACAGATCCAAGAGACAAATTGCATGCTCTACTAGGAATCTCTGATTCTGATGCTATGTCCTCGAAGAGCGTTGATTATACGATACCGGTGTCTAATGTTTTTATACAATATACAAAGCGCGAACTTGTTTCTAGCTCCCTTGCTCATCTCTCGGCCACAAACTATACGGACGATGTGGCGCAAGTAATATTGCCCACCTGGGTACCTGATTGGTCTCGACCTGTTGACCGCGTGCCATTTGAGGTTGTCGGAGCTACTTTTAACGCAGGAGGTACAACAATTCGACGTTTGGATTCCTCCTGTGATAGCAAGCTTCTGAAAATCGACGGCAAGAAAGTATCGTCTATCGGACGACTCGGGACTACGCGAATTAATGAACTTGAGCCACTCCTCCTTTCAACAGAGGAAGGTGGATGGGGTTCGCAGAGTGCATAGTTTTTTCTAAAGTGGTTGAAAGATTGTCACAAAATTGCGTTTGGCGATAATTTCTCACCAATGCAGGAAACATTGAGTTCGGAGAGTTACCACCATTTCTGTAAAGCGCTCTGTTGCGAATTCGATTGGAACAATGATACTCCTCCACTGAAGACGGCCGTAGAGCGTCTTTCTAGGCTCTACTTACTGCTCACTAAAAGTCTTCAATCGCAAGCCGGGGAAGTCTATGACAGTGAGTTACACGACATTATGTTGCTAGTAGATCGTTTTGTTACTTGTTGGTCAGCACAGAGATACTTTTGCTCTGATGACTCTAGCAGGCTAGGCTGGGTTCCGAGAAAAGCTCAAGTCGGTGATGTGTTTTGTGTCTTTCTTGGGGCGAGGGTTCCACATCTCCTACGACCTCTAGCACACGCGCGGTACGAACTGATCGGGGAGTGTTACCTGCAAGGCTGTATGAATGGTGAGGTCATGGAAGCAGGTAATTTTGCAACAGAGGAGTTCGTCATTGTTTAAATAAGAGAGCACAATGTGCATCTTCTATGAAGTCGCGAGAACGTTCGGGAACGAGATAGAGCATTGGCAGCATGGGCGTCTACGTGGGAGCACTTTCACTACCTTAATGTCCCAACGGGGAACGCTCGCACCAGTCCGACCTCGTGATCAAGTACAAGTACGTCCCTTGGTTCCCGCACATAGAGAGCGAAGCATCCAGCGATCCAGAGCTCTCAAGAATGTGGTGGTAAAGGGGGGACGCCAAGTGGGAGGTGGCCTGCTACAAGTGCAGCACCCCATGCAGCGACTTCACCATGTTCAGGCGTGGGCTGCACGCCGACAGGCCTATTTAAGGTGAAAAAGCAGGCTGGGAAAGGTGATGGAAGCGTTCGTTAAGGTTGATTGAGCGCAGTGAGTTAGTATCTAAAGGAGTGTTCAAGAGGATTACTTCTGAAAGGCATTCATTAACAGAGAAATTGAAATTAGTTAACGAAGCGATTAAGAGGAAGGTAATCAAGATAGGACTATGATGGCAGTTTGCACACTACTTCCAAACCATGGAGAAAATTCAGACCAACACAAGTTCTGAACTAGCTTTATGGTATAAACCATGCTTACGTACAGTATCTTCAAGAGAGTCTCGCTATTTAGAGCCAAGTTCCGAGGACATGGCAGTGAAGCCAGGCGAGTACTTTAAATTGCGAGCTTGCATAACTATTTGCTCCGTTATTTCATAAGTAATAGGATTCCTCTGATTCGACGGTGATATTTTTAGGTTTTAGAAGAGGTCTAAGGTTAGTACTTGCAGCTGTATCGGAAGCGGCGTACCTTGGGCCAAGTAAGGGTGCACAACCACAAGTGTCAGGAAGTGGAGCCCGCTTGAATGAGTTATCTATAAGATTAGCGACACCTAATTCGCCTTTTACTGTATATCGAAGTTCTCGGATTCTGTTAATAGTTTTAGAGATGACGGGATGTGGTGCTGGCGACAATCTCGTGACCTACCCAGATTAGGCGATCTGACAGGGGTCTAAATGGTCTCGTGATCACGCCAGTACGCGTGTAGCCTCGGCTGAAACGCAGCGTCATCAGGCGCCACCTGCACTCCAACCTCACGATAAGACCAACGACACTCTCCAACTCTCCCATAACATATCGAATACCAAACAAACCACAATCTTCCGCAAACATGATGTTCTTCAAGTCACTCCTGTCTCTTTCGGCGCTGCTGGTACTGGTATCAGCGATGACCCTCGAGCGCAACGGTAAGAGCTATTCGGAAGTTGGCCACCTAGGAACAATCACTCACACGATAGCAGCAGGTCACTCAGAGATTACTATTATCGTCGATTCAGAGCCGGCTGTCTTCAAAGGTACATGAACCCCATCTGACTCTCGGACCTACCGAGCTGTATCTGATCATCCCATAGCTAGTCCATCGTTCTTGGTCTCCAAATCCGATTGCGAGAAGGAGGACGAGGATGACTGCAAGGAGTTCTGCGGCCTCTCAGAGCAGACTGGAACTTGCCGCGCCGATGGAAACAAAGTGACTTGCTATTGCAAGGGTGGAAAGAGTGACTCCAACTGCGAGGAGAGATGTTTGTTGTGTATGTCACGTGCCCCCTTCCCCCGAATATATCTGACTCGATGGTGGCACAGGCATGCCTGACAAATCAGCTTTGGAGGAGGCGAGTCGTCTGTTCAAGCTTGGAGGGTCGAAGATCGATGAGTTGTGAGCGGGTAGAATGGGCTGGGCCGGATGTGTTGGAAGTTGTGATGGTATGAACTTCTTCATTCTGCTCATAGATTTTCGCACGACCTCGCTTCGAAGAACTTCTTTGCCGATCATTTCTTGGAATTTTCGTTAAATATATAAATTAGCTGTACCCTCTGTAACGCTATTAGCAAAATTGTTTTGAGATTCAACACTTGTGTAAAGAACCATGGTAAGAGTCTAGTAAACTCGAATCTTAGATGGGACCAGAAAGTTCTTTGCCTCTGCTCATTCTTTTGATAAATATTTCCAAAAATAACCCTCACGAGTATATGTAGGTTTTGGAAGAATGACAAAATTCTCGTTTAGCATCAGATCTAAGGTAGGGATGAAGACATTGCCAGAAATGAGCCATTTTATAATACACTGCTGATGATCAGTCTCCTTCATCCAAGGCTACAAATTTGAATTCTGGAACGTACCTGCCACGTCGTTGATCACAGTCGGGGAGCAGAAGGTGGGGAAACCATCGAGGGCAATTTTATTCTTTCAACGCCGATAAAACAGAACTTAGGATGGACTATCCCCAGAGCCTCAAATGATCCGCTAAGGCGCGGTTTTGTAGAACGTCTCGCCTTCCGTAACCTCCGCATCATGAACCCAATTCAAACGATCAACATGGCCACCTTCGTCCAGTAGGAACTTGATCTTCCAGAATTCCGGCCCTTGATCAACCCACCGATCACGAGCTACGAGCTCGTTGCGAGGTCGAATCCACGTAAAGATGTCATCTTCAGTGTTCGAGGATTTAATTTTCGGATTCGAGACCCTGGACCGCGTAGTATAACGAGTTCATCTCGACGGTGACAACCATCTTCATGGTATTGATGGCATTCCTGTATGTCCCTGTGTAGGCCTCGAGGTTTTTGGCTGAGGTGTTGTGTTTTCGGATTCTTGAGAGCTGGCCTTTGACAGCGGGATACCACTTTAGAGTTTGTGCGGCACTTGTTCTTGCAGCTTCTACGTAATCGTTCCTTTTGTCTTGAGGTACCTCCAAGATCTCCTCAAGCACGAGCTGGGCGACCCACTAAAATCATCGAGAGATTAGCAATCCAGTGTTCACGTATTGTCGCAAGACTTCATGACTGAGTAAGAATGGAAGAAAGGGCATCGGTTTTCTTACATCTAGACAGTCGTTCAAGGCCGGGGAATTGCTCATAGCAACAATGGCAGTCCTGGTTTCGGGCATCAGAAGAACTGCGGACAGAGCACCGGGCAAGCTCTCTTGACGATATACCACGAGTCGTGATGGCACACCTTTGCCAATAATTGGCATTCCATCCGGCATGAGTGAGGGGTTGCACCCCACAGCACCCATTCTCCCAGGAAGTTGTACTCGTGCCTAGCCTAGAGAATACGAAGCTTCGTTGACGTTGGAACATTCATCGGTATCGCAGCTGACATCAAATGGCTGACTTGCTTCAGCGGAGAGTTTGGTGTCGACGTGTTTCCACTTGCAAATTGATCATTTGCAGCAATCATGAAAGCATCATAAAGAACAAGAAGATCCTTGGTACAGGTCCGAAGACCTGCTGCAGCACCACTCATGATTTTCTCGGTTGCTTTCACGGTGTGTATCTCGACTGGTGAAGCATCGTCCAGAGTTTCGTAGGCCTTGGCAACATTGCCATCATTTGGAGCAGGATAGTCTAGCAATGTTCTCGATAAGTTAAGAGGCTTCAATATACGATCTTGAAGCAAGTCGGCCCAACTCGATCCTGATACTTTACCGATCACGAGAGACACGAGCTCGTACCCCAGATTGTTATATTTCCATTGAACACGGAAAGACTTGATTACTTTTTGATCATTCAGAAATGCCAATGTATCTTCGTTCGAGATGAGAACATTATTTTACGCCTCGAGATAGTAGTCCCCGACAGAGAACCCTACTCGATGCGACAGTAGGTCTGTAATAGTGACCTGATTTCGGATAGTCTCATCGGAAATGTTCCAATCGGGCAGAATACCTTTCACGCGTGTGTCCCACTTGAGTTTCCCCTCCTCTACCAGAGTCCCGGTAGTAGCTGCGAGCAAAGCTTTTGTGAGGGAGCATCCAGGCTATATTGTTTTTTCGGTAGGGGGAAGGTTGGCGGCTGGGTCGCGCAAACCATAATTGACGAAAAAGACCGTTTTTCCTTCGTGGAAAACACGGAGTGACAGTCCTGGGGTTCCAGCAATGCTCATTATCTTCTCGATCGTCGTGCCGAGATCTGTTAGCCGTCTGTCCATGTCGCCCATTTTCGAAAGTGGAGTAGGATCTGCCAATACAACATGTTGGTCGGGTCTGTTTTGGCTGGCCTTTGTAACAAGAAATGTTGGCTCCATACACTGATTGGCTTTCTCAACCGGCCAACGAGGAGCCGACCAGCAGACTCGAGTTTCCCAAGACCAAAGAATGATTGCAAGGAAAAATAGAACTGCGATGATGGTGGAACTTCTGGAATGCTCTGCTCTTGCGGCTTAGTAAAGTGAAGGGATTGGGCTTTAGAAAAGTGAAGGGGGGGCATCAAAGCTTTAAGATCGCTCTTTTCTTGTGGAAGGTGAGTCTCAAATTGGGAGTGAATACATGATGCGTTTACGCGTAGGGCTACATTGAGCTGAATTCTGGCATAAGAGGAGAGAAAGCCTACCGAGCTATGCTATAGCCGTGGTGGCATTGCAGGTACCGGGAAGACGTGGGAAGCGCAATGAACACGGAAAGAAGTACTGCTAAGGAAGAAAAACCAATTCTCCACAGTAGAATATAATTGATAAGGCTCGGTCTGCGTTGTGGCAGCAACAAACGGTGAGCCAGTTTCTCTTGCACCGAGTTCGCTTGTAGTTATTCCCTGGCTAAGCGAAAGAAAAGGGGCTCTTTTAGGGGCTCTTTTTGTCAGCACTCACCACCACAAGGCCAGGACCAGGAGCTTTCTTTTCCTGATTACCTTAGTCAACACTCATCAAGGCATTGATTTTTCCCTGGAAAGGATCGCAAGTATCATCCATCCCGATTCCCTAAAGGCGTCCTCAGGGCTGTCTTTATTTAGATCACCCCCACTCTTGGCAGAAGCCTCGGGATATTCATAAATCGCGAGCCTATCACGCCATTTCAGTCGACGCAAGCGGTTGACGTAGAGATGGGCTCACAAAATACTCGAACTTCAAATGCTCTCCTCTAGCTCAGACCAGTGCTGCATTTTAAGCTTGATATCAAATTCATCTTCTCTATTTTAGAAAAATGGCGTCGATCTACCTCGATCACATAGTCATTCTCCTTCCACACAAGGATATCGTTAACCCACCCAAATGGTTGACGGATGACTTCACAATCACGCCGGGAGGTGTTCACGCTGGAGGACAAACCGAAAACAAACTCATCATCTTCCGCGATGGCTCCTACATAGAACTCATCGCCTTCGTCAACGATGACCCAAAGCACCGAACCGGACACCGCTGGGGCGAAAAAATGTTTGGAATCATCGATTTCGCATTAAGTTCTCAAGATGACGCAGATGAGAGTTATGCCTTATTGAAAGATCGATTGGCCAAAGCTGAAGTAGGAGTCAAGTATGAGCGGCCTGAGGCTGGGGGAAGAACAAGAGATGATGGACAAGTCTTGAAATGGAAAGTCACGGTTCCAGCAAAGCCAACATTGACAGGCGAAGCACCGTTCTTCTGTCATGATATCACGCCCCGTGACTTGAGAGTTCCATTTTCAGAGGAGAGTACTTCACACCCGAGTGGGGCTTTTGGAGTAAAGGGGTTGAAAATCTATGTTTTGCAGGAGAGAGTGGGAGATTTGTCAAAAGCATACTCGGCTATACTCGATGTTAACAATGGTTCCTTGGATAGTAAGGTGAGAAGGTTTGAAGTCAGGAGTTTAAGGAGTGTGGAAGGGAAAAGTGGGGCTGTCTTGAGTATTCAGGAACCAAGTGAGGGTGAACGGAAAAGGTTGGTGGCGGATAGAGGGGTTTTATTATGTGATTTGGAGTTCTGGAAATTTAATTCAACAGAAGAGTCAAGTCAGACTCTAGGAATTAACTTGGAATATGATGTAGGCCGCATTATTCTCTAGGAAAAGGTGGAATGAGAGGTGTGTAACTTTTAGGTAGGAAGTTATCTCAATTCTCAATATAAATTGTGACGAAATCCCGGACACTACAAGCTCCATGACAGAAAGGGGCGAGATTATCGGGAAGTTGCTACCTAGACGTGATCGTCCCGTCGACATATGGCAAGAATACGGCTCAAAAATCTATCCCGCGATGCCGACCAGCTACAAAAGGGCACGCTTTCTACACAACGCAAAGCATAGAGTGTTATGATAGGCCAAGAAGCCTAGCCTTCAGCTTTTTGGGCATGACACCTAGTTCTGGTAATCGAGCAACCCATGCAGTAATTGTCTAAATTCCCCACGCATTGCATGCCATGGACAGCCAGGTAAGGCGGAGACATCTGCCGATCCAAATTCGCTTCAACTGTTCAGTGTGTGCTTCAATATAGGGGCATATTGGTAATGTCTCGGGACAAGCGTTTCAACTACCAGACTGCCACAACATGCTGTTGGCTTCGCGGTGATATCCTGCGCACTAAGGAATTCTATCAGAATATCCAAACGGCAAGTGATTTTGCTGAAGACTTTACAACTTAGAACCTTGACCTGAATAGTCGTCATGTGGAGTTGATTGTCGGATGCCGTTCAAGAAGGATCGATTAAAGAGCTCAGAAGCTATCTCAGCTGAAGATATATACAAGAATGGACTGGTGAAACACTAGTGCCGTCTTCACGTGACCCCAACTGACATTGATGCTACCTTTAGACTTGTTACACATTGAGCATTGAACTCATACTCAGTAGCAAATGCTTGCCTTCAGATAATCACCCTCGGGGTTTCTCTAGCAAATTTTTGTAGAGCAGTAAGATGACCGCAAGAAGAACATGAAGGAAACTCAAGCGGACACCTTTGCGAAATGGTTTTGGGGGTGGGGGGGGGGGTCGCTCTGATTGATGCGGAATCCTGGATTTCTCTTCCGTTCTCTTCAAAGGCGATCTTTGGACCTGTTTTGAAAATGGTTCGTCCTATTGGTATAAGTCATTATTGGCTGCGTTGGGTCATGCCGTTTGTCCGAGGTTCTGAAGGCTCCTAGCTGGACGGTTCTGGAGGGAGGTGAAGCACAAGCAGTTTGCTGTTTCTTCCAAGCTACAAGATATCAATTTCAAAGCTCCTTGAGAAATTCATGCATATCATTTGTACGTCAACATATGAGAATAGATATGGGATCTCAATTAAAGCTCGTTTCTCAGACGACCGAGGATATATAACGCTTCGGGAAAACACACTAGCAATCGACATCAGATCTCACCACCTTATCCTTGTCCCGGAAGCTCACTATGCCCCTATTCCGATCGTACTGGTACGGGTCCCTGTCTGAGTACAGCTCGTGCATTATAGGCCCGCCTGCTGGCATTTTCTGTGGATATTTGTCCACTGCTGTGCCTTCTAGCTCTGGTTTACCTTCTAGCTGTGGTTGTACGACACGATTCCTGTGCCGAGAGCGAGTGAACCAGATGAAAGCCAAGATACCAAGGGCTATCACTGCAAAGGGTATTCCTATCCCGATTCCGATCTTTGCCTCGCTGGTAAGACCGTCTGGACTTGCTGGTGGAGTGGAAGAGGGCGTTGAAGATGTTGTTGTTGGTGAAGAGGAAGTAGGCGAGTTTGTGGTTGTAGTTGACTGTCCTGTCGCAGCAGCAAATGCCGCCAGGTCAGAACTCTGCCACCATACTGGAATACCATCGCCATCAACATCGTAGGTCGGATTGGCTATAGCTGTAGTTGTGTTCGCGAAATTTCCGTCGGTGGAATACCAAACATTATCAGAGAGAACCGGAGCTATATAGAGCAACGTTGAGGTCGTCGACCCAAACTTCGACTGGCATTTGTGATCAACCCCCCCGCGTGCATAGTAATAGCCTCTGCACGCTTTGTTAGAAAATTATCTGGGAGATGGGAAGCATTAATCACGATGGGCAGCAAAGTACTGCAGTAGTGGAAGGTCCAAGGCTCAATGTTGAAGGATCGTAACCAATAAAACTACTCTTGAATCGAGTTGCTTGCCACCATCCTAAAGGGCACTGCGCGGGGCTGTCTTGAAAGGTTCAGAGAAGCAATTGATTCAATAGTTCGCAATACTCACAATAGTAAAGTCTCCAATCACTGTTACTGAGAGTGCTGCTTGGGAAACAAGCTGTATCATAGTAATTTTGGTTCCAATGCACGAAATACATCGAGTCTCCGAGCCCCGAGGTCAAAGTCGAAAGGCATGAGGTGGAGGTGTAAAGGTCGATATCACTGGGCCAAGATTAAACCCAGCAATTGCGCCCTGGTCCGTGACGAATGTCGCGGCGGTTGTCATGGCAGCTGTCATGGTGGGCAGAATTTGTACGGTTCTGTTGAAATATTCGTGGATTTGCACTGCTTTGTACGAGGTCAAACAAGAGCCTGACCATGATACCTGGGGAGCAAGCTGCTATGTATGCCAAGACTTGCCGTGTTGCAGAGCACATCGCTACTGAAGGGTCCGCCGTGCAGCTCTTACTTATGACAAACTACCAATGACCGCAGAGTGGCTGTAGCAATTCCATCACTGATACGTGTTTCTCGACCCAAAGAAGATTAGATTAATCCTATCCTTAGAGTAACACCAAATTCAGCCAATTACCGACGTGGGATAGCCCTAACAGGGATTTTTGGCTGACCCTTTCTTTTGATTTTTCAGCCCAGACCCAATATTGTTAAGACATGCTACGTGCTTAAAGCTGAGGGAAATTGAAGCAGTCTAGACGAATCGAATCCATGCCTTGTTATGAAGGGTTCTCTGGAGACACAGCCTTGCGGTGAAATGTACCGTCGCAAAGTTTGCGATCAATCATCTGAACCCTGAAGCCACAGTCCACAGGATGAACATGACCTTTCTTTTTCTAGTCGGGTTTTGCTCTTTCAATTGTGACATATGAGCTAGCATTAGTCATCGGAGAAAGAAAGCCAAATTACAGAGCCTGGTTTCGCCCCAAGCCTTGTATGAGTATAAATTAAGGCAAGAGCGAGTTCTGGGCCTGCTGGGCGTAGTGGGTATGTTACAGGCGATGCTACAGGTTATAAAGAGTTAGATCTCGAACGCCGAAAGAAGCAATGAGAAATGTATGCTACTTCAGCGAAGACGGAAACTTCAAGAAGACGGAAAAGATCAGGAATGAATAGGTAGAGAGCAGCGAGACTTCGCTTTCCTGGGTCGCTCTGCGCACTTAACTCGCGAGATAACTATGCAAAACCAGCCCCAAGACACCAGATCGCTATACTGATGAAACCAGCATCAGGTCGGACCTTCTCTCGTGATGTATTACAGACTTCTATATACTCCCCCGTATCCATGGACTTATGTATGTACCGCATATCCAAACAATCTACCATCTTCCATCATACGACCTGTCCATATCTACAACCTCCTTCCCTTCACTCCCTAGTCCATATATACTACCGCTCTCCAGTTATACAATACCATAAACCTTCTTCGCAATAAAAAAGCAGCTAAACCCAAACGCTAAGAGCCCCGCCGTCAGACACCAAAACCACGTCAAATCCCCCTCATACTCCTGTCCCGGGACCCAGACATTCATTCCCCAGAGACCGGTGATGATGTTCATAGGAAGCACGATGGTACCCAGGACGGTGAGTTTGCCGAGCACGTCGGCGGTTTGCTCTTGGCGCTCGTTCATGCGGATGTTGATTTGCGCGAGGTAGTTGCCGTGCGAGCGGGCGAGGATTCTGTTCCTCGGTTAGTACGATGAAGGGGCAGAGGAGGGCAAAAGCATGTGTAATGTAGAGGGACACGAGAACGTACTTTTCGTAATGGGACAAGTTCCCAGTCATCGTCACAATGTGGTCTTGGATATCGCCCAAATACAACCCGATTTCGCTTCTTGGTGCAATTTCCCATCTTTCGTTGCAGCGCTTGGCGAAGCCTTTGATGACATCTGCCTTATTGCCCAAGAGGCGATACAGGCCCATGACTTTCTTTCTGCAGTCACCGACTCGACGCAACATATCACCGCCACTTTCAGCCGTGGTTGCATCTCCAAACTCTGAGCGTTTCTCATTGTCTTTGTTGGATTTATCATCCGTGGATGGAGAGTGCAGTTTCAGGATCGAATCATCGATATCGTCGACTTCGTCCTCAATGCTTTGGATGAGCGGTGCGAATACATCAGTGATGTCGTCTATGATAGCATAGGAAATCCAATCAGATGAAAGAATTAGATAATCTTTCAACTGTCGGATTCGTCTTCGGACATTGGCGGGATGTGGTGTCATCGAAAAATGGAAGCTAATGACCCCCTCCCTAAAGACAACAACATACATGTTGACTGGCTCGAGGAAATCCTCGTTACTCATATCTTGCTCAAAAGTACGATAGTTGACGAAGTAATAATTCCGGAAAAGCTCAACCTTTTCGCGAGCTTCTTGCATCATGATATCCTCAGCAGTCAGTGGGTGAATGCCGAACGTCTTTGAGAGAACTTTCATCTCAGCATCAGTGGGAGACAAGACATCCAACCACCATGTTGGACGTTCTCCATATCTCTTTGGCTTTTCTGCTGCAGTATTTGGAGATTTTGGCACTGGAGGAGACTTGAGTCCGTTGTTGGGAGTAGCCACACCAGGCGTCTCATGTGAAGGGCCCTTGGCTTCCGACTCTGCAATAGACCCCCCGCGACGAGATTCTGGCCTTGGATTACCAATCAAAGAACCGTGACGTGTTGCCGGCTTTGAATCCCCATTCGTTCCACCGACATGGTGGATATAGCTTGCATCACCTGGCGCTATTTCATCTTCTGATTCCTCTTCTGAGCTGTCGCTCAGCTCGGGGGGATCTGGAATGAACAACTCCCGAAAATTGCCGCCTGCCTGCACCAGCTCGGAAATCGTCTGGCTGTGGATAGTGCTTTGGAATTCTTCGTTGAAATATGTAAACCGATATGGTGCATCATCTTCAGCTCTGTGCCAGCCCTTGTGAATTGGCCGTAGTCGCCCACCGATGAGTTGCGGCTCTGTGATCTTCTTTGCTCGTCTCTCCTCATTTCGGCCCTCCTTTTCAAACCTGCTCCATTCGTCAAGAATTGATAAATCTGGAAACTTCCCGCGCCTGCGTCTCGGGCCTCCTTCACGTCGAAAAGCTGCCCCTTCTCGCTGAGGCATGTCCTCATCTGCAATTTCTGACATATCAACTGGGAAACAAACATCTTCCTCCGCTTGCAAAGCAATTGTGTGTCTCCGGTCGAATTCCGATTCTCCGCGAGGCGAACCCCTTGAGGAGCCCGCTCCGTGCTCGCTGGCATCATCAAGGTCTCGTCGAGGCGATGCTCGTGCGGGTGCAAAATCATCCCTAACCATCATATCTCCAAAGCTCATATCCCGATTTGTAGCATTGAGACGGGGACTTCCCGGTATGGAGGGTGGGTAGTTCACATTGTACTCCTCGTTCTGTTGAGGAAAAGGCGCATTCATCTTGTCAAATATGGTCCTCTTCCTACTTCTTGATGAGGATTTGCTCGAAGACCGTCGCTCTGAATTGTGTCTGCTAAGTTTGGGATTCCCACCATAGCCTCCATACCCAAGACCGGGCCCAGACTGTTTTGACCGAGCAGAAGAGGATATGAGCGGGGCTCTTTCATCCTGGACAATATCATCCTCCTCGTCACTTTCATTCCTTGTCCTTGGTCGGCGAGAGGTATTATCGGAAGACGTAAAGGGATTGGAGTATTGCGGTCGGTACGAGGTTGGGCTATCGTACATTCCGCCGCCAAAGCTTTGAGCAAGGGTGGAGGATCTTCTTGGGCGCATGCTTTGTTGCTCCCTTTGAAACATATATTAGCACTTTTCAACTAGAAACTGCTCCTTAAACTCACCTATGATCTAACAGTGCCTCGCTCTCGATACTCGTGTTGCTTAGATTTCTACCCTGCAGTCTGTAGAAGCTGTTCCGCACAGCACTTTCTGAAGGGCCCATCCGATGCGAGTTTGAGGTCTCTGGCATGCCGGACCCATCCTCCGTCGAAGCAGCAAACGATTGCTTTCTCGCGCGCTTCTTCTTCCCCCCACGATGGTTTCGTTTCTTCTTGGATGTAGCTTGTGGGATAGTAGCGTCTGGTCGCAGGGTCGCGTTCGAATTGTTCGCATCTCCCCCAGGAGTCTGCAGAGCTGTTGGTCCTGGACGCTGGCTCTCTGTGGTCGAGTTTGCCGGCGTCGAGGGCGCGGAGATTCGAGGAGGGGCGGGGGTGGACATTGTGAGGACTGGATAGCTTCAAACCACCGAGACCGAGTCAGTTGCCTCCCCGTCGCAGTTCTAAAGTTTCAGTACTTCGTGATCTGCTAACCTTTCAAAACATATGAGGCCTTCCCTCGAGTTCCAGACTGTTAAAAGCTACATCCACTGCAGCGACGGACCGTGATTCGTCCAGCCGTAGTTGAGGCGATGGGTGCAAGAGACGATCGAGAGATACCCGAGGAGGGGATTTCGAAGAGATTGAGGACAATATCTGTACGTGGTATGCCAATCAGAGTGGTCGTGTGTCCGACGTGCTCTCGAGGAATGTCGGCAGGTTTTGCAGCGAGGTTTTGCGATGCGCTAAACGGGCTTGGCAAGAATTGCGACGTCTATCGACCATCGCCAGGCCAATGATTTGAGCACTCAATCCATTTCAAACCTCTGACTATAAAGAGAAATCGTGGTGTAGACACTCGAAGAGTGGTGTTGCAGGGCGGTTGGAGAAGAGTGGAGATGGAGATAGAGATATGGGGACGGGAAAACTAGAAAACTACCTATCTAGTGCAGATTCAGCCTCGTGAACCCGGTCAGGAAGGACGTCATAGATGCAAGCTTCCCATTGGCCAGGTGTGACCTCACGCTTTTTAGCTGCCGTTCTCGCTTAACGCTTGCTTAACTTCATCTCAACTTTGAAAACTCTCTCTCAACCTTCCCTCTTTCCACATCTCATATTCTTTCCTGGCTTCTGCATGCAAATTTGATGGCCTGCTTAGGTATGAATGAAGACTACGAGTATTCTAGCGGGCATTGTCGTTGGGGATCTGGTAAAGTCACCAGCTCCCCTCGAGGCATGGCAAAGCTTTGAATCCCCACCTCCAGTCTCAATATGCTTCAACGAACTGTAAAGGGCGTATAATTGCCTCGAAGTTACTGTGATGGCACTAGAGCCCCGTATTTAAAGAGGTGAAGACCTTCCCTTTACGTTACTTTTCTTTTCATCATCGTTCTTGATGTTCTAGTTGTTCAAGTACTCAATCTCGGCAGCGAGGAAGAGGAGCAGTTTATCTCACTCTTTATAGCGCTTGGTTCAATGCTGTCAAAAGTTGTCATATGTTTCATTGCGAGAGATAAATTCTTCCATAAATTTTGATGAGTCTTCATCGCGGCTTCAATTTTTTGCAACATTTCCATTGATCTTGGGGGCTTCTCACAAAACTTCCCCAATGTTCCACAGCCATTGAGACCTGTACCACGTTATGTCCAAGGACACACATAAATCCGTGCTTGCTTCTACTCCCATGACCATAAGGACACGAAGCAGTATTGTTCAAAACCTCAGAAGAAGCCAGTACTAGTCGCTACCCTTCCTGTGAGTCGATTGTTTTACACTTACTCTCTGTTCTACTTCTAGGCTCCACCAGGTCCGGAACCCAACAAACATACTCTCATGGGACTATCACTCCAGTTCAAAAAAAGCCTCTTCGTGTTCCTCGAATATCGTGACAGCTACCTGTCTCGGCCTTACCGACAAACTCTACCTGGTCTTCATTCTTCAAATCCACACATGCAGATAAAATTCCCTTCTCAATTTGCGAACATGTGAGCATTAGGACAACATGACCATTGCACAACTTTTTCTATTCCAACTCCTCGCGACCCTCGAGACGGAATGCTGTCCTCGGGTCTCAGCAGGATGTTTTGAGGTTGCAGAGTTAATTACCGCGGACCAACTCTGCAAACTGGAAAAGGAGGAGAGGAGGAACAGGGAGAGATGGAAGAACTGTTTGGTGACACACCATACATTGTCAAAGAAGAATTGATGCAAGTGCAATCGCGCGGGAGCTCCTGAATCTTCAGTGATTGGGTAAGGGTAAAGACTCCATCTTGAGAATGAAAGGTATCAAGCAATCTCCCAATAACATGCTCCTTTCTTCCTCTGCTTGTTTGCAACATGTGACATTCTATTCGAATCTGATTTCTTTGCTCAAATCTGGAGTGTCGTTGATTTAAACGTTCAGTAGCTACTCGCCGCTTTTGTTGACTATGTGGTCCAAACCGTCCCATCTTTACAACTTGGAGTGACGTTGATTTAAACATTCGGTAGCGTCTGGTAGCACTCGCCGCTTTTGTCAAGGAAGTGGTCCAACCGTCCCATGTCGGGTTGAGGTTAATTGAATCGTCCGTTAACACTCGCCACTTTTATCAAGTAAATGGTCCCAACCGTCCCATCTTGGATTGAGGTTGATTTAATCGTCCGTTAGCACTTGCTGCTTTTGCCAAGTAAGTGGCGCAAACCTTCCCATCTTCACAACCTTAAATTCCCACAAGTTCGATCTTTCAAATTCAAAATTCCTTCCTATCCTTCAACACCATCTCTCAAACCGGAGGCCGACGTGTGCGCAGTCTTTGATAGTGCTGCCAGTCCAGAGGACTCAGAGATGGCCTCAAAGGATGTCCCATGTAAGCGTCGGTCCTATATAGCATTCCACGTATCGCTGACTTCAAGTCCAGCAGCCTCATGTTTGCACTTGCTCGCGGTTCAAAGACAGACAAAACACAGCATACGACCGAACGAAGGAATGGCGCACCCTACACTTGCACTTGCTCTGTATAAGCTTGTCTGCTGCCCTACGTTCGGTTGTTCAAAGGCAGACAAAACACAGCATACGACCGAACGAAGGAATGGCGCACCATATGTTTGCACTTGCTCTGCATAAGCTTGTCTGCTGCCCTACGTTCGGTGATTCAAAGGCAGGCAAAACACAGCATACCACTGAAAGAAAGAATGGCGCACCCTATGGTTGCATTTGATCAGCATTTTGGCTTTGCCAGCACCCCTCAATTGTGTACTCCAGCCTCGAGTAGCCCCGGCAACTCGGCTACCCACCAGCCTCTTAGAGACCAACCATAGCCTCGTCTTTATAGAAGTGAATTGAGGTTCTCCACGAGGCTGGCTAACATTATGGCCGCTTTAGAAGCTCTGCACCCCGCTTATTCTCACTATTTTTCAAGTATATATATGAAGTTTTTTGCGATCTTAAATTCCTCGCAAGCACATCACCTCGAGCTCCAACACCAACGACAAGATGTCGGGTCTATCGCCTTTGACAATGATGCAGGCCAATTCAAAGGAGCTCGTGATAGAATACAATCGCTCTGGAAAGGATTTCAAAGTTGCTAAAAAACCCAAATTGCTTGGTAAGGACTCAACGCCCCCTTGAGCGAAGACGAAGCTGACCCTGTATCTAGTCTCGCTCTCCGCCTCCTTCGCCAAATTATCCTCATTCGTCAAAGGCAAAGCTCATAGAAGCTCGAAGAGAGCAAAGAAATCTACTGCAGTTGTTGGTAAGAATCATCTAGACTCCCTTGGGCGAAAAGTGAAGCTGACGGCACAAACAGTTGAGGCATCTCCGTCCGCTGTTACTACTGAATCTTCAGCATTGCGTCAATATATCACACCAAATGGTACAACCGATTCAAAAGAAGACGACTCGAATCTTACCATGCCATCCCCAGTTGCGCTCTCATTACCGACCGACGCCATCTCACCTTCTTCCTCTACCACAGCCCCCTCCACTACCATTACCTCTCTCCCAAGGGAGATCATTCGCAATGTTATGGACAATTTGCTGCAAATAGACGTCATTTGCTTGGGTCTTTGCAGAAAAACTTTCTGGCAATGCGCGAAGTCCCATCTCGAAACTGAAGGCCTGTACCCCGCCCGGTTCATCATCACGGATCCTTGGGGCCGATACTCGGCGAGACCACTTGCCTATTACGACTTACCCGAGAGATTGGAGACCTGGATGTCGCCCCATGTTCTCTTCCACCAGTCAACACCAAGGATGTTTGTGGAGAATCAAGCAAGGGCGAATTATCTGAAGATCTATTTCCGCATGTGCGAGAGGCAATTGTCACAACCTCACAAACTACTGGAATGCCTGGATCGACTCGAATATAAGCGCCCAATTTGGGTCCTTCCTGACTGCCGGGGATTCTTCGAACGATGGAAACACCTGGGACCACACGACGAAGAGCATTGCGCCATCTGCATTGAAAGCGTGCGTGCCATGGTTCCAACTCGGTCGCACGAGGCCCTGATTCTAAGCCATCGCTCGAATCTTCTCAGGGGTATTGTACGAGTCATCAATTCTACTTTTCACTAGCATGAACGGATCTGGGGGAAGGTTTCTATCTGGAGAAGTTGAGAATATTTGGGGAATGGTCCGAAGTCTGCAATCATCGGAGGTATTTGAGTTGAGTTGTCATCGCATCCCAGGTAGATTAACATAGAACGAATTTGAAAGCATGCGTCTGTACCTTGAGTTTTCATCGCCTTTCACGTAGATCGACACAAGACGAAAGCATGTGTTTGTACCTTGAGTTGTCATCGCCTTTCATGCAGATCGACGGAAAATAAAAGCATGCGTCTGTACCTTGAGTTGTCATCGCATTCCCGGTAGATCGACACACGGCAAAAGCATGCGTCTGTACATAGCACCTTCTCCTCTCTTAATATGATTTGATTCATGATATGAATGCCTTTTTTGCATCCTTTCTCTAAGATGTATCATTGACGCCAGTTCTTCGCGGATATTTCTTTAAGGTGGAATGTCTTCTGGTATGTAAAACGTCACAATCGTGAAGTTGCCGTCTGAAGACGCCTTTGGTCCTTTCATTCCCAAGCACTGGATGAATAATTCCTCGAAGACATGACTGCATGTAAACATCAGCTTCCGTCCACAACATCAGCGAAAAAGAGCGATCTTTCTCGACTTTCCGCTCAAGTCGATCTGCGAGCTGTTTTGTTGAGATGGCTACATCAACCGAAAACAAGCATAAAGATGGTGCCTTCAAGATTGGTAAACCAAACCCGGTACCCTCTATTTGAAACCTATTCTAACCTAAACAGTTCTGGTAATCGTTGGAAATATATCTGCAGTGAAACGAAAGTGAAAGAAATCGGTCCTTTCCGCCGATGTAAGATTACAAAGCATTCATTCTTCGCTGATATTTTAGCGGCGTGTCCATTCTCGTGGGGAATATAACTCTGACATCCCGCCCGTCCTCTCTCGAGCCACGTTTTTATCGCCTTCCCATAGCTCTATCCATCAGACGATCATCGATGAATGGAACGATTCGACCACGACTTTCTTGACTTTCCGCCAAACTCTGATGTACCAGCCTCTGCAAGGGGATGAATGGGACGGAGGGGATATATTGCAGTGGATAATAAGGTTGTGGCTTGATAGAGACGGTACCTTGCTTGGGAAGGGGGGCTTGAGGAAATCTTGGGGGCTTGTTGGATAGCAAAGCGAAGGTATTGGTTGAGAAAGATTTCTATTTTGTGATCTAGCAAAGCTTTCCATTGCTTCCCTGCCAAAATACAAAAGTCCAATTCCTGAATGCTGATGATTCCATCATCGTAATGCTGGTATTGAAATTCTGTAGCTTCAAATGGCCTTGAACCTCAAGTATGTCTTGATCATACCTATTTGTCCCTGTACTCTCTTTCCTCCAAGGATCTGCTAGCTGAAACCCTAATAGGTTCGTCCAAGATACACTTACCGTAACCCAGACTTTTGCGTACTTAGTAGAGAAAATTCCAAAGTACGTCAAGCAATGTCTTGACGCGTAATACGGTCTTGCTTGTCTGTTTCTTTGCTTTTATGCTTACTCTAAGCATTCATTATTAAATCTGTCTAGCTACCGTATACACGTGTGCGGGTTCTTGACATAGCTTAATCTCCGCTTCAGCTCACACTGCTGCAAAATCCACTCGTAAAATCAAGCATCACACCTCTCCATCAAGCCAACCAACATTCTACATCCGCGGACCTCTTTCGAACTCTTCTCAAAGGTACAGATTCCGAGGTCACCGATCTCTGGTCGCAACGACAAAGAAGCCGAGGGATCCATTTCAAGATACTGGGCAGAGCCAGCATGAGCTTTCCGTTGCCCAGAGGCACCTGAATCAACGAGGGTGGCAATGTTTGAATCCTCGAGCGGTAAGCATAATACCTTCGCATCCTGAGAAAACGTACTGATCTTTGGCTAGGTCGCAAGTCCTTGGCTTCCAGATACATCGCTGCTTCGATCCCATCCTTCCTCCCGAGCTTCCACATGGAGATTTTCAAGCTCCTGTATATCCACAATGCGACCTACCTCGAAATTATGAAGAAAGAGCTCTACCCTGCGCTCAAAACTATCAATTGGAAGAAAACCTTGTTACAGGTTTTCAAAAACGATTCAGGATTTGGCTCTGGAAAAGATTGGAATAACATTGGGATGCCTTATCTCGGACTGTACGAAGCCTCGGCTATGGTAGAACTGAGGTTACTTTAGCAGCAGCAGTTATCCCGCTTGAGACCTACAGCAGAGCTTCCTTAACGCCTTATAGAAAATACAGATTCGGCTTCTTGACCAAGATCGAGCATAATTGGTGAATTTAAAAGAACTTGGAGCTAAGCTTGGGGCTTGGAACACACTGGAGTTGAATATGATTAAGGTAAGAAGTTTAGTGGTGGCTTTCTGGAATACGCAGGAAGCTCTGGGAATGCTGTTTAGTACCAGGCTGTGAAATAAGTCAGTCAGTCAGTCATCAGCTGAGGATATATTCGAACTGACGGACTGATGGACTGACGAATCAAAACGTTCAATTGACTGACTGGCTGAGGTCGACTGATTAGCCGCTAATTAGCTATGAGGTTATATTAAAAAAAAATGAATTTTAATCTGAATTATCTGAACTCCAGTCGATTACCGCCGTATTCTAGGCTCGTGATATCTGAACTGCCCCCCTCCTTTGCCAGTTATTTAGACATTCCTGATATTATAATATTCGTCCCGTTAGTCGTGAGCTTTCAGGGATAGTCTGTTTTGCACAGGATGAAAATACCCGCTCGCACTTGGAGCTCATGGCCGGAACAGCTAGGAAATCGAACGCCATAGACGCTAATTGAGGCCATTCAGGTTCCTTCGATCGCCAGTATTGCATAACAGGCGTCTGGCTTACTGGTTCTTCTAGGTATTGGGCGTATTGATCCTTCCGGGCTAATGTCTTGGTCGGTGCGGCTAGTTGAGGAGTGACCTGATTGAGTATATTTGCAAGGTAATTAATAGGTAAAGGAGGTGAAGGAGGTAATTAAGACTATATTATAATATTTTTATATTTATATATATTATTCTAAAGCTTCTTTACTTTTGACTTAGCGGTATGGAGGAAATTGCTCTTATTGCCAATTTACTTATCCTTGAAATATTTTATCTTAAATCTAGAATTTATAATAATTAAAACTATTCAAGTAATTAATTAATTTATCTTATTATAATAATCTTTAGTCTTATTCTATATCTTATTAATTGAATATATAATATTCGAGTAATTATTAAACTCGTTATTTTCGATTTATTTTATGAGATTTTCGAAATATATAAAAATATACTCGAAAATAAGAAATAGTTCTTTTAATTAATTATAAGACACTTTATAATTATTGTCTTTAAAGTCTATATTACCTTTTAATATTTTTATTATATAAAAAAGAAACTTTAATTAATCTTTAATTAATTTTAAATTCTTTTATTTAAAATCTAATAAATAATCTTATTTATAAATTTTAATATTAAGAATATTAAAAGAATTTTAAATTTATAATATATATATATATATATTAAAGGTTTATTTTAATTTTAAAATATAATAAATTATAAAATATAATAAATTATAAAATATAATAAATTATAAAATATAATAAATTATAAAATATAATAAATTATAAAATATAATATATTTTAATATATATTCTTATTTAAAATAAACTTTTATCTTTTTTTTATTATTTTCTTAATATTTTTAATTAATTATAAAACTATAAAAAATTTTAAATTCTCTTTAATCTCTTTATATCTTTTAATAATTTTTAAATCTTTATTCTTTAAATTAAATTTTAAAATCAAATATATCTTATTTAAATAAATAAGTTTTAATAATTAAATTTAATATATATTTTATATAATATAATCTTTTAACTTTTAAATTGAAATTTATACTTTTTGAGAATTTAATAAATATAATATTATTAATATAAAATACTTAAAATTAATTTTAATAATATTAAAATATTAAAATAAAATAAAATAATTATTATTTAATTTATAAATCGAGATTAATTATATAATCTTGAAATTTAATTAAAGTTTAATTAATATTTTATTATTAATTAAAATAATAATATTATTATAAAATCGAGGTTTAATATATAATAAAGAATTTAATAATATATAAAAAAGAAATAAAAAGAAAAGATAATATAAAAAAGTGAATAATTATATTTAATCTCGATTTTATAATAATATTATTATTTTATAAATATAATTTAATATAATTTATAATCTTATTAAATATTATAATTAATTAAAAAACTTTCCAAAATCACGAGTTATATTAAATTATATTTATAAAATAATAATATTATTATAAAATCAAGACTTGAAAATTTAAAGAATAAAATAAAAATAAAAATATATATTAATATTAATTTTCTTATAATTTCAAAGTTTTAATAAATTAATTAAATATATTATATTCTAGTAATATTTATTAATAAAGTATATAATAATTTTAATAATTAATATTTTCTTATATTTTAATTTTAATTATTAAAAGTAATTAAAATTTTAAAATAAATATTCGCGATTTCGCGAATAATAATAAATTTAAAATATTTAAATAATTTATATATTTATATAATAATTGTTTTATAATTTGAAATTGAAATTAAAGTTTAAATATTAATAATTTTAAATATTCGTCTTAATCGTTTTAATATTATTTAATATAATTTATTTTATAAAAGTATTTTTAAATTC
This sequence comes from Hyaloscypha hepaticicola, assembly GCA_002865625.1. Lineage (NCBI taxonomy): Eukaryota > Fungi > Ascomycota > Leotiomycetes > Helotiales > Hyaloscyphaceae > Hyaloscypha > Hyaloscypha hepaticicola. The sequence continues at coordinate 349,272 of KZ613509.1, read as the reverse complement.
TTATTAATAAAAAGATATAATATATTTATAGTTTTTATTAATAATATTAAATATTTATATATTAAATTCTTTATATTAAATTCTTTATATTAAATTCTTTATATTAAATTCTTTATATTAAATTCTTTATATTAAATTCTTTATATATCTTTTTCTTTATTTAAAAAGTGATATTTTATAAATATTATTTAATATTTTTGAGAATATTTAAATTAAATATATAATCCTTTCCTTTTTTAAATTTAAGATTATAATAGTTTATTTTTAATTAATTATTAATATATAATAAATTTAATATTTATAAAACTTATAATATTATATTAATATAAGTTTTCAAATCGAAATCGAATTAATAATTATATATTTAAAATATTATATTTATATTATTTATAATCTTTTTATTAAAAGAATAATTATATAGTTTTTAAATAATTTATTAATAATTTATTAATTAATTATTATATAATAATTCTTTAAAAATATAAGGATTATATTCATTAAACAAATTCTCGTTTAAAGTAATATATAAATTATAATTTATATTATATTTTAATATAATATATAAATAAATATTATAAAGAATAAGATTATAATCTTTTTTATTTTATATTATATAATTAAAAGTATTCGAAATTAATAATTAAAATATTATAATAATAAAGATTAATTATATAAATTATAAAAACAGTTTAAGAGAATTTAAATCTATATTAAAAGGTATTATATTAATAATATTAATAATTTAAAATATAAGATAAAGAGTTTTTATAATAATTATAATAAAGAATATTTAAAATATAAGATTATTCAAGTTTAAATCAAGTTTATTAAAGTTTAACTTATATAATAAAGTATATATTAAATATAAAATCTTATATAATAATAAGAGAAAGACTCTTTAAAGGTATTTCGAAATCACAAAATTTCAATACCTTAACTTATAAACCGCTAATCAATTGAGCGTATTACGAGTTGACGGACTTATATTATTTATATCCTTAACTGATTAACTTATGAATTGATTTCAAAAAATTTCGTAAGCGCAGACTGATAGCGGCTGACTTATTTCACAGCCTGTTGTTTACAACACATGTGAACTCATTCCATGCAAGCTTGGCAGTGCTTCCTGGTGGTGAACCTAGAGTACAAGATCAAGATTGTCATTTTATTGTAAATTGATATACATGTTTGTATTTGCTCTTGGAAGGTAGCCTTGTGCCGCCAGTTTCTAAGAATTCATTTTGTTATATTAGAGCCCGTGGTCACATTCCCTGTCATGGAAGAGGGATGGACTCAATGTGTGATAAATGGGCCGCTGGTTCATCGAGGGAGATCTTCTGACCGAGATTCTATGAGACAGAAAGAATCTCGAGAGCGTTGCTCCATCTAGTTTTGAGTCAGATTGACTCTTTCTTTTATTTTTATTAATATTTTTTAAAATGAATTCATATATAAGTAATAATTAATAATGAATTTATTAATAAAATAAGAAATTCTTTAATAAATACTTTTTATTATTATATTTATTAAACCTTTATTTAATTTTTTTTTATAATTATATATTAATTTTAAAAGATTAAAATTATAAATTATATTTATAAAATAATTAATTACTCTCTTTATATATACTTTATTCTTTTATATTTTATTAATTTTATTAATTGTCGGTTCCCACCGATTACACTAAACAGTCGTCACGTATTCGTGGGAATGCTCGTCGCGTAAAGTGGTGGTTTTCTTCTTGATTATTAAGTGTTAAGTGTGAGGAAGAGTAGTCGACACCTTGATATTACTACCCTTCCCCGGGGGAGGGGCTAAGCCTAATTTGGACTAGCCACGTAACACGTGCACGCTGTCACATGACCAGTAATATTTACAATAATACTATACCGATACTGGAACCACTCTAAAAGTGGTTCAAAAACAGTGTCTCCTTCTAATCTGATACTGATTGCCTAATTCAGCCTAGTCAAATACTCCCGTTCCACTAAATACACCATTTTTGTCTTCTCTATACCCGTATACCCATTTCTCCTTATAGTATGTCCATACCTTCCCAGTATCCGTACTCGAAACTATTAATTTCGTGTAAACTATCAATTTCGTATAGATTATTGGTATTATATATCGGTTTTACGGGATTCTTAAATATCAGGGAAACTGAAGTATAGGGAACGGATAACTTTCCGGGATATCCAGTTATCAAGGAAATGGAAGTATAGGGAATGGCCGTGATTATTATAACCGTAAAGGTATTAATAGTCGATTCCAGTACTTCAGGGATATTGGATTCCACTGGAAAAGGTCTATTAGTTATTGATTATATAACTGACGATTTTTGAGATAAAACAACTGTCAATTTACATAGCCATCGGTTTTGGGATATTATAATAGTTATCGATTTGTATAGCCATCGATTTAGAGAATATGGCAACTATTGATATATAACTGCCGATTTTGGAAGTGAGGCAGTTGTCGATTTGTATAACTGCCAGTTTTGAGGTGATCTGTAAAGGGGGTCGTTTTTACGGAGAAACGAGAGGTCTTGAGATTGTATTACATATAACTGGCCAAGAATCTGAAGCTGAACCTTCTCAATTGACACTATTAACGAAGTTAACGAAATTGACAATATTAACAAAGCTATTAACGAAGTTCTGGATACTTTGGAATTTAATAAAGCTAACGATTTTGAGGAAGCTCTGGATACTCCGGAAGAAACGGAGAAAGCTCGGGATCGAGGTGATTTACAGACCTTTAGATAACGAAATAGTACATTCCTATTATTAAAGTCCTTGTTATAATACTGATAGATAAAGGGTTAAGGAAGGCACCTTGATTTCGGGACGGGTTAAGCCTTCAGTCAATTTTGAGATCTCTTTTACTATTAACAAAGTCACTATTAATATTCCTCTGGCAATTTCTTATATTATAAATAAAGAGGAATCGATTCCTGGCGAAACGAAGTAAAAGGAAGGTTAACCGGACTTTGAGAAGGAGATATAATTTCAACTAGTAGTACTAGTAATATTATTAGCTTATTATACTCCTCAAAGAGCTTAAACAAACTTTGAATAATATCTCCTTATAAAATATCAATATCCCAATTCTGTAATTATTCCCTAATCTTCTCAAAATAAGACTATTCAAGCCAACTAAAGTCCTTAATTGTAAATATCTTGAAATCGTTACAAAATTCACAGAATTACTTGAAGGCATCAGGGCCTGATAAGTTCTTAAAAGCGTTATTTAAATTATATAACCTGGCATTTATATATTCACGAATCTCACAATCTGTAACAGTTCCTAAATCGATCTTCCAATAATATCTTCTATATAATTTATCCCACATATCCCAATCCTGGTCTATACTAGATTATAGTCTCTGGAGAGATATAAGTACAGGATTGAGTATACCTAGTCACTAGTTAAGAGTATTAGTCCACAGACAATAAACTCGTACAGAGAACTAGTAAGCCTTTTAACTATTATAAAGGGACTTCCTATTCCCGGGTATTTATAGTACCAATACAGGTCCTATTCCAATATATATAAATTCGATTATCAGTCAATTAAGGCAGGAGATAAGGAAGGGGACTACTAGTCAATCAAGGTAATAGAAGTGATAACTGAGATCAAAGTACTGTAAAGAGGATTTTGTAAAGAGGTTTCGTAAAGAGGATATCGAAAAGACAGTAATTTCGAGAAGGTAAGAGATTAGGAGAATATTATAAAAAGGGTCTTACAAAGAGGATTATTTTAGTATTATAAAGATATAATTTCGAGGAAGTAGAAGGAGATTGAGAGGATATTATAAAGAGGGTATAATTTAAAGGGTTTCGGGCTGAGAGTTTGGGATTTTGGTATTAAAGCTAGTATTATAAAGCTAGTACTATAAACTGGTGAAATACAGGAGCCTCTAACCAATTAAAGTAACTGCTCTTTGATTTCTGGTAACTTGATCAAGTGTTGTAAAAACTAATACAGGGGGTTTAGTTACTAGTATTTCTAATCTGAATCTAGAAACTGATTAGTGTCAGTTCCTACCGATTACACTAAACAGTCATCACATATTCGTGAGAATGCTCATCGTGTAAAGTGATGGTTTTCTTCTTGATTATTAAGTATTAAGTATAAGGAAGAGTAGTCGACACCTTGGTGTTACTACCCTTTCGGGGGGGGGCTAAGTCTAATTTGGACTAGCCACGTAACACGTGCGCGCTGTCACATGACCAGTAATATTTACAATAATGCTATACTGATATTAATTTTATTAATTTTATTAATTTTATTAATTTTATTAATTTTATTAATTTTATTAATTTTATTAATTTTATTAATTTTATTAATTTTATTAATTTTATTAATTTTATTAATTTTATTAATTTTATTAATTTTATTAATTTTATTAATTTTATTAATTTTTTATTAAAAGAAATTACTTTTTATTAAAAGTTTTTTATATAATACTTTATTTATTATTAAATAAAGTGAAATTTATAATAATATATAAAATTAAAATAAAAAATTAAATATTTTAAAATAAGTAATTTAATAATAATTATAATAACAGGATTACTATAAAAGTCAAAATATAGTATTTAATTAAATCCAAATATAATTGAAAATACTAAATTAAGAAAACTAAAGGATAAAGGGAATCTCGACTTTTAAATATAATCTATTCGTTTAGTATATTTAAGACTATAATATTTAATATTATAATATATATAAAATATAGTAAATACTATAATAATATTAGTTATTATATTACCCCCCTTATAAAAGAGATCTAAATACTCTTATTTAAACTATATTCTAATATTAAAAACCTATAATCCATTATATAAAAACTCTTTACTTGAATCTAAATTCTGATTATATTTCTATTATAATTAATTAATTAATAGTCCACTCTAACTAATCCTTATTTTCTATTAATTTTATAATCTTATAAACCTAATCTAATAATATTTCGGAATAGATAATATATATTTATATTGACTTTGGAACCTCTAATATTATTCTCTTTTCTAGAATAGATAATAAGAATAATTGAAATATCAGAACGGATTCTATTTATTATTTATTCTTAATCTTAATAATAATCTTTTTAATAACGAGAATACTAGTTTTATTAATCTTTTATTCTATTTTCTTCAATTCTGACTTAAAGTAAATAATCTTAATATTACTATTCTTAAATTCCTTCTTGATTTTATTTAATCTTCTATCAGATTTTCGCAGATTATTATAAGTAATTTATAATTCTATTATCTTTTAATATTATCTATTCTCTATAATTCTAGTAAAGATTCTAGTATATTTCTTTTTTAGAATAGTCTTATTTTAGTATTTTATATAAAAGTTAACTAAATTATAAATATTATTAGAATAGGAATAAATACTTTTAATAATTATAATAATCAATTTCTACTCTTTTATCTTAAACTAATACTTTATATAAAGTGAACGAGTAGTAAATATAATTATATTTACTAATATAAGATTTACTTATTACTAGATCCGATTAATAATTATTAGTACTTGATTACTATTCTCTTTATTTTAATCGAGTATTTTTTTATTTTTATTAACTTATTCCGGATTATTTTCACTTTTATTAAATAAGAGTTTATTATTAGATATAACTTAAAAGCACTTTATATTATTTCCTTAATTAGTATAATCTATTTATTCTATCTTTTCGATTATAATTTCTAGTATTTGAATATTCATTCTATAATAGTTTACTAGAACTTAGACTTCTTTATTAGAAACTCTTTTATTTATACTATTAATATAATAGAATAGACTATTACCTTTAATAAAAGTAAAAGTGATATTATTAAAGGAAGTGTTATTAAAGAGATTCTAAAAGAAGACTTAATCGGAGAATATTTGAATATAGTTTATTATAAATTTAAACTTATAATTTACTTTTCGAAGATTTTAAAAATAATTAGAATATAATATTAATTATAATAAACTAAAAGATTTGTAATTATTAGTAAAATAAATAATAGAGATTTAAACTCGATATAAGGATTAATAACTTCAAGTAAATAATTATTATCAATTCACTTTTATAATACATGAACCGCGAAGTGAAGTATAGAACTTATAAGAGATATCGAGTCTGGGATTTTAATAAGTGTAAAGAATATAATAATGAAATAAAAGAAATAGTATTAGGATTTTTGACAAAAATCCTTAAAAGGTCTATTAGTTTTTTCTTCTCTTCTAGTAATATAAGTCTAGATATTATAATTTATTATTATTCTTATAATTCTTATTAAACTTATTCTTTTGAATATAATAGATTCAAGAATCTAGTCTAACTAATAGTCTTATTTTATTAGGATTTTACTTATAATAATATCTAAATTCAAGTATAGTATTCTTGAAATTAGAAATAGGATACTATTAATTATTAGAATCCTATTCTCTTTATTTAATTTTATAATATAGTTTATTATAAAATATATAAAAAGATAATATTTTTTTGACTTTTCATTTCAATTTATTATTAACTTTCTCGGTTTCTGATTCGGAATTAACTTAACTAGATAATAGATTATTAGAATCCTTTTATAATCTATTTATATAGAAAATTAATCAAATCCTATAAGAGGTTAATAACTTTAAATAATACGAGTATTCTATTATATTTAAGATCTCGAAAAGACTAACTAGTAAATAGTCTAGTTTATTTAAAGGTTTATTTGTCTTTTATATTTTTTTAATTATATAGACTTTATTTTCTAGACTGAAATCAAATATTTATTATTTCTTATTAATTTATTTAATCTATTATTCTTGTATTTATTTTATACAGATTCTAGTATATATTATAATATTATTAATCTTCTTTATCTATTATTATACTTCTTATCTATTAAACTTTTCTTTGAATATTCGGAATTTATTTATAATTAATATCTAATCGAAGTCTAAATATAACTTATAATTATAATTAATTATTAAAGGGAATAGGCCAGTCGATTCATGAGAATAAGCGGTTCCGATAATATCTAATACTAATAAGAGATTAGTTTAATTATCTTGAAAATAATTAATAAATGACTTTAAACGAGTATTAATAATCTGATTAACTATTTCTGTTTATTTATTAATTTAAATATATTCTATAATTAATAGTTTTAGTTTTATTCTAATTAATATTAATAATTCATTTATAAAATCGGAAATAAATTAAAGTTCTCGATTACTAATAATAATTAAGAAATAGTCCCGGAATTTCCAAATATATTAATAGTATAATAATACCGCAATTTTAATAATCGCACTCTTATTTATAAAGAGATTAATATACTATTTAAATAGTCGATTTACTATAATAAAGATATTATTATAATTATTACTAATAGATTCAAGAGAATAGAAGTCTATAAACAAGTCGTTTTATATATATAAGAAAACGGATAAGAGATAAAATAAACTAGGAGTCTTGTCTCTAGACTTATAAAACTATTAGTATTTATAATAATTTATTATATATTAATTAATATCACTTTTTCAAATTAGTTACTAGTAATAATATTTCGTGAATATTCTCATTTTTGTCTTTCTCGAATATATTATTATTATAATATTATAAATCTATTAAAGTAAACGAGTTCTCAAATTATTATAATTATCTAATATTATTAATTTCTTATTATAGAATAATAATCTATTAATCAGTTCCTAAAAAGGAATATTATTCCGGGCCTTAATATATTCTTTATCAAAATCTAGATCTATATAATTTATTTATAATATCTCCTTTATTACTTTCAAGTCTTTAATAGGATTTTTAATAAAAGTCTTATCTTAATTATTTTATATTCTAACTAATATTAGAGTTATTTCAGGAGAGAGAATAATTCTTATCTTTTCAATCTTCTTTATTACTTTTTATATAAATATAAACTCGTTCTTATATAATAGAATATTAGTAATAGTATTCTCTTTATTAGAATAATAAATAATCTAGAAATGGAATTATAAGAATATATTTATCTATTAAATTTATTATTCATTTAATAGTCTCTTTATTCCGAAATATTCAAGTATTTTATAGTTTATAATAATCACGAAATATAATAAACTAGTAAATTCTATTTACTATTTCTTGAATATTAGAATAACTATAAAGAGTTTCTTATTATAAATCTTATAATAGGTTTTTATTCCTTAAAAGACTTTTAAATAAAAGATAATAGAATATTACTTATTATCTTAAAGACACTTTTGGGAAATTATACTCGTAATAATTAGATCCGAGTAATTAGTCTCGATTCTAGTTTTCTAATTATATTAAAAGTAAAAAAGTATAAAGGCTAATATAAGTATAACCTTTAATTAATAGAAAGTATTTAACTATTCCTTATTTAATTCCAGTTTCAATAACTTATTCTTTTCTATTAAATAATTAAAGGACCTGGAAATATATTTATATATTTGAATAAATCTTTAATAAAAATTATAAAATCCTAGAAATAATTAAACTTTCTTCTTTATTAAGAATATCTTCCAATTCCGGATAATAGTAATTTTAATAGGATTTACTTATATATTATAATCTAATATCACAAAATCTAGAAAAGTTATTTTAGTAATCTTGAATTCACATTTATAAATATTAATCTATAATCCTATTTCTTAAAGCTTTTATAAAACTATTTTAATATATTATTAATATTCTTTCTTATTTTTAGAGAAAATAAATATATTATTAATATATATTAAATAAAAGTTATTTAAATAATTTATAAGAATAGTATTAATATATTATTAGAATATTATTAGACTATTATATAATCTGAAGAGGAAGATAATCGATTTAAAAGAACTATACTTTATTCGAAATACTATTTATATTATAGATTCAAGTTCTATTCGAATATAATTAAAAGTATATTTTATATTAAATTTCGTAAATACTAATAAATTAATTAATTAATTAAGAGTTTCAGTAGGGTGCGTCATGAGTCGGGTTTTGAGTACTTATAAGATTTCGAGAGACCTATAACCCGGACCCGGACCCAGGCGGATAGGGTCCGGATTACCCATTGAGTCCCTTGGCGGGTCTACCCATAGCTATTTTTGGGTCGGGTCGGCCCATTGGAACTCTTAGACCTATAGTTATATTTAGATATCCCTATACATGACTTTTTTTTTAAAAAAAAAAAATAATTATTAGTATAGCTTTGTGCTATATAAATGATTAGGAGAAAGATTAAGAAAATAAGAAAGCCATTGATTTTGAGTATATATAAAACAGAGTATCTCGTAAATTTTCAAAGCCAAACACTAATCTCTATACTATACTAGTTATTTGTATAAAAGCTTATAAATTTTATATATAACTATATTAATCCTATAAATCATAAACCAGGCCGAAAAAACAATCTCACTATATATCCCTAATTTATTCTATTAGACCCTTTACTAATTACTAATTCTATTCCTTAATACTTTCAAGAGTTTAAAGTCCTTTAATATAACTATAATCCTCTTTATATAGATTATATATAGGTTTATACCTATAAGATTCTATTAGCTTTTATTTTTTAGAAATATAAATCTAATCTATAATCAAAGAAATCTATAAGATAGATTTCAGAAACTTCTTGAATAGTAAGAAGTACTAATCTCTAAAAGCGGATATTATAATATTATAAGATATTATAAGTAATCTTATAAACTAGATAAACGAAGGGATCTTGGGGAATAAGAAGAGTAAATAAAGTAATATTCTAATAATATTAGATTTCTCGAAGTGAATAATCTAAAATAATTAGAAGAATCCTTTTTCTTAATCTTTTTCTTAATCGGAATCAAGAACTTATTACTAATACTATTACGAATACTATCAGATGGATTTCTTCTCTAATAGGGAATTGACTAATTATCCGGTTTCTTTTTATAGGACTTAATAATCCGCTATTCTTGATACTTCTTTACTGAGATATAATTGGCCCTGGTTATATATCTAACCGGGACTCTGATAACCTTTTTGGTCCTAGAAGTCTTTCCAGTAGGGGTCTTTCCAGTAAGGGCCTTTACGGCAGGGGCCTTTATAGTAGGGGCCTTTCTTATAGTACTTATTCGAGCTATAGTATCAAATATGAGAGTATAATCTGAAAGAGCTTTATATAAAGGGACTGTAAGTACTAGTTAATTATAAAGGTGAGATGCCAGTATTACAAAGCTAAAAACAAGTACTAGTGCAATTAGATATAGAAATTACTTCTATTTTATATAGAATTAGATAAAAGATTAAGAAAACAAGGAATTAAAAGTAATTTATAATTCAGGACCGAGTTATTATTACTAGTAAGGGTTATTATTATTAGTGAGAGAGGAATAACGGGATTAGGTTCAGATAAATTATTAAATTAAGGTTTAGTGTAGTCACGTGTCTCGATTAGTTTAGTCTGATCTTATAGGGTAATGAATTGAACAATTTTCGTAAACTCGTAAAAATGAATAAATATTATTAGATAATTTTAGTAAGACTCACAAAAGTAAATAAATTAAGACTTTTAATTAATCCCGTATTTAATATTAATAATAATTTCACTTTTAGTACTATACTCGAAGTGTTATACCTGAACCAATTCTTCTAATCTTTTACTTAATCGAACTACTTTAATATTAATATATTATTATTTATAATATTACAGAAATATAAAGTTAAGATAGAGTATTCTTCAAATCTTTATACAATTAAGGTAATTAAGTGCCGAGAGAGTCTCAATCCCTGTAATAAGGAGTGGGAGGACACGAAACAGTTAGATATTAAAGTAATTATATATTACTAAAAGAAAGTAAAATAGAGTGAAGTGTATCAGATTATTACTGAAGAGGAGAAGTAATATATACTAGACTGTATTGAGGTTAAGGTAATGATTAAACAATATATGCCTTATTGATTTTAAGACTAGTCTATACTAATTATAATCTAGTCGTGAAAAGAGTATAGATGATATTGAGAAAAAGTATAGTGACTGGAATAGGTTTATAAAGACCTGGAATATACCTATTAATAATAGTAATATATACTAATTGGATATTGAATCTGATAATAAGACTGATACTTTAATAGGAGAAACGGACTTATAGTATAGAGAGTTTGATATTAAGGTCGAGAAGACTAAAATAGATATTAATATTAAAGAATAATTCCGAAAAGATTAAAGTAATATACGAAATCCCTTTAATATTCTTTTATATATTAAATATTAACTTTTATATAGTATATTTCAATTATAGGATTCTTTCTTTAATAATAATATTAGAAGAAATCCTGGATATTCCTTTATTAAAAGCTTTATATTCTAAACCTAAATCCTATTAAGATTTTAAAATATCTCGAATAAAATCCAATAATCTTATAAGTATTAACTAGTATTTTCTTTTTAGACCCTTTTTCTAATTAATATTAATTACTTTATCTTTTCTTCTAATCTTTTTTCTAATCCGATATTAGTAATCGAGAAGATATTTAGAAGTTTCACTAATACTTTAAACTATTTGAAATAGTTATTTGGTATACTATACAGATCTGGACCCCAATTCTCTTCTATACTATTAATCTTATAAAGTTAAGTGCTAGCTTCGAGACAATAGACTTAGATATTAATATAATAGACCTGGATACAGTGAATAGTAATACTAATGAATACAAGTTACCTGGCCCTGTATTATAATAGCCGGAGGAATATAATCCCGAAAAGTATAGTTTTTATATTCCAAATACTTATGAGTATAAGAGATATAAATTGGTTTAGTAGTTAATACAGATACTAGTAGTAAAGACCTTATAGACTGGAGGAATTCCTTTCTATTAGTTTATAACTAGTAATAAGTCTATAGAGAATTTCTTTATATATCCAATTGATAATTACTAATACTTTTCTTTAACTATCTTATAGCGAGGTTTAGGCCTTTACTAGACTATAAGGAGAATAGTTAGCTTTATTATATAGAGTATAATCCGCTTTTATATAGAGTATAAATAGTATAACTAAACGATTCCAAATTCCCCCTTCTCAAATCTTGAACTGTTCCTTCTCTAAAATTCTGAACTTCAAAGTCTACCTATAATATTCCTTCCTTACAATTAGATATAATCTTAAAGATAAAGACTCTATTCTATTTACAGTATTAACTCAAATTAGATTTCAATTAGCTTTATTATACAGAATATAATCCACTTTTATATAGGATATAAATAATATAATTGAATAATCCCAAATTCCCCCTTTTCAAATCTTGAACTGTCCCTTCTCCAAAGTTCTGAACTTCGAAGTCTGCCCGCAATACTCCTTTATTATAATTAGATATAATCTTAAAAGTAAAGACTCTATCCTATTTATAGTCTTAACCTTAAACTAAGTTTCAGTTACACTTAAGTCTTCTCTCTTTCCCCTAGTATTATTAACCCTCTCTAATTAATCAATGCTTTTTTATTCCTATAATCACGGAGTGACCGAATCCAAGCTAATAAGTCTAGATCTAAGATATTATTAAATATTAACTTATAATATAAGTGTATTTCCTAATCTTTTTCCTAATCTAAATCAAGTATAGACTCGGTCTTACTTTAATATCTAGAACTAAATCCTTGAGAACCTTATCTTCTAATCTTTTTCCTAATCTAAATCAAATATAAACTCGGTCTTACTTTAATTTCTAGAACTAAACTTTTGAGAACCTTATCTTCTAATCTTTTTCCTAATCTAAATCAAGTATAGACTCGATCTTACTTTAATATCTAGAACTAAATCCCTGAGAATCGTATTTTCTAATCTTTTTTATAATCTAAATTAAATATAGACTCGACCTTACTTTAATATTTGGAATGAAATCTCTGAAATCCTTCAAGACCCGAAAACAGATTCTAACTTCTAAATATTTATAATCTATTCTTTTACTATTACTTTCAATTGACTTTATTACTATTTTTACGATTTTGCTTTAATACCCGGCTTATTCCCGAATATATTAGACTATTAGAATAAAGAGTATTATAGTGAAGATAGTAATAAATACCTTAATCTTACTAATAATAATTACCAGTCCGATATACTCGCTGAGAAGGAGGATCCATTTGTAGAAGATACTGTTCTTGATGAGAAGAATGATCTATTTGTAGAAGATACTATTCTTGATCTATTATGAAATTTATCTTATAAGAGGACAAAATAGTTAAAAGTACTATTCCTTTTCTAAATAATTAAGAAAGTGAGTTCCGGAAAGGAATATATATATTTTTGAATTGAAGAATATAATAATAACTTTTAATATTAGTGAAAAAAGATAAAATAGACTCGGAAAAACGAATAAATAAAGGAGTAATTCAGATAATATTCTCCTAATCCAGAAATATAAAGGGAAAAAAGTAAATAGGGGATTAAGAAAACTAAAGTGAATCCGGTATAATTATAGTATTATCTTAAGACTATTATTAATATTTAAAAGAAGGAATAGTTAATAATAGTTTATAAACTTTCTATTTATAGAATAGTCTTAAATTATCTGAATATATTAATAAAATAATCAGGAGTTATATTATCTGAGGGAAATGGAACCTTTATAATATTAAAGTACTTGAAAAGTACTATATATATAAAGAATAAGGAAGTAACTGGAATTCAGGAGAAATTAAAGTATTATTAAATATAGATTAAAATAAATCTAGGGATAATTCAGATATAAGACTCTCAATTAGATATATAAATAATTAATAGTAAATAGAAAAATATTATCTTTTATATAATAAAAGATATTAAATTCTCTCAAGATATCTTTTATAATTATCTTATTATTATAATTATTCAATTATATCTAGCCTTTTATACTATTCAAAATATTATATTCCAAAAGTTTATTTGACTCTTTTGACCTAATACTTTACTCCTTTTAGAAAATTTAATTAAATACGAGATTATAATAAGGGCAAAGGCTTTACAAAAAGGACATTAAATACTCCAAGATCTTGATTCTTTAACAAAAGTTAATATCTCACTCAATCTATAATCAGATTAATAGTATAACTCTTATTTAGTAATTAATTACTAGTATATTAATAATAAATAACACTTTCGAGATATGTTTATTATATTCAAATCTATATAAGGTAATTATACTAAAGAGAACTTTATACAAATATACTATAAAATAATAGTGAACTGAAAACTCAAAGACAAAGTGGTTTCGATTATAATAGATAATACAAGTAATAACGAGTATATTATTAAGAAGGCAAATAAATTGAATAAGAATGAGAAGTGATATAAAGGTCTATTGTGTAATATGGAGACGATATTCAATAATCATAATAGAAATACTAAGACAATTCGTATCCCTTGTCTTATCCATGTCATTCAGTTTACACTCAAGGAGATTATATTAAAGCTCTGTTTAATACTGATGAATAACAAGTTCAAAGCTATATAGGCTCAGAAGGAAGAGATAGTTGAATTGAAGAACTTTAAAAGTTTAGTATAAATAAGTCAGATTAAGAATAATAATCCTGACTCTTAATTACTATTTATATTTATAAAAGTATATACCATTTCTATTAATCTTTCTTCTAATTAGTTTATATATTATTATTTTTATATTTATTTTAATTTTCTTCTAATCTTTTTCCTAATCCCTTTTCTCTAGTTTAGTTTAATTAATAGTTTTTAGATTAGAAAACTTATAATACAAATAAATACTAGTCACTTATATATTGAAAAGTGAACAGATTTATCAAAATTATACTATCCGAATACTCGTGTCCTTAAACTAATTCAAGATATTAAGATATACTAGAGTATAATAGTAATTATACTAGTTCGAGCTTATAAGTTCAAGGATATTTGTAATCACTATATAAAGGCTTATTCAAAAGCCAAGATATTTAATCTTAATCCGATTAAGTGAAAATAGATCAAATATCTAATTGAATATATAAAGTCATTTATCTTCTTTATAAGTATTATAAGTATAATAAAAGAATTAATAATCGGTCTAGTCTATCTTATTTATTAACTAGTATTTGATTATCTGGAAAAGATATTATTTTATTTTAAATAAAAGACTAAATATCAGGATCGGGAATGGACTAGTCTAATATATCTCGGATATATTTCTATTAAGGAGAAGTTAAAGAAGTATTATAATCTGAATTATAGTAATCTTAAAAGTCTTTATATAATAGAATCTCTTCTAATCCCTAATATCAAATATATAGATTTCCAAAAAGATCCAGGTATATAGGTGGATAATTAAGACTAGATTCAAATCTATAAAGAGTATTTCCGAAAATATTATAAAGATTAGAGATATATTACTTATAATATTGACTTGATTAGGAGTAAGTAACTGGCAAGATAATAATAATCTAAAACTCTATTAGATAAAGTATATAATTATATATACCGGAATAAATATACTCGACTCGATAGTAATACTTTCTCAAATATACTAATTCCTTCTTCTAATTCTATTAGTAAATTATAATTTTAAGATATTATAGATTTTAATATATATAAGGAGTTCTTTGGCCTTGATAAGTATCTTATATTTCTCTTAATCTTTTTCTTAATTATTAATTTACTATTATAGTAATAATAAATAATAAGATAAAAACTTTAGACTAGTAAAAGGAATATAAATATAAGTATTCTGGATTAGTAATTATAATATGGAATATCCTTTCAGTCCCTATAGCGGGTACTAGTACTAAAAGAATATTTAATATTACAGGCAATATGTATACTAACCGCTGTCGATTCAATCCAATAACTATAGAAACTATTATATTATATTTTCACTTTAATCAAGCTAATATAACTTTAGAGATAGAGATTACTAAGGACTGCCTCCATGAACTTACTATTAAAGAAGTTCGAGTTTGGATATTAGACAAGTGTATAAAAGGACTATTACCTATAGTACTAGTAGAAATAATAGTAGAAGAGGCTAATTATAATACGGACTTCAAGGAAATACTTGACGAGTTCCTGATTAGTAATTGCGAGAATAATCCTTGGACTAACAGATATACTCAGAGACTATATAAAGCCCGGTTTAGGAAAGAGGAATACAGCCATATAGAGGCTCAAAGTCAATAATACTGGAATTACTAGATACCTTCTCCAATTCGATATTACCGATAAGCCGAGACAGAAATACATATAGTAATAAGGACTACTAGAGAAGACCCTATAGTCTTTAATAGACCTAATTCCCCAGACCCGGAAGTAGATATAATCTCGACTTTATCTTAATATTAGTCTTCGTATACTAATCAGATAATATCCCAGATTAAGGTCAATTGTCCAGATACCTTTAAAGATAATTCTAATAAGGAGACAAGTTATATATTCTCCTCTCCTCCTATTAACCCTTATAGTCTATTCCCTAGCACTTACTCCCACTAATAGTATAAGCCACTACTTATAGAAACTCAATTAAGAATCTCAATTCGGAATCCAGTTCTTGGTAAATATAGTTCACAGATTATAGATATAGCTAGTATAGTAGGATTATAAGGTTCTCATTCTATTAAATACCCTCGAAATATTCACTCTCAGATTAATTTTACAAGAAGTCTGAATAACGAAATTCAAGATTAAATATAAAGGTTATTTAATAGATATAATACTTGATTATAATATATATCTTTATCTCTCTATATTATATACTCTAATTAATATAACTTTCTCCTAATCTTCTTTCTAATCATTTTCTATACTCCTCTACCTGTTTATTTTTCAATTCCTTAAATAATTTAATTAAGTATATTAATATATAACTAGGTAATCTGATAGTCGGGTCTAGTCTGGACCTATTACTAGTGTGAATCTATTTTATAGGTATCCGGAAATTCCGGATTTTACTATGGATAATACTTAACGGATTGAGTCAGACCCGGACCCGGACCCAAAGCTAGGATCCAGTGAATACTCTTACCTGTAATGCGCTTTAAGTTTCAATAATTAAAGATAGGAAATACTAGTCCTTCTTTATTAAAGTATTAAATTAATAATAATTAATATAAAAATATAAATTTCTATTCTTCTTTTTTATAAATAGGACTAGTAATAAATATAAGAAATCTGATAGTTTAATGAAATCCTTTTTTAAATTCTCTATTAGATATTCTCTTATCTTTTCGAATTCCGGGATATTTATTTTATATAAATAAACTATTATTATAAAGGACTCCGGTCTATTAAATTTTAATTTATAATTGAATAATCGGAATTAGAAAAGTATATCTGTAACTCTTTTCGAGAAGGTATTAATTAGTTTATATAATCAGGAGAATAGAATAGTCTTTAATTCCTCGATTTTAATAGTATTCGAAATTATAATATTATTAAAAGTGTCTTATTTCTCTTTATCGAGTGAATATATTATTTCTTTAATCAGGATATAATATTCTATAGATTAAGTCTTCTTTAGTTATTTGAATATAATTGTTCATTAAAGGAAAGACTTACACTTGACTTTTTCTAGAATATAATCAATCTCATTAATAGTCATAAACCTGTTATAGTTATTGGCCTCTTTTACACTTATCTGGAATAAGGCAATTCCGATTAGGTAAATAGAATTATTATATTAGTTATTAGTATTAAAGGTATTAAAGTCTAGTTTCTCCTTTTACTATTAATATTCAGTCTTTTATATTTGGAGATTATTAAATAATAGTTTAGATTATCTTTTCTTAATTTCTTATCGAGAGTTTATACTTATATTCTTAAAGACTTAAATAGATATTCTTATTAATTTGTCTTTTTATTAATAATTCTCTTTAAAGAGTTAGTCTTATTAATTCGAATTCTACTAATTCGACTTATAATCTTTTAACTAATAAAGGCAATTCTATTAGTAATCTGATAGAATATTATATTTTACAAATTATTTTCTATTAAATATAAGATTATAGGAATCAAGTTTAATAATAAAAAGGTATTATCGGGATTATTTATATTTATCGAATTCTAGATTTAATTCGATAATCTATTAGATAGTCTTACTAGACTGATTATTAAATCCTTATAAGGGGATTGATTTCTTGAGTTTATATACTAGTATATATAGTATATTTATTAATAGGCGAATGAGATTTTGATTAATTAGAATATAGATATTCATTCCGGTATTTACTAGAATATTAAATATTTTGGTTTTACTTTTCCAGTTTACCTTATAGTTAATGAGAAACTATTTTCTACTAATAAATTAAATTAAATTAATAGATTCTCGATAAAGATATTACTCTAGATTAATCACTTCTAGTCCTAGAATTAGACTTTTTCCGAGTTATTATCGGAGATTTTATTATCTAATAAATATTAGTATATATTCTTATTATCTAGGTCTTATCTATTATTTCCAAGATCGGACTAGTCTTCCTTAATAGATATAAGTTTATTTAAATCCGGGCAATTCTTCTTCTAATATCCCATTTTACTATACTGGAAATAGTATAGATTATCTGATTTCTCGGTCTTATTCTTGTTTTCTCGATAGAATAGTTTCCTTAATTAAGTAAATATTAGATATATAATAGCGGGAATATTACAGGATCTACTTATATACTATAGACCGGGGATTATATATTAATAAATAGTTTTAGTTCATTAGTTCTTCTAGTTCTATTAGTTTTTGATAAGGAGAAATCTGTTTTCCTATTCTATATACTATTTAGTTAAGTCCCTAGTTAAATCAAATTTCTTATCTTCTAGACTCTTTAATAATTTAATATTTATCCTATCTAATAGATTATTATACTAGTTCTCCGGCAATTTGCTTAGTTTAGTTATAAGGCAAGTAAAATCTGTTTAAAAGATAGGGAAAGGCTTATCCCTTTACTTGAACTTTCAGTAATCCTTCTTGACTTATTACTTGATTATTTCCTTACTCTTACTATAGGTCTAATAGAGAATTTTGAAGATCTATTTAATCTTCACAATTAGAATAACCGAATCGGGTTATAGTCTGTTATAGATAAAGTCTCTAGAGTCTCCAATTACTAGTCGAGTTATATAAGTGACTTTGAGGATATTACTATTAAACTTAGAGAAGTTTTATATTAGTTTATTCCGTATATTAAAGGTCCAGTCTTCGATGAGATAATTGTTCTTTCCTGTAAAGGGAACGGGGTCCTTGATTCTAATAGATTATTAATAATCGAGTAAGTTCTTGACCGTATAGATAGAGAGGATCGTGAAGACCTCCCTTTAATTATCCTGTAAAGTTTCTGGAAATTTGTCTCGATTTCTATATAAATCTGTTTATTTTTTCTTTTATTTTATTATTTCTACTTGAACTAGTTATTCCTTTTCTTGAAAGTAGATAGTAAGGACCTTATACTTATTATTCCGATTAATAAGTATACGGACCTGGTTAGTGAAATGTTTAATATAATTGTAAAAGCTCTAACCGGACTCTATTCACTTATTGGCAATTCCTATAAAGTGGTCGGCCAGTATCTAGTAGACTCTTATCTTTCGATCCTATTTTATTATCTTTAAGTATTCCTTTAAGATCTTATCTTCCAGATCAGTGAGTAATACCTCGTTATTATCTTCTGAAACGGTAATTAAATAGTCCTCTCGATATTGGGAATTCGTAATATCGAATTCCTCCTTCTCAATCTTATCCCGTTATTATTCCTTGCCCTTGGGGTCAAGGCGAGTAGACTGGGAAGTGTCTTCCTGAAGAGTATTACTCGGTCCGGTCTCATTGATATCCGGCTCGTAATGAATATTTGCTATAGTGGGGTACTGGACTAGGTCCTAGTCCGAGAGTAATAGACTGAAACTAGTAGTTATCCTTCTTTATTTGAAATCGGTAGACTAAAACCAATTATCGAATCCTTTGTTATTTTGAATCGGTAAAGGGAAGCCGATTATTATCTCACTTTAAGGGGATACTGTCTATTCTAGTTAAGGGTCGAACTCCGAGATTAGCTAGATTGTGAAGGGCGGGAGTATTGTCTGCTCCAGTTGAGGGTCGAACTCCGAGATTAACTGGATCGTGGAGAATACTGATTATTTCTTATTTTAAGTCAGTAGAGGACCGACTGTTGTTCTGCTTCGTTTTGAGTCGGTAGACCTGAACCGACTATCAGCGATTAGTAGAGCTGGGTCCAGCCAGCTAGTCTCTCTAGAGGTTTGCAGTTCGAGGAGATTTCGAATATCAGGGACAGTATTCTATTATCATTCCTCAAGGACAATCTGGGTCCTTTGCCAGGGAATATCTTAGTCGCCTTTGTAGACCGGCGTGAGTGAGCTTAGTATTATATGACGGCAGGATTACTATAAAGGTCAAAGTATAGCGTTCAATTAAATCCAAATGTAATTGAAAATACTAAGCTAAGGAAGCTAAAGGGCGAGGGGAACCTCGACCTTTAAGCACAATCTGTCCGCTTAGTATATTTGAGGCCATAACATTCAACGTTACGGTATATATGAAGTGTGGCAAGTGCTATGGCAGCGTCAGCCGTTATAATAATAATATAAGTATAAGAATATCTTTAATTTAATTCATTATATTTATAATTTTTATGTTTTAAAAATGAAGTTAAAAGGATTAATAATTGTGGAGTTATTAAAAATTTAAAAGGTCGCTAAAACGTGCTTTGGTGCGGAGCGTGCTTTGGTGCGGGACTTCGGTTATTTTGATTATTAAGTTATTAGTAATTGCGAAGCGCCTGGCAATGTCTCAGCGGTTATCATAAGATTAATGACTGCTTGATCTTGCATCTAAACCTATTCACGAGACGACGTTCACCATGGCTCCTTTTCGATACTCATCACTCAAACCACTGGGCGCTGATGAGATCCGAATTTTTGGGTTTGAAGAGGGGGAAGATAGCATCAGGATTCAGCACATCAGGCGACCAAGCAGTAAATCAACCACCTCAGAAGGTAATGCTTAAACCCATAGCCTTATCTTGTTCATGTCACAAGCGCCGACCTAACCCTTCTGCAGTCTTACCGGCTTACTACGCACTCTCGTACGCATGGGGCTCAGGGAAGCATGATTGCCTGATTCTCATCAATGGGGGAGAATTCTCCGTCTCTGCTGACCTCCGAGACGCACTACGCCACCTCCGTTCAGACCAATCTTTCAACACTCACAATCTCCCAACTCTCCTGTGGATAGATGCTATCTGCATCGACCAGCAAAACGCAGAGGAGAGGGTTGTCCAGGTGCTCCGCATGAAAGAGACATACGAAGGCGCTTGCAAGGTCGTTATCTGGCTGGGAGGCGAGCTAGAACTGCGAGAACCTACGGGTCGTGCGGCTGCTTTTCTGCGCGATCACATTCCATTGACTCCCGAGGGGCGTGTGCCAATATTGGAAAAGCCGGATTACTTTCGCGACCCAAAGAATGATACTATTATGCGCATTATTGGCCAGGAGATCTTACGGCGGCCCTGGTGGTGGAGAATGTGGGTGATTCAAGAAGTCGCAGTTGCCAAGTCTCTCGTGGTCATTTGCAATGGCCACCACTTCAGCTGGGAGCGCTTGCTGTACACGGCGCAGTGGATTTCGCTATTTGAAATGGCAGTGATGAACGCCTCTGAAGAAGAAATCGAAGAAAACCCTTTCTTCCCCAACATCACGTTCAAGGCTCTATATAGGTGGAAGCTAGAACACGGCGAGCCAATACCGATATTAGACCTCTTGCAAAATGCGAGTTCATGTCTTGCCTCGAATCCGCGAGACATGATATTTTCCGTACTCGGCTTGGCCTCGGACATTGAAGCACTGCCAACCGTCAACGGCGAGCACAAGCTCGTTTGTAACTACGAGAGATCGGTACAGGAAGTCTATACCGACTTTGCGAAGGTCCACATTCACACGCACAACTCTTTGGACGTCATCACATTCAGCAGAAATTACAATGGGCGGATAGCCGGCTTGCCATCGTGGGTTCCTGACTGGAGCGCCTTGAGGAAAAGCTCATGTTTCAGTCTAAGCAAACTTCCCTTAAGTTCTACAGCACGCCTCGCAATTAGCAATGCTTACGCATATCAAGCACCGGGGGGCAAGCACCCAGTGTTCGAATTTCTCCAGGGCAACACTCTGCGAGTATCGGGGATCCGGGTGGACACCGTGAACCAAGTAGGTGAGCCCTACTTCGACCCAACTCCTCCCGCAGAGAAATTTAACCGCATAATTCGAGACTGGCAAACAATTGCCCTCGGGGAAGGTAATAGGAGAGCTTCAGACTCCTACGTGGGCAATGGGCAGACCCTCATGGAAGCATTCGACCGCACAATCACGGTAGACGTGAACCTTGTAGGAGAGCGGTCTCAGAAACATGACAGAATTCTCTGGCTGTATTACCAGCGATTAGTTGCCCAGGAGCAGCTGGACCAATTGAACAAAGCGAGGCGGGCTGTGTATCTCCGTATCCAGCGCCGCCTGTTCTTCACTACGTCAGAAGGGCGCTTTGGGCTGGGTCCTTGGGATACAAAGGCTGGGGATATAGTATTTGTTCTCCTAGGTTGCAACGTCCCTGTCATTCTGAGACAAGACGGTGACCGATGGGTTTTTGTCGGTGAAGCATTTGTTTTGGGCATAATGGACGGTGAGATGGCTGAGGCTGCCGAACCTGATGGGTCTGGTGGTAGCGAAGACGTTGAGCACGGCTCGGGGCGGATAGTGGAGAGCGTTCTGATAAGTTGAGTTTGTAGCAGAGTGCCAAATGGCCTAAAAGGTATCTTCGGTAGGCCGCCAAAGATACTAGAGCCTACTACATCCACCTAGCCCGAAGTACAGCCCACACGACTTATGGTATGGCTTGCTCAGTTTGTCTTCAATGACGATTTTAGAGTTTTTGCTCTCTTGTATCTATAGCTATGTATCGCTATGGCCCTGAGCACCCTAAGCACAATGAGCAGCTCACCTGGGGAAGCTTGATTTACCACATTGTCACGTCTTTTGATTTCTCACTTTACCGAATCACACTCCATCTTGGCGAACGAAGGAAGCGTGTATTCAATTTCCCATTATATAACTTCCACTGTCTTCAGTTCACAGAGAACGAAAGGCGCAGGTAACTCCCTCCCAGAAAGTTTCAAGTATGCCATGTTGCTGAATTCCTTCTCAGACACAAATACCCTCTTGTTGGAAATACCAATCCGTCTGTAAACATCTCTCTTTCCTGGCACGGGCTCTAATATCAAAGCCCACATAACGATTTCATGCCCATCGCTATGACTTGGCTCTTTGCTCCCAATTGACAGCAAATGGATGCACAAGTATTCCATGCAAGCCGGACAGCCGAAAGTCTCTGCTTTTAAGTCCCTGTCATTAGGAAAATACCTCCTCCAGAGACTCATGATGAGAATATTGAAGAGCCAAAATATAATATGTAGAAGAAGCCTGAGTACCGAAGGGTATCTCTGCCGTGGAACATAATCCCAATAAACCCTATCGTAGTGAAGCTTGTGCTTATCTCTATTCCAAAGACTTTGAGGACACAGCCTCAGAATCACCCAGCTTATGCCACCCATCGGATCCCGGCTGGATGTTCGGCTGTCGTATCTGGGGTATGTGTAGCTACGCAGGCGCAACCGTCCCGATTGAACTTCCCCAAAATCAAGGTTTCCTACATGGGATACTTCAGCCTCCATGATCTGCGCTTCATACTCTGGCCAAACTCGAGTAGAATAGCCCTCCTCATGCTCGCCGGGAAACTGCAGTCGCCGTGCAGAATGAACCGATGTCCAGCTCCAAGACGGCCCTTCGAGTAACGGCTCTTTATACTCCCAGTGTGGTTTCTCCATTCGAGGCTTTATAAGACTATAGTCTACTTCTTTAATTATGGAGGAAGAGGAGGACCATATAAGACTGATCAAAAGGTCTTTGCGCCAGAATCCAGCCAAGAAGGTATCGCCAGTGAGACTATGGATAATTTGTGCCATGCCAGCCAGGGCTGGTAGTTTATCCCATTTTTTGGTAAGTTGGCGTTTGGTAGAGAGAGATATGACGTTACGCCAGATTCTGTAAGCCATCTTTTCTATCTCTGCCCGGTTCTTTGATTGCGCCAATCCCGTTCTGTTGTTGATCGGCGAGCATTGAAGTTGTTTTAGACCCAGAAGGTCAGGCCATTCCGAGAGTTCATTACTCACACCTCCAGCTGAATCCGACCGTCCCTCAGGAATTTCTCCGCCATCTGCTGCCTTTCGACTGGATGCGCACTGCCAGTAAATCTGACGTTCTCCATAATATAACGTTCGATATGATAATAGGCGCTCCTGAAGGCACCAGCCTCGATGAGCCAGAGGCCCATCTACCACACATTGGGTCCATCCCTCTTCCACTACAGGGAATTTAACCCCGGGCTCTAATATGACAATTGAGCTTCCATCATGATCGTGGAGCTTGAAATGGCACTGAAACCGCTGTTTACTGTCCGGCACGTTTCCTGAGCCCGTCATCTGCTGTTGATCATTGATATTCGCTCGGTCTTGAAGTGATCCATTTGAAATCTGGAGCTTTCCTCTTGTGTTTTTGCTTATGCGGTTCAACCCCAACATACCCCCATCGCTATCCTTTGCAGCCGCAGCTGCCAGAGTCAAAGACGTATTAGTATAAATGTTGCCCATATTCGCACTTTCGGTTTCCCAATCCTCACGAGAATCCTGAATGATACAGAGGGAATCTATCCAAAGATATCTATACCCGAGCTTCCTGGTAATGATCGTTGCATCGAAGAAATTCGATGGCATCTTAGATAATGGAATTGACTTAAGCCGGGACTCTAGTGTTGCTTTTGTCGTTATCAATCTTTCTCCACTGACGCTTGGTCCCCAGCAATGTGAAAGGGCAAGATAGTGGCCCTTCTCACCTTTCATCGATAGCACCAGTCTCGGTTCCTCGGGATGGTCTCTTGGATGGACATCGATGAGTCTTGTAGGTAGATCCTTGCTGTCAATTGGAGGACATGTCGCTTTATTGTGGTTGGTTGTACAGTCCTGAATCCAGTCGCGTGCGATGGCAAAATTTTGATCATGCCACAGGTCTTTCTCGATCTCAATATATTTGAAATCGTATTGCAAATCAGCGTCCTCTTTTGAAAGAACTGTCAGACTATTAGCTCAGATGTTGTGAATTGAGCAATTGCCAAGTCGGGAGCAGCAACCTCGTGGCCTAATGATTTTGAATGTCAAAATTAAAGGATTCACACCAGAATTCGAAATTTCAGTTCCCAGTTGAAAATTGAGGTTGGCAATTAGGCTCTTTTCCTTGATCGACATCTTAGTCCCCATGTCCAGATAGGCAATGATCGGAACTGGCAAATCTTGAGATCCAGTCAAAACCGCTAACCTCTTTGTCAAGGACTTGAAGCCACCGTCTAAAGTGAGAAATTCTTCATGGAAAGACAGACAATTCGTACAGCCATTTCTAGCTGCCCTCTGGAGGAACTGGTAAGATGAATGAAGCTCTAGGTATCCATTTCGATTCCATGTTGTTCTATCCCGCGTGTTAACGGGCTCGCGTGCTTTCGCATACAATCGATCGATAGTTAGAACCCCGCACGAAGAACAGATCATGGTGTCGGAAAGGTTATCTACCGGAGCAGACGTAGTTAATGTGGTTTCGCGGTGGAGGTCATGTCGAAGCAAGCTGTGCCGCCTGCTTAGGTGTGGAGGTCCGGTGGGGCACAGGCACATAAGCGCAATAATACTCGGACTCAAGGCAAAACCATAGAAGGCTCACCAGCCAAATCACTCAACCGCTCAAAATCCAATTTAGCCCCAGCTATTCGGGGTTAATCTATGAAGATTTGGGAATCTCTAACTACTTTGAAAAATTCTCTCTTTTTTGGTGTTCGAATATTTCCTGTTGCCATGGTAACCTCCCCTGAACGTGAAGAAGAGGGATGAGAGTCTCAGGTAGGTCTAGCCACTACGACGCAAAATGGTAACTAATCCTACCCCTTGAACCAAGATTTGCTTATTGGAGAAAATGGAGAGCTACCGCTGTCACACCAAACCCGACGCTCACGATCACATCCCTCGGTCCCGAACTCCACATGCTGCTCTTCAAATACATGCCGCTCGAAGAGCCCGTTTGCCTTTAATAAAAGCACATGGGAATATCTCAAAGCTGCCTACCCAAACAGCTTTCCATTGAAGTTTATACCCCAATTCGTCTCTATCACCAATGTTTACTTTGCCCTTCCACCATCGCCTCTGGACAACCTCCAGATGGGTAAATGGAGTTTGGGCTTGATCACTGAATATATCTGGGCTACTTGGAAGACAGTGTATGGTATTTACGTGGCAAGGGATCGTATTAATAGAGGAGCCTCTAGAGGGTTGACCTGACCCTATGATTTTTGTGGGTGGTTGGATAGTTCCTGTGATTGCGCTCGAAGTCCGGGAGAGATACATCAAAGTCTGCTAGTTTCTATTAGAGCAAGTTCTTGAAATCAATTTTATCTACTCTGCCATTACAATGCCTCAAATTTTCTTCTGGCTTCGCATCCTGTTCTTTGATTCGCTTGACCCTAATACAAAACTGAACGACGTCCATCACTCAACTTTTACCAATTCCAAACTCTATGCTCTCTTATGCGGACCCTAATTTGCAACTCAAGTTCTTCAGACAGTACATATTGTTCTTCCAAATTCCACCCAACCTACCCTCTTAGAATACTCCTTCTCAAACCTTAATCTCTCAAATCACCCCACCTTCCAAGTCTTTTAAATAGTTTTAAGTCAGCTTTTGGCTTTTGAAAATCTAGAAGCTGAGAAACTAGAGAGCTTGAAGCAGACACTATTTCTAGTGACGTGGCTTCCTTCTGCATTGCGCTCCAAAAGATTGCCAGATGAGATCAGAAATAAAGGAGATTAGTCGGAATTTCTTTGGGTCTTCAAGCCAGAGAGATGGAGCTTCTTCTAGGCACACCAGTTCAATGGCAGAGGTCATAGAATACATGATTTCATGCGGTATGAGAAAAAGGATAGCTTGATTTCGGTTCAGGATGCCAAAGACAAAGATTGCACACTCGGCACTCGGAAATTATCGGCTTATCACTCATTATTTAATCTCGCTTCGCTGCTATGTTTCCCATCCTCAAACTTTCCGTCTTCAAACTCCTGTTCCCTGCGCCACATCGCTCACCATATCCCTCTCTTGCCTGTCTACCCACAACAGCAAGCAATGGCAGACGCAAAAGGAAAAGGCAAAGAAGTTGAAAGAGAGCTGGCTATTGCTGAAGGTAAGATCAAATCTCTTCCCTTCTGAGCTGTAATGGCAGGTTGCTGCAGGGAAGCGAGCTGCTCTCTTGTGCAAGCTGGCGACGATTTTGTGTCAAGTTTCTTTCTTGCTTTGAGATTTCAGTGCAGTATTGTTAGAGGATAAATCATTCTTTGTTGTCAACACGTTGCTGTAAGGAGCAAGTTGCTTCGATGTGACGAGCGAGCAACGGTTGCTCATCAGTTTTCTCCCTTTCTTTCCTTAGCTTGATGTTTGCATAGAAATTTCTTTTTTGTTATCTTAGAATTTGAATGCGAGCCGTCCACGTCCCAACCCCTATTGACATGGGTTGTTTGCTTTGGGGTGTTGAGCGGAAGGGCGTCAGCTTCCCTCCTGCTTTTGTGTCTTCCACCCTAAGTTTTCCTTGGCACAGTTAACACAAAGTTTGAGTTATTATTTCAGTCCTTCTCATTGGAGAAGGCAAAATGACTTGCGCTCAGTTTGCGGATGTTGCATCAGTTTTGTTAGAAAAGGAGACTCCTTGACACTATTGATACAAGTCAATGTGTCCAATACTTTAGTACGTTGTCTTGATCTCCTGTCTCGGAGTGAATGATGGACATGGCTCTGGGCTCTCTCCTTCCCTACTTTGTTTTCGTCTTTCTTGGTTCTACTAACACGAAATGCGCGGCTCAGTACTAGCTCCTTTTACAAGGAGAGTTTATATTATCCCTTTCTATTGTCTGAGGCAGTAAGTATAATATAAGAAGTGATCCCAACTTCCACCTCTACCAAACCAAATGCTAACATATCCTAGAAACTGCAAAGGCCACACCCACGACTCTTATTACCCTCGCACCCGAGCTCAAAACTCAGATTTTCGAGCATTTACCATTCGTCTCAAAAATCTGCTTAGCCCTTACTTGCAAGTCACTCTATGCCGCTTATGAGACGTTCTACGGCAAAATGGCGCCTGTTTCATTGCATGATAGAATAGAATGGCAAGAGAATGGTAAGTAAAAATGTTGTCTAAGCTTCCACTATTCCGACAGGTGCCACAATATCCCACAGCTCGCGGAACATTCTGAAGATATACTAACTTTTGTTGAAAACAGGACGGCTATACAAGACATACTTGGGTGTATTGCTGGCGACTTGGATGTTTCCAGACAGAGAAATGTGGTATTCTGACTATAATGGATACGTAACTCGGGAGGAGTTCATTTATCTGGAGTGGCGGTGGAGAATGTCTGGAAGGCTTCCGAAATTATACCCTGGATTTGCTTACAGAACACTAACTGGAATTGGAGACTAGTGCGATGGGTTGCGTTTAAGCTTGCTCTGGAAGTAGGCGAATAATATTAGATGAGATAAAATATCAGTAATATGAGCTGATATTTGAGGTTGCAATTTACTTAGGAAGCTGGTCTTCTAATGGAGACACCGAACAATGAAAGCCACCTCATCAGCCCTCTTGCCGGCATATTCTTTGCTTATATTGTGATATCCCATATTCGACGGGCTTTTGAATATTGAGGTGCTCTTGTCATTATTGAGCGAAGAGGTTCAAGTACTCATCAGCTCTAAAGAATTAAACGGTGCAAGTTAACATGACTTGCATGACTAGTTCACGATCTCTAAGTCTCCGACGATATAGAACCAGGTGAAACTAAATCCAACAGTATCGGCACTCCTTCGCAATATTATCATATTGCAATTAGGCCATAGCCAAGGCATTAAATAAACATGTCTGGCATCACTTGAATACTTGTTAATATCATGGAAAAGTGTCAAGCATCCACTTCGCAAGTCCTACATGCTACTTTTACTTCAAGGAAAGGCCAAATTGTTGATGATTCTGGTGTGTACCCTTCCCATAGCCTCTTATAGGCATGCTATGGTAGAGAGGCCTGAGTTGATCATTATCAAGCCTCTTCAGTTATGACTACAATCCCACTCGAACTAAACGTTTGTCTTCGCGGGGCTCTCAGCGACGCCATTGCTACCTGCCTCGCTCTTGCCCGCGGGTGGCTCAGTGGGTTGCAGGTTACTTCATGGAGGGTATCAAAGCTGAGTGTCAACATGGCTACTTTGAGAGAGAAACAAAGAGCAGTGTCTCTGGCTCGAGCAAATACAAGATGAACAATTCGTCGCATTACACAAGTAGTTTTATTACCCACCTCCGTCAAATCTTTCCCTATCTGTATTCTACAACACATAGAGGGTCTGATCGAGAAATCAAATGCTACACAAGCGAATGCGGCACATCAGCACGAGACTTGGCAAAGGTGAATTCCTCCCTCTTGAATTTCCCTTGATTCAAGAACTTCATAGCTTCCCCGTCCATGATTCCCTGAACATAGGCTTCTCCTATAACCTGGAAGTGCTCCCCAAAAGTTCGAATAATTATTGGCGTGCTACAACCGAACAAAATCGCAATCAAATTTCCGACCTTGGTTTGATCCTGAGCCGACTCATAGACATTATCAGGAGCCCTGCCCATATGCCCATTTGCTGTCAGCATGAACCTTCTCTTTTGACAAGTCTGATAAAAGCAAGAATAGACTTCGATGTAATCCTCTTCCAAAGCATCTGCCGGAAGTGTATCCGAAAATAGATCGTGGAGTATGCAGTGTCCAAGCTGAAAGTTCCTGTTGGCCTTTCGCCATTCTTCCCATCTGAAGTAATATTCCTCTTGTGATGCTAGCCATGTCCAGCCTTTCTGTTCAGATTGCGGCTCAGCGACCTCAAATGTTGAAGGAAGGTTCAGGATACTACTTTGACGATCGCTGGATTTCTTTCCTCCGGCAATTCGATCAGCGACAAGGGTTTGATATAGAGCCTTGGCGGTCTGCTTGCTGTTGCCATATATGCTCTTCCGTTCTTTTGGCTGTTTTATCGTGCCTTTCGACCAGGCAAAGTATCCTCGTCCTCGAGCTGAAAGTCCGGCGATGCTGTCAATGACGAAACCAGAACATTTCAAGAGACCAGTTTCGGGGAAATAAATCTCACAAGCTCTCCTCCCGCTTGCTTCATATGGCTGATACGATGGAGAATCTAGAACCAAATTTCCGGAAAACCATGCTGGTCCCCAAAGCCGATTCTCAATTCTGGCTAGGGAACACCTTCCACCATCCCACATCCAGTGTGCTACCCATGAAGGGGTCTTTGTCTGTGCCCAAGGGTTACCCTCGCGAATAGGATCCAGGCTCTGGTAGCTCTGCATATAAACTTTGGCGATTTCGATATATACCTCGCAAGGAGAAATTGAATAGTCCGGAACAAGTCGCTTTCCCACGTCGTCAGCCATCAAGCCAGTTAGCCCATAGACCTTGTCCCTAGGATCCCGACATTCAGCAGTATTTGCAATATCAATTACTCTCCAGAACGGGAGATCTATTTTTTCAGTCTTATAATTTTGACAGAGAACTAAAAGATCACGATAAATGAGGTGAAGACTCGTGGTTGACCATGCCGTATCGATAGAAGTTTATCTTCGATGAGCCATAAATCCTCTTGGAGAACAGCAATCCCTGAACAGAAAGAGATCCAATCAATTGATGCAGTTTCACATCTTACGAGTTAGTACCATCGTAGATGCTCCCATGATGATTTCCTGGATTATCCACAGCCGGTACCAGTAAGGCCGTTGCATCAGCTGCATTAATCCATGCCAACACCCATCACCTAAATATCCAGGTTGTTCCACCAGTTCGCAAGCCAATTCAGAACGTCTTTTGGTGTAATGGAACAGGGAAAGCTTGCGAATTAGTTGTATAGCTTCATCGCTCTGATTTGCCCCGTCGCCGAGCTAGGCAATGACTGTCCATGCTTTCCCATATATATTTCTCATTTTGCGTACCTAGCACCCACGCTCCTCAAGGTCTTTCTGGTTGATACAGATAGCGTCAACCCACAGCCCAAACTTTGAATGGAACTCTGAATTAGCGCGGAAAGCACGCAATGCTTGTTCGAGGTTACGTGTCACCTCCATCTTGCAACCGTTGAAAATTATCATGCGAGTCTTACTCTCATCTCCCCAGACGTAAGATAGAGCAGCAAAGTCGCCCCAGTTAAAATGTTGGTATGCGTTTGTTGGTTCGCGAATGGTCGTGGGAGATAAATTTTGCAGGCTTCCTTCGGATTCAGGGCGGGACTGTATCCAGCGCTGCATAATCATATGCTTATCTGAACCAGAGTGACCTGGAGAAGATGCGAACTCTTTATATTGTCGGGTGAAAGAGGTCAAAGACCTTGTCTCGAGTCTGCATTGAATAATTTCGTTGCGAAGAAGTCCTGATTCCGGCAATAGTGTGAGGAGCCTGATCTCATCCTTGCTCTCGTCTAGGGGTGTGTATGATAGAGCCATTCTTTATGGTTGAAATCGTATTTTTCCAGGTGTAAAAGACACTCGTGTGCTCTCAGAATGTTGGGGTCCCGGATTAAACGTTTTCAAGGAAAAGGATTGAAGGAAGAAGAAAAGAAAAAAAATATTGGCTGCAGCCAAGTCTCAGCCTTCAAGCCCGCGCTAACCAGTTTTGTCATTTCCCTCACTTAAGCTTGCAATCTTGTGAAGCCACAAGTACTTATGTGCTAATCAACTGCAACCTTCGAAGAAGAGTTTTGCTTTACTTGTTCTCCTAATGTTCTAATCTGAATAGAATGATGAGCCTGTCAGGTACAACTACAGTGAGTTCATGCGACGAAAATGTATCGATAGTGGTTCAGCTGATATCCCCCTTGATGATAGGTTGTATTGCAAGGAATAAATTTCTTTGTGAAAGCTACTGGAGCAGTGGATGGTCCCAAGTTAGAGTTGAGTGGGAACATAGTGAGCGATATTTGAAAAATTTGTCACCCATGGTGTAAATATAGAACTCAACTAAAGGAGATTCTTTGTTATTTTGAAGAATGATAGAACAATAGACTTTTGCTAGCAATGGGCTATCCTTTCAAAGGTAGTTTCATGAACTCGGTTGCGGAACTGACAAAAAGGGCAAGCACGGGTGCCAGAACGTTTGATCATGACTTCAATGCTAGCATCTTGGCATACTTCTCTAATAAACGTCTCTCCACTAACCTCCTATAGATATCAAAGGATTCCTGGAGTGCTAGATCATTATAAATATTCACTATTGTCGGATTCTGAGACTGAGTTGCTCAGGAACACCCAGGGTGCGGATTCACACCCAACTCCATTTCCAAATAATCGTTTTTCCTTACAATGACAGTATTTTTGTGAAATTTTTGCTTGCTCTTGCGGTTCTAGCTTCTCGCGATGTTTCAAGTATTTGATCTCCTCGAATTTTTTCACTTGAAAAGTCTAAAACTATTCCGAACTGAAATGCAAGAGTCTCAGGAAGGTGGGCAACACACGCAACTGAAAGCGCTGGTTCTGGTTGTGGAGCAGAACCTTCGGGTGCACAGACTAATGAATATGATGAAAGATCTTGAATGTGGTACCCCAGCACACCGAGAATGTATCATCCTCAGTACTTGAATGACTCGAGAGTTATTTCGAATGGGAGTTCGACAAGGATGGTTGTTGTATTTTGACGTCTTTGAAGAAGGTTGCCCTTACAGCGGTGTAGGAATGAGAGACAATCAAGTTCACCTACACTTGAGCTTCCCTCAGCGTATTGCTCATGACTGGAAGCTGCAGGTGCATCTGAGATGCTGCATGAGTTCATCTGGGATTCCATTTCTGCTGGTTGCTTTGCTTGCTTTTGCTGCTCTTCGCTCTTACTGCAAAGAATGGATGGAAATAGTAGTAAAGCATTTTCAACAATGTAAATTTCGGGGAAAATTCACCAATAAGTCACAAAAGATAGATTCATTGACTCAATGATACGTAACTAGCATGGACAGTAAATGCTAGATGTTGCAACAGATCTTGTCGAGCATAATTGGAAAACGTTTGGGAGGCCATTGCGGCTCTAGAGGAATTTCGGCAGGAGACAGATTGTCGAAGACGGAATACCTCTTTGTCTCTCATGTTCGCCGGACTCAAGTCCATGCAACCCTCTATAAAGTATACACAAGCACGAGGAGACCATGATCCAAAAAAAGCCTGCACATTTTGTCTAACTCGACTTCATCCAGCCTCGTACTGCTCCTCGCTCCAGAATCCGTAGAATTTGGTAACAGCTACCAAATTCTTTACACCAAAATCCAACTGTACCAAGTCAAACCTCACTCCTCCGCCAAATTATCATGCCCGACTAAGAAAACCCAATCCAAGATCATGAATCGGACTCTGGTTTTCCCTTCTGCAAGCAGCCTTATGTGCCGCTCCTTCGTCATGAACTTTGAAGAGCCTTTCTTGCAGTACGTGGGCCGCGCCGGGCTGGGCTCGTACGTGAATATCAAAGGCTTCATCCAATCTGCCAAAAGCCCAGCCAAAATGTTCTTCCTCCTCGATGACCAAGGCGCTGTCCAGCGTGCGTAGCAACACCCCACCGTCCTCGCCTCTAGTGAGGTCTTAGGGTGGAGAGCCCAGTATATGGGGTAGAGCGTGTGGCAGGTGATACAGAGACAGGCGGGGTTTATGTATGGAGGTAGCTGAAAATCCTCAGGTGCAACTCAGGAGGAAGATCTAGGATGCTGGTTTTCTTCTTCTTTGGGCCTGACAAAATCTGTAAATGTATATCATCCAGAAAAGAAAGGGTATCTCAACTTACACAGCGAGTTGGCATTTTTGGCTCGAAAAGAACGCTTCAACGGTTTGTTATCCATGCCTCCTTGCTTGATGTCTTCTGCTCCTTCACTGCTGTCAGCAACAATTTTGGTGAAGGTGAAATCTTCGAACCAACCTTCTCCAATGGCTCCTCCTTCTGCTTGAGGAGCATGCAGATTCAGCAGCAGCTGCTTCACATAATCACAGTCAATCTTGTCTGGTACTGGTACGCCCATTCTGGTGAGTGTAAACTCGATAATAGTGTTGTTGTGTCGATTATCGTTCTTTGTGATTCCATAGAAAGATGGTCCAGTGGAGGATTTATTAATGATTTGCCTCCACTAGTGTCTTTCAAAGCGATATAAATATATCAGATCACATATTCGAACACTGGTTCGTTACCCAAGGATTATAAATAATAATCCGGAGCGGCTTTGCCGATTACGTTTCAAACCAATTTATTCACTCTTGAACTTAATTCATGCTATATAGAGCCCGGGTTTAGTCATATTGTCCTTATAGTCACGCAGCAAGCGGCGAAGCAAGTTTCACCTCCGTGATTCTCCATGAGTAAAGACCCAAAAAACATGTCGCAATCCATTGCGCAAGTAATATCAGTCTCGGAAGACTCCTGTCTTTCAAGGATATCCTCAAATCTGTTCATTTTCATTCGCTCAGGACCGCATTTCCCAAAGCACAATGATTACTCGCCTTTTGTTTCAGGGCCATGTTTCTTGGAAAATTCTCTATGACGCTTTACGCATTGTGTATACTTGTCATCGAGACAAACCTGTTTCCTATACATAATATCGGCCTTGATAGCCTTGAACTCCCGTTTCATCTCGTCGAAGTTGAATGACTAGTGGACCTCGAACTGGACGCTTTAGTAGCCATAATTTGATTGACATCCCTCATCTCTATCACTTCTTCAAATGTTAAGGGGCCCCTGCGTTTAATCTAGGGGAGACCAAAAACCTAAAAAATTCAGACTCCTAGACTTACGAGGTTAGTACACTCGCTTACAAAATCGGCTTCCCCTCCGCACTCGCTAGAAGATTCGGAGCCCCACCTAACCGACAGGACTAAGCGAAATATCATGTGACCAGTAAGCACCAAGCACGTCACAACTTCAAGAGAATGACCTTGAACCTTCTAGAATATAATAAGTATAGTATATAAAAGTCACCTCCCCCACACCCCTCTTTATCAAAGTTATAAAAATATATTAAAGAAGAATGATTTAATAACATGAACAAAAGCCGCTAAGGAGTTTTCAATTGCAAATATGTCATGTCACGCTTAGTACTAGTTATATAACTACAAGTGTAAGAAAAAGTATTCTTTTAATTATAACTTACTTGATATATAAATGAATTTAATAAATTAACTATAAACAAGTAATATTACCAAGTATCTCTTTATTTATTTTGCCTGTTCAAGACTATTAAGCATAACGGAATAATGGTCTACACAGACCTTTGTGATTGGATGATCAGAACCTAATGATGACTTATAGCCAGCACATGCCCTTTGGTAAAGTATTGATGCTTCCCCATATTTGTGTCTATTTTGGAGAAGATAGGCAAGACAGTAAACACTCGTGAGCGTGTCGGGGTGCGTCTTGCCGAGCACCTCTTCCCGGATCTCGAGCGTCTGGCGGTTCATGGCCTCTGCGTCGGCGTACTTGCCCTGCCTGCTAAGCACAAGAGCGAGGTTACTCATGGTCGTGAGCGTATCAGGGTGCGTCTTGCCGAGCACCTCTTCCCGGATCTCGAGCGTCTGGCGGTTCATGGCCTCTGCGTCGGCGTACTTGCCCTGGTTAGAAAGCACCAAGGCAAGCATCTCGACGCTTTGATATACCCTCATATCATGATTAGGGAGAATGTCCTTACCAAGAGTAAGAGATTCTTCGCTTTCGGTTTTCGCTACTTCGTAACGACCTTGTATCCAGTTGTACCAAGCCATATTATATAAGAGGGATGCGCGGTCAAGCATAGACTGGCTCGACTCTAGCCCATACGTCAGCACTTGAAGAGCATGTGGAGACAGAGTCTCACACTTCTTCCAGTTACTATAGCTTCCATTTGGAAACGCTTTTGATACGACTCTAATGGCCTCACCCCACCATCTTTGGCCATCACTATACAGCTCAACCCACTTCCGTGTTGCGAGTTGGACAAGCCGATGCATCTCAAAGCTTTTCCCGCCCTTCTCAATAGTAACCAAAGAAAATTCATCCAAAGGGCCTAGAGCGTCTTCGAGATCGAGGAGATTGGGGTACTGGACGTTGAGGAGGAATTCGGGAATCCCTTGGCGATCCAGCATAGCCATCAAAGACAGAAGCTCTGCAGCTTGTGGCTTGTTCCGCTTGATCAGATCGAATGAGATTTGCCAGGTCCGGATCACAGAGTTAGGGACGCTCGGATCCCGTCTAAGATCCCCAGATTCTTGGTCGAGCAGTCTGCTTTGACTTTGTTCGTCTTGACGATAGAGCATCAAGTACTTGGAAACACTCATCCGAATAGCTTTTGCACTGATATACGCTGCGGCTTGAGAAATTGCTAGTGGGAGATAATCTAGCTCTTTGACAAGCTCGGCACGATCAAACCCCGTAGATAGACCTTCAGGAATTTTAGCGCGAAGTAGCTGGTCCGCTTCCTCTAGTTTCATCAATTTAACCGGGATGACGCTTGTATACCCAGTGCTGAGCCAAGATGTTGCTTTTCGGTCTCGTGTAGTAACAAGTACTGATCCAGTTATAGACTGTGGGATATAACTCAATAATGGAAGATTCGGGCCATTCCCTTTTGAAGATCCCTCCTCTTGTATCTTTTGAAAAACATCGATATCGTCAGCATTATCGAGAATCATAAGCCACCGGCCGTTATTAATATTGCTTAGCCATCTTGAGACTAGACCCAGCACGTCCGTTTTGGGATCATCGGCACCGGGCAGGTCAAGTTTAGCAGCGATGGATCTGTAAGCGCCTTCGAATCGCTCGGCAGTACTTGCATACACCCAGAATACCCATAGATCAGG
Organism: Hyaloscypha hepaticicola; assembly: GCA_002865625.1. NCBI lineage: Eukaryota > Fungi > Ascomycota > Leotiomycetes > Helotiales > Hyaloscyphaceae > Hyaloscypha > Hyaloscypha hepaticicola. Next base: position 312,312 of record KZ613509.1, on the reverse strand, counting down.
GTCCCTCTCTCTAAGCCGATACGAGTATTCAATAGCAATTTGCGACTTTCTATGGCTTAATCAGATCGTGCGATATAGACAGTGTAATGGGTTTATATATACCCTACTCCACCTAAACCTGTAAGGACTGCCCGGTTGTGACAATTGGATTGAGAGAACTGGAATTCTAGTGCTCTGAAAATATCTTGTCTTTCAACAAACTTCTTGTCCCTGACAATTGGGACGGTCGATTCTGGGAATCGTTTTCCTTGCGCGGGTACTAGAAAGATTTTTGATTAGTTTGGGTTTAATACAGACACTAATGAGGATAGATGCAGTAGTGCGCTTTCACAATCAGCAGCTAGCCTACCATTTGCGCGATAACGTTCAGTCACAATTGAACCTCCTCCTTCAACCATTCTTCGGATTTCCGGCAGCACCCGCTTAAAGTTGACGTTATCCTCTCCGCTGAACTTATTAAGTCCAGAGTGATCAGTATCAAAGGGTATCATCCGCCTCCCGAGCTGGGTAGCCGACTGTTGGCTGACAGTCTATAGGTATAATCAATAGAGAGATCTAGAAAGTGAAGTACAGACATACTTGAAAAGTCAAGGGTCCGTATGTGGCGTTTTGGGTCTCATAGAAACAAACAGTATCCCAATCGATATGGCAGTCCGCAAAGTCTGTCGCAACATCGAACAAAGGCTGACTGTCTTTCTGTAGTAGTTCTAGTAGAGTACGGTCGTATCGAAGAGCCTGACTAAGCCATTTTGCCTTGAGTGCTGCGTCACTTCCTTGGAATGGGCCGCCGAGAAAGATAATGCCCGCTACAGAAAGGCCCAAGTCGCGATAATGTCGTGATGAGGCCGCAATAACAAGTGCCTATGATTATTAAGAATGGTAACCTATGCTCACGGATTAGGGAGACGGTACTTGCTGGATAACAACGCACCCCAAACTATGTCCTATAAGTACTACCGGCCTCTGATACTCCTACCAGCAGGTGATACTTTAGTCATGAAGCTGTTAGATGGAAGGTGTTCGCAGAATACTTACGTTTTCCTTTTGGCGATGTTGTAACAATTCATTCAGAAATAGGTTGGCGCACTCGCGTAGATTTGTCTTAACCGCGCGATCCTTCCAGTCTGACTTGTAGCTGTACGTGGCGATCCGTGCATCTTGAAACTTTGGCACAAGCAAGTCCCGGATCCACATGACCTCTGTTGTGCCATCTTCCTGATCCTTGGCTAGTGTTTTCTTTCCCTTCCAAAACTGCGCCTTGTCCCTCAATCTTTTTGGTTTGTCAGCTTCTGCAGGCACTTTCTTCACCCACGTGTAGAACTCGTGAGAGCCGAGACCCTGGACCGCGATAATACTAAGTGGGTTAGTGGGGTTCCGAAGGTGAGTAGGTTTAGCGTTTCGTACTCAACTACCGGTGTGGGCCCTCCCGGAGCCTCCTCAGACCAGATGTTCAAGCCGCTAGCTTTGACGGTCTCTTTTGTGCATGCCATTGTCGCGTTATAGCTTGGACGTCTGCTGGGCTTAATGCAACGGAGACGACCGAAGAAGCTCAGATGAGGACGTTGGTGACGCGGCTGAGTGATATACAGGTCGGCGGCTACCCAGCCTCACCAGGCCTGGAATGTCTAGAAGGATTCATCGCTCAACCGCCCACACCACTCAACCGCTCAACTTGGAATTTGAGGGCCTTAACACTACAACTTCGCAAAAATAACACGATAATCGTGATAATTCAAGTGTTTTTCATAATATACAAAATTGCTAGATTTTTCTAAGGACTTTGAAAAATCGTCAAAATTTTGGTGGGGTTGGCGTGGGCGGTTGAGTTGGTGTGGGCGTTTGAGTGGTGAACCCTTTTAACTCAGCTCTCAGTCGGAGACAAAAGTGGCCGATTTTTGGCATCAGACACCTTACTTCGCACGCTCTGTAATTCTTTAACCACAAAGCACGAATCAAAAGCTAAAGTGTAAAATATATAGAAATTTACTTGCGCTACAAATCGCGCTTTTTTGAAATCTTTCAAATTATTTTGGCGTTGTTTTTATTTGATCTTAAACGCTAGTATTTGATCTTGCGCACGTGCCAAAAATAGGACTTTTTTTCCTCCGACTGCGAGCTCAGTTAGACATTCCAGGCAACCAATACACTGACTACCCATCGTCAGTTTAGAGCTTACTAAGCGTTGCACCCACCAAAACTGACACCACCATACCACCAAAATAATCGCACGTCGCGTTCGCATTTACCTGCACTGCAATTTTGCCTGCAATTGGTGTGCGCCGGACGCAGTTCTATTGCAATTATAAATGTTCGACTATCTGTATTAGCCTCTCTATTACTCTCACCAGCCCCCCCCGTTTCCCCCTCCTAGCGATATGAGCGCTGTAACTTAGCAATGTAAGCGCTATAAATTAGCGAGCTAGGCGCTATAAGTTAGGGATGCAAACGTGGCGCGCGATCATTTTGGTGGTGGGGTGGTGTCAATTTTGGTGGGGTGCGACGCTTAGTAAGCTCTAAAACCACCACACCACATATATGGTGGACGTATTGGTTCCCTTACATACTGGCTGTTGTTAGTCAGCGTCACCATCGACGCCAACGGGGAATCCGTTCTTTAAGGTAACCTCACTTTGGCGAACGAGACTCCTTAACAATTTTAGAGGTAAAGCGAGGACAAAACCTATCCATATCCACCGTGACCAGCAGATTCTCACGTTAATGGCATCGCCTCTCATAAATCCCGAGCTGGTGGTGAATCGCAGCTCGCAGTGGTGCATCCCGCCGTCCAAATCCTACCTTGCGATCAGAACTGACGAGGTTCTATGGATACTACCATGCACGAAGTCTTCCTTGTGCGAGCAATGTCAATCCTTTTTGCAATGGAATCCCAGGAGTTTCGATGAATCCTTCAAGCATCATCGTACTGGCACTGCTCTCAAGCGATCTGCAAGAAACCATTGCCATCTCTGCATACATCTCTATCGAGAGTTAATGCTCAGCCGCCGGCCAACGGAAGATTCTGGTCTTCCGGATCGACAAATCTGCATTTCCTTCGCGGGCCCTGGGGTCTTAACCATTACCGATGATTGCTTTTACCTTCGTGTCCGACTTATGCCTGAAGATATCAAGACCGCGGGGAAACATGACTTCACAGAACGTGCTGATGTACCTGAGCCAATGGAGTTCAGAGTGGAGGGAGATCAAATGAATGATGATGAATTGACTGATGTGCTCACGCAATTTGAGGAGGTCAGACAAAAGAACAACGACATGAATCTACGTTTGAATACAAAAACCTGGCTCCTAGCCCTGAACTTCGGGCTAGGTCACGCTCTCAATCGGTACCTCTTGAACGGTCAGGAAATATCCGAAGACGAGTACTTTGCAGTTGCACTTCCTTACTACTCTGCGAAGCTTAGACTTTGGCCGGTAGGCAGTGAGTAACCTGAAGAGCGCAAGTTTTATGTTAGAATGCAATTGTGGGCTAATGTCTATCCAATGGATTTCAGCGACGCCATGTTGGATCTCTGGAATTCATATGGAGAAGACTCTTCTACTTCTTCAAAGACTACCCAAGTTCTCATATCTTGCTGGAATTACTGGTGTCAAGAAGCACATCCTTACTGCAGAAGCGCAACAGGCGATAACCCGCCATTGTTGCCCAGAAGAGTGTTGGATATCCGCGCATTTGACACCGTAACCTTAAAAATTAGATTGCGCATTCCAAAACGGGGTTCAAGGGCGAAATATGCCGCCTTAAGCCATTGCTGGGGGAAAAGCCAACCACTACGAACGCTGAAAAACAATCTCTCCACGATGGGGAAAGAAATCAGATGGAAAGATTTGCCCACGAGTTTTGCAGACGCGATCATCATTGCAAGGGCTAGGTCACTCAATTATTTATGGATCGACTCCTTGTGTATCATGCAAGACAGTCCAGAAGATTGGGCAGAGCAGTCGGCACAGATGGGCGAAATCTACCGCAACTGCGACATCTGCATTGGCGCAGCTGATGCGAGCGATGGAACCGCTGGTTGTTTTCGAGACCGTCAAGGTTTGGAAAATCGGCCAGTCAAACTATGGGAGACTCCTCCTAATCTGCTACTCCCGGATTACGGGAATAGCGGTCCTGTCTATGCATTTTCAGTCAACAGAGACAAGAACGATAATCCATTTCAGCGAAGAGCCTGGGTACTACAGGAACAACTACTCTGCCCAAGGTACATCAGTTTTGGGAAAAGTGGTGTATCCTGGGCTTGCTTGACGACAGAGCTGAGTGAAAATTCTCCGCAGTCATTCCATGGTATTGCCGATTGGTCAAATGGCAGATTTTATTATCGAAAGACATTTCAGGCTGGTATTAGTGGCCTTTTGGATCTCAAAGAGCATTCCGCAGACAGCTTGAAATTGTACCAGTCATGGCTGCTTATTATGGAGGCGTATAGTCAGCGCGAGCTCACGAAATCATCAGACCGTCTAGCTGCTCTCGCAGGAATTGCCAGCAAATTCGAGCAAGCTACTTCTGACCAGTATCTTGCCTGACTATGGCGCCGATATTTGCGGCGAGAACTTCTCTAGACTGTCTACTCTCCTTCATCTCCTCGTTTTGGCCGCCACCCACTCGAAGACCAGGCACCTGCGCGACCACCAGATGAATTTACTGGTAAGTAAAATCGAGAGCCAAGCTTTGTCTGCTCTACTAACTGCTATAGCTCCTTCTTGGTCCTGGGCCAGAGTCGGAGGTGCCGTCGAATATATTCACATGCATCCAATCGATGACCATTTAGAGACTTAGAGTACGAGGTATTGCTTGATATACTCGAGGCAACATGCACACCGAGCAACGCAAGAAGAATATCCTCCGTATATACTGGTAAAATCCGGGTTAAAGGGTCTTTAAAAATAGCAGGAGTGTTAACAGGAGGAGCTTCCTTGGATCATGTTCAGTTATCACGAAATTTGCGACCTGATGGCGAGTCGTGGGCGAATAGTGACGAGGTTAGCCGAGCTATGGGAGAGATCAAAAAACTGGAGGAAGAAAAGAGACAAAACACAGTCCATCTTGGCTCTCATTCCCCCAAAGCAGGCACTGAGGATAAAGAAACAGATTTCGCAGAGAACCTAGGCTCCGAGCCTACAGGTGCAGAGGCGCAACAATCCCGTCAACAAGGTGCTTTACCAACACTGACTGAATACCTGCGCGACTTAGGCCATTCTAGTTATTCCTATTCGAGCCGGGTTACAGAGCTGGCTAAAAACTCGCGGATGCCATTTCTCTCAAGTATGGAGGAAGGAGGCGATTTCACTGGCCTTCGATACGCTGGCCACCCTCTAACACACCCCCAAACAGGAGCGCAAATTTGGTACTGGGCGCCGGATTTTGAGGGATCGGATGTGCAATACAAAGTTGTTTGTCTGGCAGTGTCCAAGTACCGAGGATATATACTGTGTCTTGGTCTCCATCGGACTGGAAGACAAAGAAACCGGTATAGGAGGATTGGACTCGCGTTTTGGAATGCTAATGCCAGGGATGAATGCAGTGGCTTAGGCGTCAGGGAATGTGTTATTGTGTAGATGCAGCTTCGGCCCTTGCAAAGCCCAAAGACTTTTTGTTAAGAGAAGCTATCCTCGTTGATTTTGCTGAAGCAATGTGTCGCAAGTCGGGGCTGCTGCCTAAGGCACCTACGCTCAGCGCTCAGCTTACTCAGCAGCACTCTCTTTTACTCTTCTTCAGATGCTCCTTATGAGCTTCTCTTCTTTAGACAACCATTTATGCAACGACGCCACTGCTCCTGACGTGCGATACAATGAGAATTTATCCCATTTTTACCATTCATCAACATAGAAAACCTCGATGAGCGTCCGCATCGCTGCGGCAGTGTGAACTATTAGATTTCAGGAAAAACAAGGAAGTTGAAAGTTGTCAGGAAATAATTTTGTGTTTGTTATGCCACCAGATAAAAGCCTGGCTTCAACAACTGGCGATTCCCACCTGCGAAGATATTTCCACAGTCTTTGCTGAGAGACCGAAGACCAAATAAATTGTTGTAGATTGACGAAGGTGCCTTGGCGCCAATATATGCAGCCCGCAGCACGCAAACCATCACACCTTTCCAGTAGGACAGCCATATGTCGACAGCAGAAATCGAGGAGAATGTGGAGATGGTTTTCATGAACCTTAGCACATGGAAAAGAATCAACCTGTTTTCAATTTTAAAAATAAACATTAAAGACCTGCTATTAAATCAATCTTTCCAATCCTCTGAACCTGCAATAGCGACCAAAAGCCCCGAGTAATTTTACACCAGCTGCAGCTGAGCTCAAACTTTCGCTGAAAAATACCGCACAGAAAAATAGCCACCATAGTCTTACATGAACGTATTCCTATCCCCGATTCAACTACTCGGAATCGAAGTCAGACTCGGACTCGGACTCGGACTCTATTCCGATCCTCCTGCTGAATGCTTCGGATCCAAGAGTATACGCCTCTCGTTTCTTCTTACTCCACTTAGTCAAATCATGTTGATTTCCTCCCTTGTGATTCTTCTGGAACTCCTTATACTGTGGATCCGATCGTCAGCCTCTTCCACCCCTGCTCTACGGAGACAACTCACCTCAAGCTTCCAATCCCACCTGAACCACTGCTTCTCCTCCCACTTATCACCAATATCATCTGCCGGTTTCCAGCCCTTCTTCTCGGCAGCCTCCTTATACCCGTTCTGCTTCTTCTTGTACTTTGCCCTCAACTCCTTCAAATCCTTCTTCGAAACATCAACCTGTTTCCTCACCTCCTTATCCAGGTTGATACCAGCTTCGTCGCACATCCTCAACAGCTCACAGCCCCACTCGATGTCTAAATCGCATCCAGGGCCCTTAGCGAAGTCCAAAAGCATAAGACTGATGATGCCGAGGTTCTTGATTTCGGAATCGGGTTTGAAAAGGGAGTGTTCGGCAAGGGCAGAATACGAGGTGAGGACCATAAGGCCAATCATCGCAGCAATAGCTTTCACGCTGTCACCGCCTTCGTTGTCTGCATTATGTCAGCTGGTTTCTTATCCAACCTTGAAGTGGGAGACTCACTCAACCAGTACATCAGGTCTCCCCAGTTGAGGAAACAAGTGACGGCTTCCACGTACGCCCATTTCTTGAACGGACTAACCGTCTTCTTGAAGATATCTTTGTTGAAGTCTTTCAACTTTTGTCCAAGTCAGCGTCTCTTCGCCAAATCCTCCACCTTCCCTGTCCCAGCATGACAATACATACGTAGTTCTCCAAAACCTCAGAAATCCCCCATCCATTCCAATCATTATAAATGTACATATCAAACCTGTCCTGATCCCTCTTCTCCACCTCCTTATCCAGGTTCTCAAGCAGCGCGCCTCCCTCCTCAGAAAGAGGAAACCCCAAGTCCGAAACCCGATCGCAGAACTCATCAAGAAGCTGGTTCTCCTTCGGAAGATCTTGATTCTTATCGTCGATGAAGTCGTAGAAGTTGGGCCATTGCAGGTTTATGAACTTGGGCTTGTTGGACAGCTATCAATGGAGGACAAATGTTAGCATGTTCTCGGCTGGACTGAGGGCGGGAGGGGACAGAGATGACGAACAGTGCTTGCGTTCGAATACTTAAAGGTCTGTGCCTTGGCCTTGGTGAGTGGTTTGCTGGTGGGAGCACTTGACTTCGCAGAGGTCTTTGATGCTTTCGCATTACGAGAGGTCTTTGAGACGAGCTTGTTGCCGTCGGTCTCGGCCATTGCTTTGCGTTTTGGAGGCATTCTGACTTTGGGAAGATGGAGGAACAAGTTTCACAGATCTTAAAAGAAAGCGAGGAGAAATGAGGGGATTTAAGATGATGTTGAAGATCAGGGTGATGTCAATGTTTACCGACGTCATATTTACTTTCTCGACGCGTTACCGAGACGCGTTTATTTTTCACGTGCATTTCACTTTTTGGGTTTATAGCAAACGTTTAAGTCAAAGATGAATAGTAAATGGGCAAGACCATGAATAGGATATCTTCCAGTATAAAGAGAAGCTGATAAAAGGACGACGATGTTTTGGAGAGCGGTCACGTGAACACCTTTCTCGGTTGTCTAAGCGAGCTCATGGTCTGCAGAATTTTGGTGGCTATGCGGGCCTTTTAGGGAAAGCCTGCACGTATCTGGAAAGATCTCTTTCGAACCGGGTAGGCCATTATATCTCGCAAAAGTCGAGCATCAGCATCAATAGTTCAATTACAGGCTTACAGCTCTCAAAACCAAAGCTACCAAGTCAAACACTGTCAAAAGACCTCGGAAACCAAAATAAAGAAAGCCAGAGACCTCTAAAGAGGCTATATTGTATACTACAGTTAAAGATGGAATGATCCAAAGAAATCTCATCGATATGACAACTCGCGAGTACCTCTAGAACGTATTTCTCGCCAGAGAGCAATGGCTGACTTTAGTTAGTATACTAGAGAAAATTAGTATGATCTTAAGGGGGAAAATGGGAGCGTATAGCTTACCTTCACTATAAGTGTGAGAAATGGCATACGCCAGTCGATGATGAGTAAGGATTCGGCCATCTGAAACTTGCGACCCGCTAGTGTGAGGACGCAAATTCTGTGCTTGCTTCGAGGGGGCTCCCAAGACTATTTCGCTCGTACAATCGATAAATGCGAAAGTTCTCCATTCCATCTTTTTGCAACGACAATAATCAAATCAAAACGAATGTCTCATCTGCTTCCCGGTCAGGACTATTAAACGCCTGCCCTTTCCGCATCAGACCATGCACATAAGCATCTCCCATCAGTTCGGCCTCCTCTCCTTCTCCACTCCTGTCTCTAAAACGAATGACATACAACGGAGCACCAGAATAGAATACGCACACGACATCTCCTTTTACAATATCTGGAGGTCCCAGTCCAATCCAGCCTTTCGAAGTACTGGAAAATGCTCTTCCCTTGCATATTTCCAAGAATGGGTAGTGGTGCTCGATCCATGCTCGATATTCTGCCACTGATTGATTCAGCTCCCGTTGTCCAAGATTTTTGGCTAACATCTTCTCAAGGGCTGCTTTCCAGAGATTATAATTATACTCTGGATCCTGTCCACAAGGTAGGAGGCAATTTTCTTTGTCTCTGTATAAAAGATCCCCGATCAGAGTTCGTCTATGAGCTTCCGGTACAACATCTGAGTTATAAACCCTTCGAGATAGTTGCAGACATTAGGATTCCCATTCCAAGGTCTTCGAGATTGAAAATTTATTCAAGCCTTGCTCAACTACATGATCAATCGTGTCAATACGGAACCCCGGAACTCGGATCCTATCCCGATCAACGTCTGCTGTGATCTCGGATCGGCGTGATTCTTCAGTATCGTACCCGCAACTGTATATGGATGATTTCAGACTCTTTATCATTGGGGCTGAAGCCCAATTAGGGCACCAAGATGGCAGCTCTTGAGGCTTGAAAAGAGATCTAGCTGTAGACAGAATTATAAGCCATTCGTCATTTTCTACCCTCCACTTAGCGAATGTGATGTAAGAGCGCCAAAATTGGGTTCTTCCGGTAATGCTGTAGTCGATCCATCTGGAAGATCTGACCAAGTTTCTTATCTTCGGATGTGTGAGTCCAAGCACTGCCCAGAGATGGTCCACGTGTTCTTTGCAGTTCCGGGCGCGCGTGTTGGAAAGTAGAAGGTCCATAGAGATATGCTCATACTTTTGATATGCCTTTCTTGACTTCTCAAGTTCTAACAGAAGACTGATCCCGCTTCTGCTACCATTTTTAGTATTTTCAAGAGAGACAGCTTTCAAGGTGGGAACAACATGAGCCAGATTACACAACTGCAGCAGCTCACTCCATCCTGGAATTCCAGCCTTGCTCGCCTAAAAATTCCAAACTTCCCGTTTCTATTTTCTGCTTGGCATCTCAACCCCAGAAACCGTTACAGTGCTTCATTGCTTTGAATACACGCCATGGCAAACTCTACTCTATCTAGAACCAGCTCCAGCAGCTCCATCAACTCAATCGAATTTGACGTTGAGCTTATCTCAAGATACGACATTGTTGGAGAAAGAATAACTCCATTCGATCCTCATACCCCGAGCTTTCGAGACAACACAATCACACTCTTCTCGCGTCTCAATTATGTGATCTCGTCCGCGGATCTCCGTCCATTCACGTCCCAAGAAAGTGATCCGACTTCAGCGAAAAGCAATCACCACACAGAACTGGATGCATTCACGTCCCAAGAAGGTGATCCGACTTCAGCGAAAAGGGAGTATCATGCTCGCTTGATTTACGACAATAGTAAAGTTACCTATCTTATGTTTCCCGGATATAAATGAATAAAACTAATTCTCGTCGATTTTCTAGTTTGTACAGCCTACCAAAATGCGACGAGATTCACTGAGTTCCACCTTATGATCCGAGAAGGAGACACAATGTTTAATGGCTGGAAAACATAGTTCTGGATGGCAGACACACGCATTGATGATTTCGGCTTCCTCTGTTGCATGGTGAGCTGGAAGATCCTGAGGGCAAGATTTCGACTGCCTTTTGGGCAAAAAGACATCATTCTACATCAGTTGTTCTTGGGATCTATTATGTGGTCTTGACAGAAAGGGAGTTGAAGGCAATTCGGGTTTGGGAGGACGAGAATATCAAAGACGGAGACCAGGAGGAAGGTCAAGAGGATGGAAGTACAGAGGACAGTTGATCGGCAGATTGAGGGCAGCTAAAACTTGACGTGTGCAGAAGATAACAGATATGAACTGCCAGAGGAAGCGTTCTCTCGAGATAATACTGGGTAATTTGGAATTGATTCAGTGTTTCTCAAAACTCAATCCTCCATTCCAAGTACACCCATATTTGCAGCAATCTAACCCTATGATAGATTGAAATTTACTGAGAATAGTGTCAACATTCTTGACTTTCATTCTTTGTTTCCTCTCTTATAAACATAATCTTTCGTCAACGCATTCTATAGTTCGAAACACCGGACGTTAATCGCTTAATCTCGGCTAAAAAGGGGTGTCTAACGAGTAGAACGTGGGTAGTCTTATTCGGGGGACAAAAACCTTACAGCCTAAGGCATCAATTCCGCGCAACCAAAATTTCTATGGCACCTCCACCAAGCCTAGTCTCGCCGCTTTTAAGGCCGCGCAAAATAACTTAGAAAAATTAAATTATTAGGCGCAAAGTGGAATTAATCGCACAACACAACCACAATATTTCAAAAATTTAAAAGCATCCTTCGAATCGTAGGCCTAAGGCTTAAAAGAATTAATTATTTAACAATTAATTCTGTCGCGTTAAAATACGGGTAGTAAAGATAAATTAAAAGTAATGCGGGGGTAGAACCCGCTTGTTAAAGTGGCCGGGCCTGGACCAAGCGCCCTCGCTTAAGTGGCTGGGACCGGGTTTGATTGGCCAAATCTGTTCGGTTGATGCCTGACCTGTTAGGCATTTGTCCCCCGAATAAGACTACCCCTAGAACGTATGAGAGTATTGCCCCTGGTGATCAAGGAATTTTATCTTTCACTAATGCTTTCAAATCGTTCAGTTAAGATTTTATAACTAAAAGCAGGCTGTTTTTCACCCTACAAGTCTAGAGATCTTTTTGCGGCTTAAGTCGAGAGACCTTGGGAAAAGGCTCTTTAGCAGAGTGGACAAAAAATCCTTTCAAATGACTACTGTTAATTGTGGAACTGAAAATTTTCCCTAATTTGAACGAACATATACAGGAAATTAATATATTCTCCATTGAATCTGGCGCTGATTCTGTCGTGAATGCGCTTTTATTTTCATTCGTTGGAATTTTCAAATTTCCTACAATACCATCACCATGAAAACAAACAAAAGAATCATCGCAAACAAGACCAATATTAAATCACAACAGACCATAGCAATGATTCCCTCTTGCTGCACCCGCCAGCCCAAGAAGGATCCGCCAAAAGGATTCTGCCTCCCCTTCCGGTCAACGTTAATTCTTCTTCTCCTCTCTTCCCTAGAGCTTGATCTCGTCACTGCTATCTTTTTGCAACATTTGGAAAAGGCTAACCAAAGATATTTTTATTTTCTCAAAATCTCAGTCAACATTTCTTTATATTCGCTTCTGACACGGTCGGTCAGCGCTGCCGCTCTACTCAAGCGCTACTCACCCTCGCCTCACCCTCTACTTAAGTTACTTATTCAAAAATGCTTTTTATACTAAAGTATATATATATTACTAAAGGTCTAGGACCAAGTACAGTACTTGCTTCAAGTAACCTCTCGGCACTTAAATTTGCTTTTTGTTCTATTTTTAGGCTCGATCGCTTGATCAGACTTGATGACCTATCACGTCGCTTGGAGGCGGCTCGAACCCCCCCCCAAGAGGCGCTAAGCAGATGGTGTGTGGTGAGAATGTAGATTCAGGTGACAACGAGTGGAATGCGTGTTGTGAGGGGGTGATGTCTTGGCAATCGGGCGATGAAGGCCGGACATAGATGTAGTGACAGGTTTAGATGTCATTTGGTTGAGTGAAAGCAAAGAGAGAGGACGGCGATGAAAAAAAGAGACTGACAATTGAACCAAAAGAACTTACGGACATTGGCAACAATGCGTAGAAGGAAGATAGACACGGAATCTATGCACGCTTCAATTCAAACTAGGTATACAATATCTCCCTCTTCCTACTCTTTTCTTTTCTCCGTCTGTTTTAACACTACTCCCTCTCTCCTGACGCCGGAAATGCTCACACCGCTTTTCCACTCCACCCCCAACAGGCAATCAAGCCTGATCGAGACAGGTTAAACAACCTGACTATACCCACCGCCCAACCTTCTCCTCCCTTTACTCTTCCACCACTTCCTTCCCTCGTCGACCCAGAACACACTGCTCGTGAGCACAATCAAACCCAAAAGATCCGTGATCGCCAACGCCTCGGTCTGAAACACGTCTTGCAGCCACGGGAAATAGATAACCAATATTTGACCCGCCAAGCTCAGACTGACGGCCCAATTGAACAAGGTATTAGAAAACAGTCCGACTTCGCCTCTAAGCACTGATTTCGATTCCGAGCGGCAGTTGAGAGCGTTAAACATATCGAAGAGCACAAAGCAGGTGAATGTCATGGTTGTGTCGCGTTTTGTTACTTCGCCATCTGTGAGCATTTCGTGGGTGTAGACGGCCATGGTGCCGAGCATGATTATGGAGGCGGAGGTTAGGACGCGGGTTATAAGAGGCCATGTCAGGACGGGGGCGTTGCGTTTTCGGGGAGGCCGGGTCATGACGTCTGGGTCGACGGGTTCGACTCCAAGGGATTGGGCCGGAGGTCCGTCCATTATAATGTCTGTTAAGATATGTTGTTAGCAAAGAACGGAAGCGGGGAATGAGAGAGACCGTACTGATCCACAAGATCTGCATCGCGTTCAAAGGATTCTTGAATCCTAGACACGTGCAGAAGAAGACGAGGCTGAGTGCAGCGGCACTGGTACTCAATTGGAAGGTAAGGAAGTTTTGGATATTGTTGAAGATGCCTTTGCCTTCTTCAATCGCGTGAAGGATCGTGGAGAAATCATCATCTGTTAAAATCATATCTGCAGCTTCTTTGGCAACGTCGGTGCCCTGCAGACCCATTGAAATACCGATGTCTGCCTTTTTGAGAGCAGGTGCATCATTCACCCCGTCGCCAGTCATGGCAACGATATCACCTCGAGCTTGTAGGGCTCGGATGATTTTCATCTTATGGTCGGGGCTCGTTCTGGCGAAGATCGATGTGTTGGCGATTGCAGCTTCGAGCTCCTCATCGGACATAGCATCGATCTCATCGCCTCGTAACACTGGCTTCACAGCCACTGAACTTGATGTATGCTCACGAGGAGTGGCGATTGCCATTCCAAGCTTCTTCCCAATGGCCAATGCCGTTGTTTCAGCGTCACCAGTGATCATAATGACCTTGACTCCTCCTCGCATTAATCGTCGGATCGATTTCTGAACACCTTTCCGTGGCGGATCACTCATTCCCACAAGTCCAGCAAATGTGAGGCCCTTATAAACATCTTCGTTGTGCGATATCAATGGCTCTGCTGTCTTTATTACTGGTGTTGAACTCCGGCTCTGAGTTATTGACTTGGCGTGCTTTGCGACTGGACCACTTGCGAAGCCAAGAACTCGCAGGCCTTCCTCGGCTAACTTATCAGCTGCATCCATAGCTTCCTTTCTTCGTGCTCCATCTAGAACAACCTCTCGCCCATCTTTCGTCAGGTAAGTATCGCATCTCTGCAAAACTCGGTCCAAGGCGCCTTTGATGTACGCTACTTCTTTTGAGCCAGAGCTTCCATCAGGATTTGTGTCACCAACAGTAACACCCATCCATTTTCTCTCTGAACTAAAGGGAGTTTCGCCAAGCCGATGACCAAGACCATCCCGAACATCATGTTCTTTAAATCTGTCAAGCAGGTCAAGCATTGCCACGTCTGTAGGTTGTCCAACCCATCTGCTTCTGAAAGTTCCAGAGCGGCCTTGGGTGGATGACAAGACAGCAACGGATGAGGCTGATTGTGGCTGGGCGTGCATGCGGGTGAGGCGTCCATTGTTGGCAATATTACCAATGCGGAGAATACGTAGAGTCACTGGATCTGGTTTTCCTTCTGTTGCTTCATCATTTGCGTCGACACGTATAGGAGCTTCTGCATCAAAATACCACATTTTCGTTGTGGACATGTGGTTCATGGTAAGTGTTCCTGTGGATTGTCAAATTTGCAAGGGAAATCGATTGATATGCAACATACCTGTTTTATCACTGCACACAACATTGACAGATCCTAGAGTTTCCACACTTGGCATCTTTCGCACAATAGCATTGTGGCGTGCCATTCTATGCACGCCCAAGGCCAGAGTGACCGTCACGATGATTGGAAGACCTTCAGGAATAGCTGCCACGGCCAGAGATATCGAAATAGTGAAAATGTCCAAGAGAGTCTTTCCCTGAAGCCATCCAACAAATGATATCACCCCAATAATCACGAAGGAAGCCTGACTGAGTTGTGATCCAAGAGAGTCCATCGAAAGTTGGAGAGGAGTCCGTGGGCTTTCTGTCTCCGTAACACTGGCCGCGATTGTGCCAAAATGGGTATTCCCTCCCGTCGCATACACAATTCCTTGTCCATGTCCAGATCTAACCAGAGTACCCATGAATGCAATATTTGTCGTGCTGTTTAGATGTGTGTCCGCCCCAACTGTACCACTGCCTGCAGACGCATAGACCGGTGACCCAGGCGGCTCCAAACTCGATGCGCCTCTTGAGTGTTCATTCATGTTTCTGCCCTTTGCTTCCGCTGTGATCCTCACAGGCTCGTTTTCCCCCGTCAAGTTCGATTCGTCGATGGTCAGATCGGAAGCTTTCGTAACCCGAATATCTGCTGGTATTCGATCTCCTGTTGTAAATATAACCAAATCCCCCGGCACCAGTTGTGCTGCCATAACCTTGCTCGATGTTGCCTCGACTTTTGCTTCTGTATCATCTGAAGACGACGAATCCATTAATCCCTCCCTCTCCAGGGGCACTCCTGTAGTCGGCGGCCATGTTGGCGTCCGTTGGCTCGACATCCTTGGGATCTCCCCTCGAATGAGATGCGCGTGGTTCGGAACCAAGTGGCTCAGAGCCTCTATCGATTTTTCCGACCTGTATTCCTGTATGAATCCCACTGAAACGACAATTGTAACTGCTACCGCAATGCTGATTGCATCATCTTTATTCCCAACCAATATCGATGCGCCTGCCGAGCAAAGCAAAAGGACGATGAGAGGCTCTTTAAACTGTTTCAGAAATCGAAGCCATAATGGTTCGGGCTCGTCGTGAGGAAGTTCATTAGGACCCAGGTCGTGTAATCGAGAGAGCGCTTCGGCTGGTGACAGCCCTGTAGTCAGTGAGGTTTGCAGTCGCTCAGCAGTTTCGATGGGGGTGAGGCTTGAGAACTGGTCCGCTATTGTCTATCTGATTGTCAGTTCTGATCTTGAACAATGCGCAAAGAGACTTACCTTGGCGACAGACGACGATGACCGCGAGTGTTGTCTGCTGCGGTCTCTTGACCGATTCCTGGATCGTGGCCTCGAGGGAGGTTCTGAATTCCCAGCATTGATGGTTGGCAGATTTGCCAGCGGTAGTAATGACTGTCCGGAACCTGCACCTGGACTGGTAGAGCGTGAGAGGCGCGGCCAAGGCATCGTAGCCTTTCTTGGATATGTGAACGAGCAGCAGAATGCTGTCGTTGATGTGGCTCTATCGCTGAGGCATACGATTCGGCTGGAATTGTACGGCGCAGGCTTAGAAGAATGACGCGGGGAAGAGATCGATTGTATGAGGTTACCTGGTACAATGGTGCAAAGTGAACGGAGAATTATTGAGCAGTCGTCGTCGAATATTGCCGGATCTTCAATTAGCCTTACGTGTCCGCGACTTGTTCACCCACAGCACTGGGTTTCAGCAACAGCCATCAGCGGAATTCTTGGCGTTCGCGGCCCCCTGCTGGTGCAGCAGTTTTGTTCTAGACGTTTGCGGGGGGCCAAGGAGAAATCGATGTCCTGGCAGAACATGATACAATCACAATATAAATTAGTATCTCAAGAAAAACTGGGAGGAAGTTTCAGTCAAGATTTTCTTCACATCAAGGAGCCATCTATATTAAACATTCCTAAATCCAATGCTCAGTTATTCCGTGGTACACGACGTAGATCACGTGACTCGACCCCGACCAATCTGGCCTAGCTCCATTTTCCCAGCCATCTTCAATCAACAAGTCATTCTCCCCACCACCTCCCGAACATTTTGCACGGTCACCATCACCACCCTCCTTCGTCCATTTGCTTGCATTGTAATTCGGATATTGAGACATTGGCGACCACATTGCTCTAGTGAATTTCGGACATTCAGGACGCGACTCCGAGATCCGCGACCGACTTTGATTTTCGACGCGCCCAAGAAATCAACAACACCACATCGGAGGCGCGTTTGAACCATCATCAACATTTGCATCTACCCCACCCACCGAATACGTCGCCGCTTGGCGCAACACCTTTGCTATTGCTGAAACACCGTCATCATCACCATGTTCTATTCGGAGACTCTCCTGTCGAAGACAGGCCCGTTGGCGCGGGTATGGCTATCCGCCAATCTCGAGCGCAAGCTCTCTAAGAACCACATTCTGCAAGCCAGCGTCAAGGACAGTGTCGAGGCCATTGTTGCACCAAACCAAGCACCTATGGCTCTACGACTGAGCGGTCAGCTCTTGCTCGGTGTGGCTAGAATCTACAGTCGGAAGGCGCGTTATTTACTCGATGACTGCAATGAGGCGCTTATGAAGATCAAGATGGTTTGTATTTTACGGTTCCACAATTGCACACCATCTAACTTTTTCGTAGGCATTCCGCCTATCTGGCAATAATGATATCCCCGCTGGCTTGCATATGCCCTCTCGAGACGCCCTTATGCTGCCAGATGTACTTACCGAGGGTGACAACCTTGAAATGCCACCAATGCCAGACGCATCATTCCTCTTATCACAAATTGATGACGATTCTCACTTACGCAAACGCCGAGCCGGCTCCCGCGATATCAACTTACAAGAGGACTTCAATGCTAGTCAGTTTCTACAAAACAGTATCGAGAATCGGGATGATGACCTCGCTCTTGAACCTATGGACGATCTCGACTTGGGACTTGACTTTGGCCTTGATCTCGATGATTTCAACCCGAAGGCTGATCGAAGTCTCGAAGTTGGCCGAGACGCCCCGGCTGCTCGTGCTGTTGAGGAGGATGTGTTTAGCGAGTTAGATATTCAAGTACCAGCGAAGGATATCGATCATGGAGAACGCGATACTTCCCTCAACCTCGACTTCGGAGGAGATGACAACATTCGGATGGGTGACGATGATGGAGATGTTGATATGTTCAACTTTGGTGACGATGTTACCGCACTTCCACCAGCTCCCATTATCCGCCCTGACCGAATTTCCGAGTCACCCCTGTCCGATGTCGACGAGACTATTGCTGCGGAAGCTGAGGCCGAGCATCAACGCAACCTCAACTCTGCTTTGTACGAGCCAGAAGATGAGACCGAGCAATCCGTGTTCCGCAATCCCGCACAACGAGCTCGACGTCTAAAACTTCTCCAACCAGATTCCGTCACCACCCTTTCCAATGCACAAATCAAAGAGCAACAGCAAAATACTGAGAAGATTCTCCGGCCACAATCCTTCCTGCCCCGTGATCCTGAACTCTTAGCTCTGATTGAGATGCAAAAGAATGGTGGATTTGTCTCAAACATTATGGGTGAGGGCCGAAGTATGGGATGGGCACCAGAATTGCGGGGAATGCTTTCATTGGATGCGGTCAGAAGGACTGGCGAGCTCAAGCGAAAGCGCGACAGCGGCATCGCGGATATGGACAGTGGTGACGAGCAAGGCCCTTCTAAATCCCCACGTCTTGATCTTGGTGAGGAAGAAGATCTCGGTGCAGGACTTGGTGGTGCTGGTTTGGACAACGCAAACACCACCATTGGCCCAGACGGTACAATTATTGAAATGGCCGGAGACGATGGATTCATGATGAACGACGACCACGACCCCAGTGCTGGCTTAGATGCACAGTCCCCTGGCCCCAATTTCGACGAAACCACCGCACCCCTCGTACATCCCGCTGACAGTGGTCCCGTCTCCCTTGGCACCAAGCACGCAGTCCACCTCCTCCGTGACCGTTTCGGTGCCGAAGCAGCAAACAGCCCTGACAAGCGCAAGAAAGCCAGTGTCCTTTTCCAAGACCTTCTTCCCGAGGCCACCACGACCCGGGCCGATGCCACAAAGATGTTCTTCGAAGTGCTCGTCCTCGCTACAAAAGACGCCGTTAAGGTAGAACAACAAGAAGCCTTACTCGGTGGTCCAATCCGCGTGCGTGGCA
This sequence comes from Hyaloscypha hepaticicola, assembly GCA_002865625.1. Taxonomy (NCBI): domain Eukaryota; kingdom Fungi; phylum Ascomycota; class Leotiomycetes; order Helotiales; family Hyaloscyphaceae; genus Hyaloscypha; species Hyaloscypha hepaticicola. Next base: position 293,392 of record KZ613509.1, on the reverse strand, counting down.
AGAGAGGTTTATGGGGTGACTGGGCCGAGCGAGAAGCTGGCGGTGAAATTGCCGAGGAGGAAGCAGGTCCTAGCAATGGTCTCGAGAAATCAACGGCCGTTCCTGTTTCTGCATAATTCACTTCGCTTCATCATTTCGGCTTGGATAGGATTCTTGTACAAGTATGGTTCTGCATTAATCAGTCAAATGTCTGTCGGGATAGGAAAACGGCGAGAGATGGCGTGAAGGCGTTGAGGAGCAGCGCTCTCTTTTTTTTTGGTGAATATCTGCTTTGATTTGGGCATGAGTGGGGGGCGTTTATGATATCCTTCATCTTTCTCGTTGGGGAGGAGAGACGGTGAGGAGAGCAGCAAGGGAGACCTCAGATAACCCGGGGATGCTGGGGATGCGAGGGCGATGAATTGAATCTTTCATTGTGCTTTTGTGTACCCGCCGAACTGTGATATCTACCTAATTTCTCAAGCTATCCTCAGGCTAATACCTCATTGCTTGCTAAAAGGAACTTGTCCACATCAACATCGTCATCGAGAAACACTTCAGAGCAAGATGTAAGAGAACATGAAGAGTGTTACAGTCTTGGTTTTCTATATACCAATTTTTGCTATGATTGTAGAAGAAGGGATTCGTTCTTACATTTGATTAAAGCTACATCACAAGAAACACTCCATCAAGAATGCCCTTCTCTCCCTTTATACCTACAAAAGCATCGCACAAGCAACAGCAACCAGTCCCACCAGCAAAGCATTCACACCATCTTTCCCAGCAGCACCCATAAACGCACTCGGTGTAGGCGTCGCCCCTCCCGTCCCCGACGCCGTCCCATTCCCTTGCACCAGCACAAAATTAGCACAAGTCAAGCGCGTCGTATTACTCCTATGCACCACCAAACTCTTATCCCCAAAGAAATACGGACTCCCCGGCGTCGTACTCAAATACAACTCCTGATAACTAGTAACCAACTCTGTGCCCATGATATTCCTATGTTTCCCCGCTAGATCGCCCGCCTGGCACGTCTGCGGCGCTGCGACTTCACAGGGATGATATTCTCCGCGATCAGTAAGGTCGAGATGGCCGAGGGTTGCGGTGCAGTTCCCGTCCGCTGGCACGGGGAGAGTGTGGATGTGGTAGACGAAGGGACTGTATAACGCAGGGGAGGGGAAGCTGGTTAGGTTTACGGAGATGAGGATCCCGGTGCCGTTGGCGTTGGCGGTGCCGGTTACGGATCCGGTTATTACGGAGCCGGTGGCGGGGTCGAAGTTTGTCGGGGGCAGGGCGGCGATGTATGTTGCGGGCGGGTTGGAGGTTTGGATTGTGGCGTTGCCGCCGGGTCCTAAGGGGTGTTAGAGTTAGTTTGTGTTGGAGGATGGTTGGGTTTTTTTTGGGGGG
>KZ613509.1:147127-291906 GCA_002865625.1 Hyaloscypha hepaticicola | reverse complement strand
GAAGGATGAGAGTATTTTGAGGGTGAAGGACTTGATAGGGGAGCGTGCCAAGAGATTCGAGAAAGGGGAAGCGAACCGTGAATCCCTCAACCACAGGCCCATCATTCACAATTGCCCCCTCAATAGTTTCTAATCCCGTGAACGGCGTCTCCGTAGGGAAGCACCGGCAATACACCACTTAACGTAGTGGAAAGAATGCCCGTTGTGGGAGGCACCTGTGCTGACACAAGCGCGATCCCGCCCACAGCAACGAGGAAATTCTTCGCATGCATTGCAAACAATTGAGTGGCTCTTGATTAAAACAAAGCTTTAGAAAGAGAACTTTTGAGAAGATTTAATCCACTTTCTTTTCAAGACTTCTTGGCAGGAGATATATACTTCCACAAGGTGGTGCTGTACCTCGCTCCCGTGCGGGGAGGTGAAGTGACATCAACACTTCCCCCTGAACCCATCCCGTCAATCCCGTCAATTCCAGTCACCAAACACAACACCTGAAAATCCCAGACAACCTCAACTAGGAAAACGCAACAATTGGGTCGGATGCAATTGCCATAATCGGAAAGTAAATACAGTGACATCAAGATATCCTCGTAGTGGTGGGAAACAAGCTTCGACGCGGTTACACTACTGCCACTAGTCTCAGGAACAATCTCGATATCCCCGCGATTTAGTTGGGATGGCGCAGATCGGTTAAACTGTAAATAAACAGGGACAGGCTGGTGATGCGTGACGGTGCAGATCGGCTATGATTGCGTGGCATGTCGTGTCAAGTCTGACATTTCATATCAAGTCAAGCCTGTCCTGGCGCGGCCCGGAAGGCTGGATTCACATGGAGTGACTCGACCCCGCTGACTCCTAGAATTTCTGACGGCTCCAATCACCCTGACGTTAACGTCAAGCCTCGAGTGTTGCTTTTTGTGACAATTATTCAATAAACCTGAAAATGAATAGTAGTGCACTTAAATATTAAAACGACTAAGGTTGATAAAAATAAATAACCGCTCGAGGATAATACTAAACTAGAAGTTTAAAAAATCTTACTGTGATATACGAAGGTATAATATTATATATTAAAAACATGGTTTGCGCAATGGGGACCAATCAACTTGTCCATCACTTCCAGCCCCGTCTGTTCAGAGAGTATTGGCCAGTTTGCGTGTTTTATCAGTAATTTGAGAGTTGAGAAAAACAAGGGGTCAAAACACTTACCAGCGAGGTTTCCCTGATCTTGCCGTTTATTCTTTGAGAGCGCATGCGAAAGTGTAACGTTTCGTGTAAATTTCAACCTTGTGAAGATTGCTAGCGCTGTGACGGAAATAATGCAAGTGGTAGAAGTTCCCTGGTGTTGTGATATTGCCAATAGTAGTAAATTCTGCAAAATGGGGAAGCAGTCCTGTTTTATCAAAGCTGTAAGGGAATAGAGAGTGCACAAGCAAAGAATCAGAACTCCCGCATCCAGATCCTCCACCTGTGTCTTCTCAGAGATATAGGCTACTGGTGGGCTTAATATCTTGGGGAGAGGCAGCTGCTAAGTTGCTTCTCAAGCTACAATTGGCAGCTGGGATGTACTTGAAGAGTGGAAAGTTAGTAAATGCCGATTTGAGTGTGAAGTGTGAGTATAAGAGCATTGGACATAAGAAATGGCTCGACCGCAAGGTGCTTGGGTGAAACTCATAAAGATCAGGAGTTGGAAAAGGGAAAGGTTGCAAGCGAAGCATTACTATCGGACAGATGCGCCAATCCCACGGGTGAACTTCTCTTCGGCTCGCAAAGAAACTTTGAAAGAATGCTTGATTCAGACCAACGTAAATACGTACTCATGAACGGCTTAGGTAGTAGGAGTTGCAAGGCATTGCCGTTCCCAGGCAAAGAGGTCATTTTCTATGTCAAGTCTTTTCCGAACACAAGCGAGCCACATGCAGATTAAGAATATAAGGAACTTCAAAACTCCAAGCTGCCACTACTTTCGAGTACTAACACCTTCATAACAATAAAGGAGCAGCAGATATACTCAAAGTTGGAATAAATTAGTCTAATGGCGAGAAGGAAAAAGTATCTTTTACAATTTGGTAGACATCGATTCGAGTATGAAGTTGGGAGGAAACTCGTAAGAGAGAGCGCCTCTAGTAATAACGGAATGGATAGTATTACTTGCATGTGCCGCCCAGGTCTGAGAGGCTCAATACTCGGCGAATGAATTACATACTGTGCAACCTCGTTATCTGTACTAGGGTTATTTCGAGGGCCGCCCCCGGGCCACCGGTCGCAGATCTTACACACAGATCCGAAAGAAAGCATTAGCCACAACCGTCGGCATTTCCTCAAAGTGCTTTGTGTTACAACCAACGCGAGCTGGCCCGAACCGGGTGCGGAAGTGCCTGCGGGTAACGGACATTGTGTCCGTCGAGCTTTCGCAGGGGCCACACTTCACCTCTACTTCTTCAATCCCACCAGTAGCTACACCACAGAAGTTGTCAAACCAGTCAGTCTCCCACTCTCTTTGGCAAAAAACAATTTTTCAAAACTTCAGCGATATGTCCAGAATCATAGAGACTACAGCTGCGACGCCGCCGCAGCGAGATCCATCGCAGCCTCATGTCTAGGTATCAAGATCCCCTCAGCAGCCAACGTTCCTCGCCATTTTCACCATGCTCCTCGCCGTCCTGCTTTTCAACCTCGCCGCTTACACCGTCACTGCCGCATACACTTCTCTCACGAGCACGCCAACTGCCTCAAGCTCCAGCAAACTCCGTGTAAGTGATTGCGAGTGTCGGTGTCCTCCCCTCGAACCGCAACAGGACTGGCTCGCCACCGCACCAGGAACCACACAACTCTGTTTCTTTGCCAATCTAACGCTAGTCTTGGCGAGCGGCGCTCTGCTGGTGGTTGCGTTTTTCTGGTGGATGACTAGTGTGTCGGAGGTGTCTGTCTCGGGGAGGAATTATGCGCTCGGATGTGGAATTGGGGCTGGAATCGTGGGGCTTGTGTTTGTGCATGTCTTGTTTATGAACAGGTTCGTGGAGGGCGGTGGGTTGATGATGGCTGTCAATACCATTCTGGGCTTGTCTTTGACTGGACTGGCATTTGGTACAGTGGAGTGAGCTACATTTGGGAGCTTGGACTCGAGCCAGAACACCCTGGAGAAAAAGAAGTGTTGAGGCTGGCTATTCAGGTACGATAGAACTGGCCCATTTTGATAAGTATCCAAAACCTAAAGAATCCGCATTTTTTCACAATAAACTCACCCATTAATGTATTGAGCCTTTGCTAAAGTAACTATTACGTTCACTAATTTTAAATTCAATTAGTTGTTTTTCTGTGGAGAGAAATGCTAGAGGGGGCCTTGTCTCATAGTTGGTAGATAATGAGATGCTCGATTGACGGAGATACGAAGCTGATGCGACAAGCACCTATATAGATGAAGTAATGTTGGGTGGAGAGTCAGCGATGGAGAACGCGGAAAACCCGAGACTATTGACGATGTTGGAGGCGAAGTGCATGTTGGTTGGTGGGGCAGCGCTGAAGCCAGGTGCCGTACTTTGGTTCGGGATACTACTGTAGGTGCCTACTGTAATCACGGCCCATGCTACTGAATTCAATTCGGGGAGGAAGCAGCCACGGTCATCCCTGAATAGGAAATTTGTCAAGTCGACTTAGCAAAATTCCTGAATGGCTGCATCGCAACTCGTAACAATGCAGCTCCGCAACTGCACGCTGAGCTGTCTGTCTTTGATTCGTCCTTTGCTGCATGTTGCAGCCGCCAGAGCTCACCTTGCCGGATGACTCATGCCGTTTATCACCGAGTTGTTACACGAGCTTGAAGGCTGAGGAGGCTGCCAGATACGATGGCTGGAGCACGAGGATAAGTTTCCACACACCTTCCTTACCAAGAATCAAATTTGTTTGTGAAGCAAAATAATCAATATCATATATCCAGCTACGCAATGGCGCAGTACCAGCATTACATTCCTCGGTTTCTCCTGCGCAACTTTTCCCACCCTTACCAACCCCCAAAGGGACATGGACCGAAGAAGCAAAAGCAGCGTCGCTTAAAAATGGGCAAGAACAAAGGAGATAAGGTACTCAACGTCGTGGACCTTACTTCGGATGAGCCACACCTGATTGAAGCACCTGTATCTCGTTGGTTTGGGCAAGAGGAAATGTACAGTGATGTCTTCGACACTATCAAGGGAAAGAAAGACGTGGAGCAAGAACTCTCAAAACTTGAATCTCAGACTGCAGTCATACTCCAGAAGGTTAAGAAGGCGCACGAGAATGGTGATGCCGGAATCCGTCTTATGCGGGTAGAGAGGAACAAGCTACGGAAGTTTCTCTTTATCATGAAATACCGAGGCCCCGGTTTCTTCGAAAAATACGTCTCTGAGGATCCACAAGCATACACCTCGGAGGATAAACATCTCCTGAAGGATTAAATGGCCGAAAAGGGGTTTACTACACCTAGAGACGTATGGCTGCACAACCTCCGTGCCATACTTTCTCTTGATATGGATGCCGAGGGGAAGTGGATGACGAGATTATCAGATTTAATGTTCCCTGCCGATGCAGCTATGTTTATCTTCCACGCCGAACATTCATACATTGCATTCTGCACACCTGAGAAAAACGATGAGGAGTTTATTCTCACGGATCAAGGTTACAACCTCTTCGAAGGCCCCACCCATAACACCTTCTGCGTCGAGACAGGGGATTACATGGGGGAGACTTACTTGTGCTTCCACGAATTTGCGCCTGTATCCCCCCGACTTATAATCATCCTTCGCAGCAACACATTACCTGAGGCACTGGAGGACAAGGATTCCAAGGTAAAGAAGGCTCGCCAACGAATGTTAGACGCGGCAAGTGCGCAGTTTCCAGAACCGGAAAATGTTAAATCTATTCTTGAGGACTTACCCGTGGCGAAAGCTATGAACTCCTATGCGAGAGTAGTGAACAGCAGACTTGAACTTGCACCAGGGGAGTCAGGAACGCCTCAGTGTCGAGACACATTCACTTTTCGATTCTGGCCAATATCCACGAACCACATGAATATCATAACCTCGATATTTTTGGATAACTTTTTGCACTGCAATAGCATTGTCTTCGGCTCTCGGATCCCGTTTCGGCAGACATTGGAGGCGTACATGAATACTCAGGTGCATGGCTTCAAAGAGATTGGCGTGGGAGAATATGGTGCTAAGACAACCCGCCTTGCCTGCTTAAATAAATTGAGTACTGTACTCGAGAAGCTAGGAGTCGAGAAGGTGCCCATCTTCTGTGATGAAACCGGAGATGGAAACAAACCATTCAGACGCTCTCTTGATGATCAATGGCTAGAGGCGTTTAAGAGAATGTTTGAAGGTGCTGAAGAGTTCTTCGACAGCAGCGAACCATTCTGGCAAACGTATCGCTTGTTAGGTATTGCTTCTGGAGTCTTTTTTTTCGATTTTTTTTTTATGCACAAGGTTAGGGCTGACAAGTATCTAACCTAGGTGGAACAAGCCAGACATTCTTGAAAGACCTAGAACAATCGTGGAGGTTGTATCAATTCCAGTCCCAGATCATGAAATGGAGCGTTGATCTAGAGAACAATCTTCGAAAGAATACCCTTGCGAGCGTTCGGACAATAATCCTCAAACATCATCCTAGGCGCGTTTGGCTATACGTAAAACATTTCAGATGGATGACATCAAAAGAGTATGCAATGCACCAGCAAAAGTATGTTGGCACCGGTCCCATATACGCCGCTAAGACAGCAGCGTTATTTAAGCAAGAGTTGGAAGACTTTGTTGTTGAAGGTGAGCGTGCATCATACTTCGCGATGTGTAGAGATGGCACAACGTTAATCTTGCCTAGCCAATCATACTTCTGATTATGACCATTTGCGTATACTCATTTACTGTTCTGCCGTCTGCTCCATGGACGAGTAAGCGGTGGCCAGGAAATTCGGCTCAGCGTTTCACTGAAACAATTCGTACATTCCTCGGAAACTGGCCAAGCCTCTATAAATGCCTGAAAACCCCCCAGTACAGCCGCAACCTGCAGAAGGTGTTCGTCGATCTCTCGAAAATCATCGGGTACTACTGATGGAAGAGTAAAACCACAAGTTGACATATTAAATATTTATTATGGTGAGTTCCCTCCTATCACAGTCCTAGCATGATAGCAGGAACTTCAGTTTCTAATTTGGAAGCAGGTAGACTCGTAGAGCATATTGGTAAAAAGTATGCTCTCTAAATGAACTAGGGAGCCAGAATTGGCAACAAATACCCAAGGCTTTAGACAAAATCGCAAAGTGGAATGACGCGATGAATTCTTGGTATGGAAGTGGAATTGTGGAGGGGCAGTTGGATTCAGGTATGCGACTGACCTCTGTGAGGTGGGTTCCTACGGGGTTATTGGAAACTGCTGCTGAAATGAATGAATGAATGAGATATTAAGGCAGGAATAGTAATAGCAAAATTGAGATTGTGGGTACAAGGGGTAATCTATAGCTTTCGTTGAGATATCGCTGGTAGATATCTGCCTAAAGGCATAATCTATGATTTGGGATAATATAACCTAGAGCCGGAGAGATGATTCGTGGGACTATAAACAGTGAACCGCCTCCTACATGCCTCCAATTCTAGAACTCCTATAGCACGAGTCTAAGTGAAGAACTTTAAAAATTATATCCATGTCAGGGATATGAAGATGGATTGTAGGAAAGGAAGAATTTGACGCTATAAATTCTCGCTTAACCCCACCAAGAATAAAGCCAACTCTCGAACGTACCCACTTGCCAGGCACATTGTCAACAACAACACCAATGCCGAACCCTCCTCAATGTCTCCCACCGGGCTGAACAATGGAAATGACATTTCATCAGCCGAGGAGCCTCCTGCTACCGCCCATTCAATGTCTCAATCCTCCTCGATCATTGCGATAAAAGCCTCGCTCGCAGTCTTACATACCCGCGATGCCGCCATTACGAAACGTCTCCAGGCGCTTGTATCCTCCCAAGCCGAACTATCCAGAGAGCTCGGTAGACTGGATCTTCTGCGGGCGCATCTAGGGACTCAGGTAGTGCACACGAGGGACATCAGCAATGGGATGCTCGACTCAGCCGCCGGAACGGCTTCACACCTGTCCAGCAAGGTGAGGGAGCTTGATCTGGAGAAGAAGAGGGTGGAGGAGACATTGGCGGTTGTGGAACAGGTCGCGGAGCTGAAGGCTTGTGTGCAGGGAGTTGTGGGGTCGATGGGGGCGCCGCAGGACTGGGAGGCTGCTGCTGGGTACATTGCACGCGCCAACAAGATCCCGAAGCACATTATCGAGGGCAAATTCGCTGCCCGGATCGTGCCTAGTGTTGAGGTTCCAGATGCGCCGGGAGTCACGATCGAGAGTGCGAAGGAATCACTGTGTGGACTGTTTCTACGCGAATTCGAGAAGGCGGCAGAAGAAGGCGATGGGAGTAAGGTGACGAGGTTCTTCAAACTGTTTCCGTTGATTGGGAGAGAGGAGACTGGGTTGGAAGTTTATGGGCGATATGTCTGCCAGGGCGTGGCGGCACGTGCTAGAGGGAGCTTGAGGGAGGGGACGAAAGGAAGCTCGGGGAAAGATGGATTCTTCTATGCGAATGCCTTGACGAGATTATTCGAACACATTGCGCAGATTGTGGAGGGGCATGGCGGACTGGTGGAAAGACACTACGGACAAGGCAGGATGGTGAAGGTCATTGAGAGGTTACAAGTCGAGGCGGACGTTCAAGGCGGAATAATATTAGACATGTGGAGTGACGAGCGAAGTGTGGACAGGAGGTTGACGGATGTGAAGAGCTACCCGTTCTCATTTCTGGTCCAGAGCTTCATGGCCCCGCAGCGGAACGTGGGTATCTCGCGGACAAATTCGCCAGCCGTTGGCGGCGGCACCAATGGCAGAGTTAGTGAGGACGAAGGGGTCGACATGAAAGAAATTGATGGGCTATTGAGTGAGACGGCTGTCATGCTCGGCCGCTGGTCGTTATACTCTCGATTCTTGGGTGGAAAGTGCAGAGTGAGTCCGCCGCCACAAGCAGTTTTATTACAGGCCATATCTAAGCTCTCTCAGGGTGCCGAAAAGCCCGAGGAACCTCTTGAGATGCCAGATTTACTTGTCAAATCTGCTCTCAGCCGGAAGATTCAGGGACGACTGACAACGCCATTCAATGTTATGACTTTGTTCTTCTTCCGAAGATCCGTGGAGAAAGCATTCCAACTGGACGAGTCTCCCACGGGCCTTTCTCTGAATCCATCGAAACCTCTTGATGGCAACCCTCCCTACATTATCTCTGCTGTCGACGATGTTATGTACATCGTGAACACTGTTCTGCAACGTTCTCTTTCCACCTCTCAACGTGAGGTCGTTGCTTCTGCAATACCCACCATCGGACGCGTGCTTGGAACTGACTTTGTGGGTATGATCCAACGGAAAATGCGAGACGAATGCTATCCCAAGCCAGTCATCCAAGGTGGGTTTCCACCAGAAGACAAAATCATCTCGTTCACCGTCCTCATCAACTCTCTTGACGTCGCGAATGACTACATAGCTCGCATTGTCTCCTCACGTCTCACGCCGCCTGAGCCTCCCCATGGCTCAAAAGCGCCGAATCCTCTCCATGAAATGTTTCCTTTCAATCACGACGCCAATTATGTTGCGCATGCCCTCGAAACCCTAAACGTGACATTCTCCCACAAGACAATGGAATTGATTACAGAAGGTCTCAATGCTATGTTCAAGGAAGTGGTCAAGCTGCGACTTAGACCAGTCCTTTCAGAAACATTCCGAGACCTTGATTACTCCCTCACTGAAGAAGATCTTGCCGACATCGCCCGTGAAAACGAAGATGATGAGGTCGAAACACTGAACGATTTGGTGGCCAGGAGATTCGAACACGGCTGGGAAGCCGTGATGAAGCCTATACAGCGTCTGATGCAGCCAAAATGCTTTACGGGGCTGTTAGACCGCACTGCCGACTTTCTCGCGAAAATGTTCGAGAAGAGAGTATGGAATTTTGCGGGGAAAATGAACGCCCTTGGTGCACAGAGAATGGAGAGAGACTTCAGTGGGATCATTGGAGTCGTGGCCAGAGGTGGACGATACGCTGTGAGAGATGCGTTTGCAAGAGTATCACAGATATGTATGCTCGTCAATATGGAAGATGAAGAATGGGAAGCTATCATCGAGGAGGAGCAGCAAGGGGAAGAGGAGATGGCGTGGGTCTTGACTGAAGATGAGAGAAGAAGAGCGAGGGCCTTGGTCCGTGGTTAAGAGGTCACGATGAAGATGATGAAAAGATTTCTTACAAGCTGGCTCTAGATTAGGACTCATGATCCTTCGGACGTTCAAAATATACCCCTATTTCAAGTGGTCGCAGTTGCGTGCGTAGTGACGAGATCTCATTGCTTCATTTGTCACTTGTAAAAGGTACAATGGAGAAACAATCTCTTTCAGTTGATTCTTAAATCAGTATCTTCTTCTTCCCAGGATTCAATAGCTTCATCATTCATTCAGCATAGTTCAGTCTTCGCTGCACCTTTTTATTGCTGTACGGTACATTCAAACCATCGTTCCCTCGAGGTCGAATATTATATACACTTCAGTAATGAGACTGGTTATTTCAAGCTACTAAAGGCAATGAATGAAATTCCTAATATGTTTTTACAGACAGCTGAACTCTTCAGCAAGGGATTCGCCTCTCTTCTCATATAGTAGTCCCCTTCGCGCTTTTGCAGACACTCTCTCTTCTTGTTAGCTGGTATGGGTGACACTGATTATTTGCTTATTATGGTATTGATGGTATTACTGAAATTTCAACTCCAAACTAGATACTATGAAACGACATTGGCCTAAGGTATTCTCTTTGTTCGGCATCCCATTGAAGCAAGAAAAAAAGCCCAAAAGCACTGAAACGTTCTAAATCTATATCACTACCTAACGCAAGTTAAACGCTCCAATTATCTTCTCTCCGAAGCCACACTGCATAATTTCGACTCTTCTAACGGGTCTCAGGCTGGGGATTGCCACCAATTTGCTGGCTCTCATCTGAATCAGCTGGTGCCGTCTTCTCCAAATCGCGACCCTTCCCTCGAAACTTGAAATCAGCATCGGCCCAATGTCCCTGGAACGAGATGCCAGGATGCAATAGCGTAAGACATGAGCAAGCAATCGCTACCATCGCACCCTCCAATATCATAAACGAAACCTGATTATTCGCCAACGAACCATGGAAGCCACCAGACAGCTCAGCAACACGGAACGTCGAACGGGTAAAGATGGTGAGGGTTGCGACAGCGAGACCGATGAGGAAGGCGCGGAAGAGTCTGCTTTGGTAAAGAGCAGCGTGTCGAGTGTCCCACCACGTTGGGTTGCGGTAAAGACGGAATGCGTACTCCAGAGCCATGACGGAGAAGATGAAGAGAGAGATGACCTGTGCGGCCAGACCTGCTAACATGGTATTGATACCCGTTTGTTGTGCAGAGTATGTTTTTGCGGTGGACGTCATGCCGCCGCCTACAGCTTGGAGCACAAGAGAGAAAAAGTCGCAAGAGCAGAAGATCAGAGTATATGTTCGTGGGCGGAAGCGCGAGATGTCTTCGCCGAAGACGACGACGATGCGTGCTAGACACAGATAGATGGCTGCCGAGAGAAGCGCGGGCGAGATGGTGAGGCACACGATGTAGATGAGGAAGTCGTTGCCAGTTGGGTCGAAGGGGTTTTGCCAGAGCAGGATCCGTCCGACGTATCCGAGGATCTCACCGACAAGACCAACGCACATTGCGGTCATGTATCCCCAGGTTTTGTGTCTTATTCCAAGGTAGATGTTCATGATGAGGTAGATGCCGAAGATTGCGGCGTAGAGAGTGTTTCCTGGCAGACTGGCTCTGTAGTCGAAAGCCGCGAGCGTCATGTCGCATGTTGAAATGCTGCACAAGGTCTGATCTGCGAGTAGAGTGAGATTTCCATAGGCAGTGTTGTTGTTTTGGTTGTAGCCTGTCAAACCGTTCGTGGGGATGAAGAGAGTCGTTCTCCCCTTGACGAAAAGGGTGATCGTTCCATTTGCGTTGACAGTATAGTTTGTGCTGACGTCGCCCGACATCTTGAAGGTTCTTTTAATGATCGAGAGCCCTTGAAAGTTAACAGTAGGCAATTGAAAATGATAATTGGAAAGAAGACGAATGTGTAGATTTGGTTGAGAAGCTGCAAAACTCCACGAAGACAAGAAGTAATTAAGTACGAAAACTGGCTCGGAAAATGAGAAAGGATGAAAAACGCCCAGTTACAAGCGCCAATCAATCAAACACAGTCAGCGACATATATCAGGCTGTGCTAGGTTGGCATATTATGAATATCGGCATTGTTTTGATGTTTCCGTTGATGGTTACGTAGACATCCGTGAAAAGACACCGGTTGGCGACAAATTCGGGGACTCGCTACGAGGAACGAGGCGTTTTAACAGTCTTACTGTCAGCACGGAAGAAAGTCAACTCATTGACAAGCAATTCTGATTGGCTGGGATTGAGGCGCAGGTTTCAGCTGAACCTTTACGCTATTAGGGTTTTGGATCCCAATCACGGCATGAATTCGCTAAACTGCTGCCTGACCTGGCCACGACAACCCTCAAATCTACCTTATCTTTTATTGCAATCATCTCGTATATGCGACTTTCAGTGCTGCACCTCCGCATAGTCCAACAAGACTTGCAGACAAACGTGGTAACCCTCGTCTTTCAGAAGAGGCTCAACATGTAGGGAGACCCTGCGCACGCTTCTGTCGAAGAAAAATGTATATCCTTCGTTTCTTCATTTAGGAGTTGCTACGGTGCAATGGGACCAGTGTTTCTAAAAGGCTAATATATGGTTTATTGTCGTCCAGGGCGATTTTTGTAAGATCTTATAACAGGATTCCTAGCCCCTCTATGAGCAACACCACCTTCTGTTCCAAGTTCCCCTCCAGATACAGAACTCGTTTAAAAATGACATACCGGTGCTTTCTCCCTTCCTGAGTGAGGGGGCAGGGGTAGCATTATACCTTCTCAGACACGAGCCACAGCAATTAGTACCATCACTCGGAATATAGCTCTCTTTTAGGTAATTAAAGAAAAACAAAACTAATTCTATGATCCTTACGGTAATTATATATGGATCGATCACCGGGCTGTGATTCTTTATCACATTTGCGTTCGAACTTGCCTATTTAGTCAAAGCAAAGCTTCTAACTGAACGGGAAAATTCGTGGTCCCAAGAACGTGTCGCAAATACTTCCGGCGTCAATTCTGACGTCACTACATGATTGAGAATTGTGATCACAGTCTCAGTACACATTGAGCAAGGGAGGGGAAATTTTTCAGTAGACTAAGAGTCAAAAAATTGTAGGGAAGCAAATGCACTTGAGAAAACAATAGAAACGGCCAGTTGATATTAAGTAATCACACGTTTTCTTTATGTGTCTTGTATTTTGTCTAATGCCCCTTATCCACTGGTCTCCATGCTTCTCCTTTGCCCGCTACATTCTTCTTCCACGGCATTGAGAGATTCGAATTGCAGGGGTTTTCGGAATTTTCAAATATGCAAGGACTGGCCGTCACAAGATTCTATCGATTTCACAGGTCTGTATCTGACGTAGCTTCGCTCTACTACTGCTCACATGCATGTTATCCGCTAGATTTGGATACTAAGTGTTGATATTACTTATTCTCTGCATCTAAGAAGATGCTGGTAGGTTATCTAAGACCCATTTCACTCCATCAACCACAATTTCCGGCTGAGTCAATTGGACAAAGTGTCCACTCTCAGTGGCGAAGACAAGCTCGCTCTTCGTAGAGAGTTTCAAGAATTCCTTCATGAGACCCTCACTTTTCGCATCGATAGTCTTGATCAACTCTCTCACATAGCTCCTCTGTTCCTCAGTCCCGTTCCCTTTAGCAACGCCCGCCTTGTACAACCCACTCCAATCCCTGCTTCGTGAGCCCCCAATCACATAAACCGGTTTATCTCCAACCAGTGGCTGCTTCCTACTCAGCTCCTTCTTCCGCAGCGTCTCGAAACTGGGCTTGTAGTTCTCGCACTCCTTGCGCTCAATCAGCGTGAACTTTTCTGTTGCCTCCGCCGCCAGGTACGAGTCCCACTCCTCCTGCGTCAACTTGTGCTCCGCCTCGATGCCCTTGGCAGAGTACGGTTCAACACCCGCGGCAACAGTATAGAGAATTGGATCGTCCACGTCCATCACCAGTGTGGATGTCTCATGGTTGGCGTCTACAAGCACCAGACCAGCGATTTGGTCCGTTCCCTTGAGGGCGATGTACTCGTGCGTAAGCACGCCGGCCCAGGAGTGCCCAACAAGTACCAGAGGGTTCGGGATGGGCGCCTTCTCGATCAGAAGGGAGAGCTCCAGAGCAATGTTCTCGGCTGAGGGTGCGAGCAGCGAGGAATCCGAGTTGTGATAGCCGGAACGGTCGTAAGTGTAGCTTCGCAGCGAGGGACCCAACTGCCGCACCACGGCTTGCCAAACAAGGGCATCCGTTGCTAAACCCGAGATAAATAGTACGACGGGATCTTTGGAGCTGCTAGGCTCTGGGCCGTGAGTGTAGAGAGCCAGAGAGTGAGTGCCGATGTTGACGAGGCGGCCGTTCGAAGGGAGGGTTGAGGAGGCCATTGTGGGATGATGGTTTTATAAATTCTTATGTATAATTCTGATGAATGGCTTGTGATATTCAAGGCCGGTCACCAGCCAAACAAGTTGCAGTATATCGTGGTATGAAGTGGCAGGGTGATAGAAGGGCAGAGAAGTTTTGAGAGGGAGGAGCTCAAAGAGGGGTGACACATCGGAGCGAACCCCTACAACGTCGTACATACTGTATCAGGAAGGCACCTCGCTTAGTAAAAGGAACATTGAAAGTCTCCCATTTCATATCCGAATTACAAAGTCAGACATATATAGAATCTGAGCCAAACTCAAGGAGACCGTAATTCAAATGAATTTTAATTATTGCATAAGAGTAGCTTTAATAAACTATATTATGTGGTGACTTAGCTAAGATACAGATATAGGGAAGGTCGTAAGCGAGATGCGTTCCTGGTGGCAGCGTAACGGATCGACATTGTAGGGTTCGCTCCGCTGTGTCCACGCTCTCTACGGTACATCCTTAGCGTTTTCACCTGGCCCCAAGAGCCCCTTGTACGCCTTAACCACCTTGTGGGTTGTATCCTGAACTCCTGACTTGGCCGGCACTCGATGTAACGTGATCCCACATTCGTGATTTCGTTTTTTATTTGCGTTGCCTGTCGTGCTATCAAGTTAGGCAGACAATTAATCTTTATTTAAACATCGCTTTATATAACAGGTATTGTAGTAGGGAATTTTCTTGCTTCTTGCTTGCAGTCGCACGTGACCAGGTAACCAGGTCACGTGCTATGCTCAAAATGCAATTTAACACTGGGCAAACCAAACTACGATCACCAAAAAGATTAAACAAAATTCAGAACCAGCATGGCGAAACAATCCCGGAGGACTAGAAACTTAGCCTTGCGGCGTGGTTATCTATGGCTGAGTATATCTCTTTACTATTAAATAGTATTTCCACATTTTAGTAAGCTTACTAAGTTTCTTTACTACCACCACAGGAGATATCTACTGGAAGTGATAATTGCTTGTTTCAATACATATAGCGCATATCGAAATACTAGTGGGCTCAATAATACAAAGTAGCTCTTCGGAGCAGAACATAGAACCGCTACTGCCAGCACCCTGCGTCCTGCTTCTCAATGGCTTCCCCGACGTAGGAAAATTCACCATCGCAAAATCTCTCTGTTCCTCATTCATACTTCAAATACACCATATCGCCTTCTAGACAATCACCTCATCATCGACGCCGCACATGCGATTATCCCAGATCGCTCGCCATCTAATTATGCGCTAAGAAAACAATTTCGAAAGGTTGCCTTTGATGGGCTGAAAGCATTGGAAGAGGAGAATTTGGTAGTGATTTTAACTGCGTGTTTGGTGGAAACGTTTGATGATTTGAATGTATTCGAGGAGTATTTGGATATTGCGAAGTCAAGAATGGTTCCACTAGTTATGGTGAACCTTTTGTGCGATATGGAGACGAACATACGTAGATTAGAGAGTGAGGAGAGAAAAGCTAATGGGAAAACGAAATTGGTTGATAGTGATCTGCTAGAAAAGATTCGGCAGGAGGGGGGCCTATTAGACTGGGAGACAATTATGAGGTGCCGGAAGGGAGAGGAAGTATTTTATTTTGAGTTCGATACCTCAAAATTTGATATTAAGCAAGCGATAGAAAGCTTATTAAGGCTTCTATGTAAAATAAGGATGGAATAGAAGACTTTCCTAATCTTGTCAATAAAGTAGGCAAGGGAACCTTTCTTCTCTCATTTCCCCATTATTACCTGCACGAGAGTTACTCCTCATTCCTGTTCGTGCCCCGCAAAAATATTTACTGTCTCGTACGCGCAGCGAGGTTACAGTTTGAAGACTTTGAATACTTTGCTTCGTTCATTAAATCTAAGAAGAACCTCGGACTCCAAACCATAATTTCCTCATAAATCGAACAGCGAAGTGAGCTCTCTCGATAGGAGACAAACTACCAGCGTAAATTAAGCTACGTCTATCTTCCACCATCTCAGTGTATGGGGGTCCTTGCAGCTGCAAAAGCCTCTGAAACGGAAGCACCCAGAGTTGTATTTCCAGCGACATATCTTCTGTCACGTTCCAGTGTGGTACTAACATTCTTCCTGCGAAGCTCTAGGAATTTGGCTGCAACGGCTTCAGTGAAAATGTCTCTAGATTCTCTACTCATATGTGCAATTGCATACATCATCTCCATCGTCATCAATGGTTCCATCTTCCCTGTGTATGATAACTCTTCGCGCATTGGACAGCCCTTCGCCGTTGTCGTTGGAAGGTTCGACACTAATGCTCCGCTACCGCTGTCCGATAACTCTATAATAACACGAATGGTGCGTGGAAAATATTCAAAATCCCTTGTCGGTCCTATTTGATAGATCTTCTGCTCGTCTGTCCTCTCTCTGTGCATAACTCTGTTCCCGGGTCGATATTTAGCTAGATGGGCCTGGATAAGAAGAGAGGAAGGGGTAATCTTATTCTGGGGAGACGCTCCTAAGACATCAACTTCACTACCAAAACATGTGAAGGCCCCACACTAAGCTCACTTTTCGCCGCTTTAAGGCCTTCGCAAAATAACCTAGAAAAACTATACGATCAGGTACAAGGTGTAAATAATGGCATACTATAATCATATTATTTTAAAAATTTAAAAGCGTCTCTCTAATCACTGGACTAAGACTTAAAGTAATCAGTCATTTAATTATTAATCTTTTCGCTTTGAAATGCGTTTTGTAGAAGGGAATTAAAGGCGATGCGGGAGTAGAACCCGCTTCTTCTTTATATTTATTAATAATTTTTTCTTTTTCTAAAGTGGCTGGGCCTTGGCAAAATTTCTCGCTTAAATGACTGGAACAGGGACAGGGAATTGATGTCTCAGGAACGTGTCCCCAGATTCAGATTACCCGAGAGGAAGTGGGGGAGGGGGAGGGGGTAGGTTGGATTACTTGTCCTCCCACAGTTTCACGCCCGGTCACTCCAGAAACGGTTTGCCGGCAGTTACAAATATGGCTAATGTGCTCCTGTCAGGCCAAGGGATGAGAGCCAATGGGAGCCAATAAAGAAGTTTCATGCAGTTTAGCCTACCTTAGGTATGCATTTCAAGACCACCCAGTCGGGATCTTTCGGTTCTAGAAGAGTTCACCGACCAAACGCCCACGCCCACACCACCCAACCGCCTAAGCATAAAAACACAATTTTTTCAAAGTTTCCAGAGAAACTCACAAAATTTGTTCAGTGACTAATCTGAGGGCGTAGATCACGAATATATACTCGTTTTCTTCATCTTGTGGTGTTTTGGTGGTTAAATTTGAACTTTTAGTAATTTTGGGTGGTTGAGCGGTGTGAGCGGTTGGCCGGTGACGACTTCTATACCGGTTCCATCCACATATTCTAACATCCCGTTTTCAGCCAAAACCTCAAAGTACGGTACGTAAAGTGCTGTGCACTGATACTCCAGGCGTTGATTCTCAAGATCGGTCGGGGAGATGAGCCAATTAAATTCCTCACCTCGGCCCTTGGTAGTACATGACTCGGGTACACGACTCGCGTACACGATCTGCAATTAGCCAATAGAGCTTCCAATTTATAGAAAACTTAAAGCTCTTCAATTCTCTCTTCTGGTACCTTCACACATCTTCTCTATTGCTTCTTCATTCTCAACTCAACTGCAACTGCAAGCTCGCCGTCTCCTCAGGAATCATGTCTGCAAACAACATCGCCGGCGACAAGACCGTCAATAGTCACGCCAACGATTTATCACGCCAAGTGACATTGCAGTTGAGCTCGGAGCAGTATGAAAGACTCTTCTTCCAGCCTTCTCAGGCTAAGGGCGATCTTTCTAAACGACTCGGTATGGCTCCCTTCCATGTTGTTTGCAAGCTGCTAACTCATTGATTAGGAAACCCGACGCTCCTGGGTGTCCTCGGTTTCATAATCCCCTTCACCACCATCGTTCTGTCATTCCTGCAATTCGAAGGAAGCAGTACTAGTTCCGTGGCCTCTATCTGCCCATATTTCTATTTCTTCGGTGGAATCGCCATGAACATTGCCGGTATCGCAGAATTCATCCTCGGGAACACGTTCCCATTCGTGGCCTTCGTTATCTACGGAACCCATTGGGTCGCTCTTGCATATACCTCGGATCCTACCAATTCTATCATCAGTTCGTATGCCGATGCCACTACTAAGCTCCCTGGCCTGCTTAGTCAAGAATTCAATGCGGGACAAGGGAACTACAACCTCGTTATGGCACTCGTTTCATTCGTGTTCTTGTGCGGCGCAATTCGGACTAATGTCCCATTCGTTATTTTGTTCGTCAGTCTTGTGCTGCTCTTCAGCTTCGTTTCAGCTGCCTATTACCAGCTTGGTTACCAAGGTATCGCTGGTTTAACACATGCTACTCATTACTTCAGAATTGCTGGTGGTATTGGATTTGTTGGTGTGGTGGCTGGATGGTAGGTTTCTCACTTTTCAAGATTAGGCTCGGAGACTGACAGTACTGTCTAGGTATCTTACCTTAATCCAAGTCCTTGCTGCAACTGGAGTTCCTATTCCTCTGCCGATCTTCGATTTGAGCCACTTGGTCTTCCCCAATGCCACACAGGAGCAGAAAGCGGAGCATGCGGATTAAAGAAAGCTATACATGGCAGTAGGCGGATACAACTGCATATGAGTAATAAGGTCTTGGTTTGGTAGCGACGCCGTTCGCGAGGAAAGCCTAGGGTGGCATACATTTGTTCTATTTTCTTAGTGTGGAGGTGTTAGACGGAAATCACATAGTTCACCGTTAAAATTTTAATCTTATTGTTATTCTAGTGCCTGATAGCCTACTCGACACAGTCTCGCAAAATATAACATGAGAAAAACCTCCTTCCTTCTCTTCATATCTGCTCTTGTCCGCTCATTGACAGTTGCAGTTACAGGGGTGCAATAAGCATGAGGTGAAGCTTGAAAAGGGAGTATATTGTAATATCTGAAGAAGCTGTCTAAGGAGCCAAGTGGGCGACTGTTCGGGGAGCTTATATCCCACGGGAACAGCCTAATCCCCATTGCGAACGGCTAATACTAAAGGAGAGGGCACTTGATATCCAACTGACACTTATGCTGTCTGTAGGATGCAGCTAAGTCAAGAATTTCCCCCAGAAACCATCAGCTTTTATAGACGGTCCCAGAATGTCCTAAACCTATAACAACTATATATCCCCAACCCCGGCCAGCCAAAACTCATACTCGCAGCTAAGGTAGTTAGTTGCCACACCTGTTACACATTAACAGAGAGTACAGTAGCACGGATCCAGTGCTGTAACCAAAATCCTAGCCGAGAACCAGAAGCAAATCGAATTTGATTAATATCGACACCTGGCTTGCTCAGGTGATCTATTTGTGTACGAAATATCCTTCTTTCGTTTTGTCATGAAGACATTAGCACAAATTATGAGGGCGCACGTCCCGATGATGTGCTCCCGCCCAAGTCTGTGCCGTGCGTTAGATCACGAGTAGTTTTCCGAATCCCTCGGCATGACTGACGATTCACATGCCAGCAATAGGGCTTGTTCAATGGAGCTTCCGGCACGGACTTTGTTGGAAAGTTCATGTGCCCGTGTGCTCGTGTGGAGTGTGTCGTTTAAGATTAGAGGATTTTTGATCGATTTATGTCGTACTTACAAGACAGGGAAATCATAAGTGAGGCTTTCGCTCACATAATGACAATATGCCTCGCATCTGTGCAGTAGCGCCCGATCTTTCACCAATCGTATTCTATGTGAAGGTTATTAATTTGCTCAGTTTTACACAATCTAGTTATCAAAGGTCTTACGAGAATGTGGAAAAGTGGAGTTCATCAACTAGGAAAAATTAGTTAGCATTGAACTCGTTGTCTTTGCGCCGTAAAATTAAAACTAGGGGCTTGTAGTGTATCTGAGCATGATCTAGTAACCTCGATCATAGTAAAAAAAAATCAGTTTCCTTTCCTCTGATATTAGGTTGCTAAAGACAGCAACTTATCAAGCTGGCGATTTGTCTGCAGAACACGTATTAATGATAAAATCAAAAGGAAGGCTCCCACAACGGAGAAGCGTGGTATAAAATCATGAAAAAAACATACAAATGCTATTGTATCATAAACCATAACCCAAGTCTGATGCTTCCTGTCCCTTAGAGACCCAGGAATCTCATCCGCATGGGTCCCATTCCATGTCTTAGCATCCCAAATTGGCATGGCCTTCATCCTCTCATCACGCTGCTTTTGCGCCTCTCCATCAGGCATCTGCCACATCTTCCCCAGCATTGCTGATGCGCTCGCTATCAACTCAGCTCGCGGTTTGCGAATGGTTTCGAAGGCTGGGAGTACTCGCTTGATGTCTTCTAGGTTGGTCGCACGCTCGAGCGTTTCGGCCAGAGCAGTACCATCCTCGATACCCATTGCTGCACCCTCAAAAGTACACGTATTAGCACTGAATAATCGCAAGCTTCTCATTCGGCAAACCACTTACCTGTCCTTGGTACGGTGTCATGCCATGCGCAGCATCACCAATGATCACAACATTTCCACCTTTGCTTATCCATGAGGGAAGAGGAGGCACCTCTACGACTTTCCACACGACGCTGTTGTCGACAAGGTATAAGACTTTCCTCATTGCCGGCGCGAAATCTTTGAAAGTCTCCCGCATGTGGTCGAGATCACCAGGCTTCTTCCAATCGCCTGCTGTACCCGTGTTACCAGGATGATATAAAGCCATGCTATATTGGTCTTCGTCACTTGATGGTGCTGCAATCACAAGATGCTGAGTTCCCATCCAGAAATCAAATGTGCTTACGAGTGGCGCTACTTCTGGATCGGCCTGCAATTTTGAAAGGCTAATGCTTGCGCGGTAGCAGTTTTGATCGCTTGAGACTTGGATGCCTGGGTACATGGATTTGCGCAGTATAGAGTTGACTCCTAGTGCAGAATATGACTATTAGCCTTCCATTAGGGTACCATTCCAGAGCTGAAAATGTGCTGTACTGTGAGGGTCATACGATAATACGTACCATCAGCCCCGACAATTATGTCTGCTTCGATTCTACTCCCGTTCTTCAGAATCAAAACTGGCCTCTTGGCACTGTCCTTGATAGTTTCAGTCGGGCTGCTAAATCTAAACTGAACACCTCTTTTTTCTGCCTCCTCAAACAAGAATTGTTGATATCCACGTCGTGACAAGATGTACGAACTATCGGGTAACATTATTCTGGCAACAAAACAGGACCAATCAAACCCCTGTCTCAGCCACTTAAGCGAGAAATTTTGCCAAGGCCCGGCCACTTTAACGAGCGGGTCTTACCCCCGCATCGCTTTCAATTTATCTTTACACTACGCATTTCAACACAACAGAATTAATAATTAAATAATTAATTCTTTTAAGCCTTAGCCTTGCGATTAAAAGGGTGTTTTCAAATTTTTAAAATATTGTGGTTGTGTTGTGCGATCAATTACACTTTGCGCCCGATAATCTAATTTTTCTAAGTTATTCTGCTGGGCCTTAAAGGCGGCGAAAGGTAGGCTTGGTGAGGGTGCCTTAGCATTTTTGGTTGTGGCGGAATTGATACCTTACCTGCTAGGTTTTTGTTGCCAGAATAAGATAACCCGAACTATCAATCACATCACCAAAATCAGCTTCAGAAATTACCATATCTCTCTGTTCTCGGAACCAATTACTAAGGTCAACTTACGCATAGCCATATTGCTGTACCTGAGTCGTCATGTCTCGGGCGGACACTATCTCGCGTGTACTGTATCTGCGGTGTTGCATGACTCCTACGTTTCTCGTAGCTCTCTGGTAGAAATTATCGAGAATACCGTAATATTTAAGCACACGCTGGCTATTGGCAGCTACAGCTATGCCATCACCCACTACCTGAAGGACAGATGTGGCCTCGATTACCTTAGACATAGCATCAGTATGTTTCTTGACGGTCAATGGTTGGTGGATCTTATCAGGACTCACAGTAACTTTGTGGCCCTTGTTCGCCAAACCTATTGATGCTGCTAGTCCGACGATGCCAGCTCCCACTATTAAGATCTCGAAGTTGGGCATATTCAAAAGTTGGACGAGCTTTATGATAGCTTTGTCCTCAGTAAGGGGATTTGGGATGAAGAGTGAGGAGGGGTATCAAGACGATGGCCGCAATACTTTTGAAAATCTTTCAAGAGGGGTGTTCGAGCAATTGATTTCATCAAAGCTGAGGTGTATATAAGGTTAAAAGAGCCGTGCAGGGAAGTTGGAAGTCGGCACTGTTCTGACCCACTGTGCCTGCCCAATCAATCCATCAGCATTCATTGCACTGTGCATACTGTACAAGGTAAGAGCTACGTTACATCACCAGACTGCAGACCTCCCCCTTGCCCACATTCTCCCAATCACTAGTTCCGTGAGAGAATTCTCATGAAAAAGACTTTTCGACCATCCCAGACTTAGTTCCGTCCAGGACCTTTCACGATCTTTCAATTCAACTACTCTCACAGGCCCCTGTAGAAAAACAAAAAGCCGTTCTTTTTACAAGACCAAAACGATATTCGCAATACGATAGAAATCTTTCAAGAAATATGTAATTTCCATGGCCAAGAAATGTTATAAATAGATATGAAAAGTAAAATTGTCAACTCAACAATAAAAGGAGATTGAAAGGTAATAAATGGAATACAACTGTTTGCCTCAAGTCACCCGTCTACACGATGCTCTTTGCCAAACCCTTGTCCTTGGCTGTGCGATGACTGAGAAGTTGCTTGTTGTATTTTGCTCATGTCCAACCCGAAAATGGAAGCCTTATTTCAAAACAAGCAAGCATCGTCAGACAAGTAAAGCGCCAACCCGGGTCACCATCGCCAATTTCTAGTAGAGGAACTCTTCAGTGTCTCCAGCTCCCTTCGCTGCTCCTCCTCTTCTTCCGGAGATATCGGCTGGAGCTCTTCATCTTGACTCTCGTACTCTGTAGCCGTCTCAACAGCTTGCAAGCGCACCTTCTCCTCCCTATTCAATTCAGCCTCTGATTCCCAATCACCTTCTCGGTACTTTCCCCATCCGCCTCCAGTCCGAGTATTGCCATCTTGTCCCAGGAACCACCACTTCAGAAAAGGATAGCCGTTGTCGTCGACCATGTTGTCTTCGAATTCAAAACAGACCACGTCGCTCCCTCGATGTTGTCTGATGAGCTTGAAGTCGTAGAATGATTTTTCGTCTGCCGAAGCCTGGCAGCCTGGACGATTTTATGATTAGCACCTTGGAACTCGAAAGGGGCGAACAGAGTCTATTTACTGTATGTAGCTCTGATATCAGTTCCATATCTGAGATATGCTCGATATAAATCTTTTATTGGGGCTGCGGTAGCGGCACGCCTAGCTACTTCTTCCTCTGTCGGACGTACTCTGGGATGATCGGGGCGGAAACTTTTGATCATGAGGCAGTCTCCGCGGTAGTGGTAGTTGGCATAGAACGAGTGATTTTGAGCGCAAATTCCGTTGTACCAAACAAGATCGTAATTAGTGATGATACCGCTGTGTGCCTGAGTGCCTCCGCGTAGGTATCCTCACGGTCGGAAGGCACCCGATCATCATCGATATCGCTGAAGGTGTCCCAATCTGCCACCATTTTGAAAGTATGGATTGGCTGAATTTGGTATGAAGGATGGAAAAGTTAGTTGGAAATGGAAATTTGGAGCTATTTGAATCTGAGAAATGGATGGAATCAAAGGAGTACAACCACAGGCAACATGCATGAAAGATGGAAATTTAAGATGAAAGATATGCAAGATGAGCATGCAAAGCAAGAAAAAACAATATTATGGAACAACCATGAAGAGGTTCTAGCCCAATTTTTTGTATGTTGGGGAAAATTATCTATCAAGTCCTTCGGAAAAGGGAACGTCCAAGGCCAAAGAGCTTCTCGATTGCTAGAGCAAAATCTCATCTCTTTATTTCCCCGAATTCCCACCCTTTGAAGGGCCATCACCGAGCAAATTAATGAGCGGAGTCTTCTGGTCTGTGCACTGACACATTCCTGATATCTTCCTTAGCACTACGAAATTCCTAGTGAGCCTGTTGTCCCCAATACTTGTTCACATAAAGGCGATCAAACATGCAGTTCTAACAAAAGATTCCTGGCTTCTCTAAGAAAGGTAATTTCATCGGGGAAGATCTCTTTAGAGATAACCCACTCTGCAGTTCTCAGAGAGACTCCCTAAGGTCATTCTAAAGACTGTACACGAGCTGCAACAAAACCAAAGTTTGAGCAACATTCCCACAAAATGAAAGCATTCCACTCCAAGTAGTTGGAGCATACAAGTACAACGGCATAGAAATAATTGTACATAAAATACTCGTGCAGGCAAGTATCCAAGCCAAGATGCGAGGAAGACCAACAAGACGTCCCGAGAAAAGTGTCGGCCAGATAAGAGTCCCGATTCCGAGAAGCTGCATGGCTGAGCTGGACAGCAGTTGGTAGAAGTTGCCGTCATTGTAGGAACCAACTTGAACGCGCGTGTGTGACCATGCTATTCCGGCTGGGATGCAAGACAGGAGACAGATTGCTGGGACTGTGAAAGAGAGGGCTGCGTTGAGGTTGTTGGAGCGAGGATATGCGTCCACGGCGTTGTGAGGTGGTTTGCTCAAGTCATTTTTTGTTTCCTTCTTTCCATCACCGAGTTCCCTGTGTGCATGTTAGGCAGGCCTTTTATGCTTCAAGCAATTTTCAGGGTACTCACCACCACTCTGCCTTGTTTTCATCTATAAGAGGCCAGGCTTCCATCCCCGTCTCTGTACACGCGCTTCGAATATTGACTTGCAGTGCTATCATCTTCTTTTTCAACGCCTCTAGAAGTGTTGGTGTGAGTTCACCTAGTTCGGCTGCATGTTTGATGCGATTTCGAAGAGTCCAACAATATGTTATGACTGCTTCCAGCTTCTGCTTTTCCTCGCTGGATTTTCTCGTAAGTGCTCCTATGTAAGTTTGAAAAGAATCAATTTTCCTATCATCCAATTCATCTGGGACCTCCACGTCTGACGCAGTTAAGGCGTATTTGCGTTGCCCCTCCGCGGTTGCGTATAGGATCGTCCGCAGTTGAATCAATTGGGCATAATACTGACTGGTTCTAAGATCACACAAGATCTCAGTGATTGCCGTTTCAGTCAAATCCTCGAGCCGATTTTGATGTTCGTCAACGCATCTTGCTTCATAGACATTATCGTCCATCCAAGCCATGTTCTCAATGGCGCGATTCGTAAGCCCTTGGAAACGACTAAAAAGCCCCTTGGTAATATGATCTTCGCGAGAGCGAGATGCAGTCTCGAATGTACTCAGCGTCCATGCATCGAATACATGAAGAATACATGCAATGCTGCGCAGTGCTTGATTTTTCATTGGTTGTTCATTTTCAACATCGCCCAAAGCTAGAAAACTCCAGGTAAATAAACAAGGTGACCAAATTCATTGTTGCTTATTCGAGGAGTTCACACTTACTCAGATGTCCCAGCCCATCTGGTCTTTGCTTCGAACGATTCCTAAGTCCAGATTGAGGGGTCACCATCTCGTTTTGGACAGACGACTATTCGGTATTGCCGTTTAGAGATAAATCAAAGATGTCAACAGTTTCTGGTGGTGCTGCGATTGCAAAATTCAGCCTCAGCCTGCCCAAATTGCCGCGCAGCACAACTTCTCAGTAAGGTAGTGTGTTTCCCTTGATAACGCAATGTCAAAGCAGTAAAGTTTTCTTTACTAGTTGCTAGCTTAAGATGGCTGGCCAAAGATTAGAGATTAGGCAAGTTTGAAACCTCATGAAATGTCAAGAGAAGAAATCAGGTGCGGTTGCATGCTCACGAGACGAGGTGCAAGGCATGATGATAGGCTGAAAAAAGTAGCGTTGAGCTGGTGGGCTGTGTTTGCTATTGAGTCGCCTCACAAATAACTGTTACGCTGCAGCAATTCGGAAGGTGCCGCCAGCCCAATATCAATCATAAGCCAATGAGAACCTCATCATTCTATCAGCCAGTCCCAATGCGGGAGCACGGTACGGTCAAAAATGAGTTTCCCTAAGTCGACTCGGCTAACCCGATTCAGTAATCTTTTGGGGGCCAAACGCATCGCAAAACACTCTCACACTTCAGTTCGCACTCGAATTTTCTCACGAAAATTAGGGTTAGGCGCGCAGCGCGGTTTAGGGTTAGTAGTTAGGTGTTAGGGTTAGGTTATGGTTGGGGTTATTGGGATATGATAAAAAAAATCCAATTCTGAGGAGGCAGGCTGAATCTAGCTTAGTGCTTGTGTCTCCGTGAATTTTATTGGCGAATCGACTTAAAGTGAGTCGACTTAGGGAAACTCGTCAAATAAAATAAGGATACAACCGCAGAATCTAGCTAAAGCATCCCTCTCCAAAGGGACGTGCGGCTTGGAGCACTGGATCTATCTCAGCCTTTTGATTATGTACGAAACCACCGTACAAGGGAAGGGTTGAGTTGTGATGCCTTGTAACAACTTTCTCCTTGACTTCAAAGAGGTTGAAGAGAGGATAGAGTTTGGAAGGAGGTTAGAAGCTAAGCGATGTGCTAGCCTCGCACTAAAATCATACCCCTGTCAATTTATTTTGTATCTTCACGAAATTGAGTCATTACAACATCAAAACCTTACGAACCCCACAGATACATAATCAGCATCTATTGAGAATCTACAGCCGTCAATGTTTCACTAAGAATTCATCCTCTCCTCTATGAAAGAATAAGAATGTCAAGGGCGTTTCAGACACCATTTTCCGGTTCATTCAAACGCAGAAGTCGCAGGATACCGCGGTAGGGTTTTGTTCGGACTGGCTTTTCAGCATCATCGAAGGTGGCAGAACGTTTGGCAGAGGTTTTACAAGACTTTATCATTATGGCATCAAGTCACACCAACGGGAATGTCCTCAGGACTCGCATACTTCCCATCAATATCAGGGAGCTGGGGAAATTCAAAGACCGGCAGACTTTGGATTCCTGGGAACTTCCTACTGATCACTCGAGCCTCGCACCCCTTCAAGAAGCGGCTACACATTTACGAGAGAGTAACATACCTGTTGGATTTCCCACAGAAACAGTCTACGGTCTCGGTGCCGATGCTACAAGAAGTGATGCGGTGAAGGGGATTTACAAGGCGAAGGGCAGGCCCTCGGATAACCCGCTCATCATCCATGTATGCGACCTCGCCATGCTTCGAAGCTTACTCGCCCCGTCTGTACAAGTCAATGGCAATGCAAAGTCTGCGGACCCGATACCCGCCATCTACAAGCCGCTGATCAAGCAATTCTGGCCTGGACCCCTTACGATCCTCTTGCCGAATCCACAACCAAGCAAACTGGCCCCCGAAGTCACTGCTGGTCTCCCAACCTTCGGTGCTCGCATGCCGGATTCCCCCCTCGCCTTATCACTTATATGCCTTGCCGGTGTACCACTCGCTGCTCCTTCTGCAAATGCCTCGACGAAACCTTCTCCTACGACTGCTGAACATGTCAAATACGATTTGGAGGGCAAAATTGAGATTATATTGGATGGTGGAGCTTGTCAAGTTGGGGTAGAGAGCACGGTGGTGGATGGATTGTGTGATCCTCCCGTCGTGCTTCGACCAGGTGGTATCAGTATTGATCGTATTCGGGAATGTGAAGGCTGGGCTGGAGTCGTGAAGGGCTACAAGGACCATAGCGAGCTTGGATCCAAGGCTCCCAGAGCTCCTGGAATGAAGTACAAGCACTACAGCCCCAAAGCCAAGGTTGTCCTATTTGAAGCTGCTTCTCAACGAGACACTCCAGCTGGACGAGACACGATTGGTGGCATTCCTCTCGAGGCCTGGAAATTGATCGAAGCGAAAGAGAAAATGCTTCCGTATCTTGGACTTGAGGATCACGAATGGCCAATCAAGATTGGCATAGCGACAACGAAGAACTGGGATGCCTTTGCCGGTTTCCATCTCGCGAAATGGAGCCGAGCAGGTGACAAATTTTGCATGCATGTTGGAAGTCGGAAGGAACTTGAGATGTCAAATTCATTTGCCATGAGATCCGGCGAACTTTGGCAAGGCAGACAGCCGACCGAATCTGAAAGCATCTGGCGCAAGCCTTTGACGCCGGAGAAAAGGAGGCAGCAGGAGCTGATGGCATCCAAGAGCCCAGAACATTCTTATAGGCTCCCATATCAAGATGAGGGAGCCGACATCCACTACGAGCCAGAATATAGTGATGAGAAGATCGCGGATCTCGTTGAGATATCTCTCGGCTGGAGAACGAAGGACATTGCCCACGGACTCTTCTCTGCTCTCAGGGAGTTGGATCAGAGAGGTGTGGATGTCATTTACGTAGAAGGCATAGAAGACGAGGGGGACATCGCTGCTGCAGTCATGAACAGACTCCGCAAAGCAGCTACCGTCATTGAGAAGTGATAGAGCATAGATCCACCCCGTCTTAGAAATAGAAGGTTTTTGACTTTTGATTTTGAATCAAATGAATTCAGATCTGATCTCCACGCCTGGAAATGCTGTGCCCTAAACTCCAATTCTACTCCGAACCTTTTGGTCCGGGATGCCCTTCGCTCTCAATTCAACACATTTCCAGACAATAGCACCCATGATGCTCACTCCCACCCACACATCTCCATCTAATGCCTCTCCACCTCACATTCTCTGCACTCCACATCACAAACCCTGCCTCAACCAATCCCCCAGCTTCGCCTTCCCGAACTGCGCCAGGTTATTCATGCCCTGCTCGCTCAAATCAATGCCCTTCAACTGCGTCACATCCTGCGTCGGCGCCTTGCTGACCCGCTGCACGATGATCGTCGGGTCCGTCTCGAGAATAATCCCATCGTCGATGATCTCGTCAATGGCCAGAGAAACAAGATCGTAGTTCTCGATGATCGTGCGTTTGTCGACTGATTGTCTATCATTTCCACAATTAGCGATTAGTTCAATTCAATTCTATACGTAAGAGAATTTGTCTGTTTTGGGGTGAAAGGGGAAGGGAAGGGGAAGGTGGAGGGGAAGGTGGAGGGGATGGGTACATACTTAAATAACAGGTGTAACGAATCCCTCAACGCCAAAATAACATTATACAGCATGATCTCGTTCTCGTCCACGCCGCCGACGACGTACATCATGACGTCGCTCTCGCTCTTGTACAGCACGATCCTGTTGTCGTAGAGGATTATATCGGCCGTCTGCTTGGCCGTCTTCTCAACCAGACCCTTCTCGAACGCTTTTTGGGATTTTACGTCTGGGTAGGGAGTTTGTGCCGTTGGTGCGTCTGAGGATCTCGTGTCAGTAGGTTGGGTGATTGTACTGAGGGATGTGGAGATAGGGGAGGGAGGGGAGGAGGGGCATACTTGTGTGTGTTGCTCCTGCGGTGTGGTGTGGTGCGGTGTAGTATTTTGCGAAGACCCGCGAGCCGTCGTCGGAGTTCAGGATCAGGATCGCGTTCACGGAGAAGAGGGACATTGAGGGCGCCATGGTTGTGGAGTTTGGAGGGGTGTGGGGTTGGAGGAGGTCGTGGTGGGATGTGGAGGAGGAGCTATCAAATTGTCGAATCTGGTCAATCGCGGTTGTGGCCTCATAATTTAGGCATTAATATTGAAGTTTACACTTTTGAAGACTTCTATTTACCCTCTTTCCAGAAAATTAATAGCTTGCTTTTGGTATTAAAAGATAGGTGGGATTTGAAATTATGAGGAGATTTTAAGTTGAGTTCTTTTTCTTGAGTTTATGTTCAACCTTTTGTCAAATTATATCCCATCTCTCTCGCCGTACCGGCGAAAATAATCCTGAGCATCAAGACATGTCCTCATTCCATGAATATGTGCTGCAAAGTTGCACCACGGCTCGCTGTAACTCAATTTAAGAAGAGACTTATGAAAGATAACAAACTTAGAAGTTTAGAGGTCGTTATGTCCGCTGATCAAAGAAATCCCGCCGCTGCAGGTCGATTTGGCATGTTCCGCCGGACAGTCCGAAGAGGCTGCAAGATGAGATCAAGAGCAACAATCCAACAGTCTTTGATCGAGAGACGTGTTGGAGTTTGTGTAACAGGATGCTATCTTCCTGAGTCAAGAGAGGGCGTTTACAGAAATCGGGGTTTGTTGGGGTTTGTCGGGTGACGTTGCCTTGCAGTTGCTGGTGGGCGTCGGCTCTGGCTCGCTGGGCGTCTTCGGTGACGGTTTCGTAAATTGGTTGCCGGGTTCCTTCAGGGGTTTCGCTTCCAGAGCCCCTGAACGTGATCACCTTGAAACTATTCGCGGAACGATTCCGTAGTACTGAAAGTTGAGGTTTAGTCCCGACTCTTGACGGAAAATGCATATATGTTCAATTATTGCTTACCGTTTTCGCCTTGATTGGCAAGGGTATCGACGGTGGCTGCCTGTTTGAATACCACTGGAGCCATGTAAACAGAATTCGTGAATCGTGTCTAGCTAAGCCGAGTTTTATGCCTTGAGCGAAACACAAACGAGGAACGGAACTGAAACTTTGAAAACAATTTTAGAGGTCATAACGGCATCGAAATTATGTACCTTACAAGCCTTATACATATGTATCCCAGAAAATGGTATTCTTGCTCAAAAACGCCAGTGAAATGCCTCAAGCCATATCATGCACATCAACTTTCGCATCCAAACTCCGTCCATGCCCCGACCCCGATTCCTCCGTCAAATCATCCTGACTCTCTCCCCTCTCATCTAAACCCTTCCCACCTCTCCCCGCCGTAATAGTCGTCATCACAAACCCCCTCCTTGGATCCCTCTTCCCACTTGCAAACCTTTCCGCCCCAGCCGCAGCTCTCCCATCAAATGTATGACCCGGCCCTGAGATACTTGGGAAATTAGATGATGGGTGGCTGGAGAAGAGTTTGGGGATGAGACGGGTGAGAAAAGATTTTAGGCAGGGAGCAGAGGCGCACACGATGCCGAGGTTTATTTCGATGGACTCCCAGGTCCAGAGGTAGAAGCCTTCCCAAGGGGTGTCGGGAGATCGGTCCGTTATTATGGAGTAGTAGAGGCGAAGAGCGCCGGCGACGCAGACCCTGATTATCTTATT
The DNA here is from genome assembly GCA_002865625.1 of Hyaloscypha hepaticicola. Lineage (NCBI taxonomy): Eukaryota > Fungi > Ascomycota > Leotiomycetes > Helotiales > Hyaloscyphaceae > Hyaloscypha > Hyaloscypha hepaticicola. The sequence continues at coordinate 261,178 of KZ613509.1, read as the reverse complement.
AGAATCCTGTATCTAATGCCCAAAGTGAAAGTTGAGGACCAGACGTCGTTTCGATTTGAGGATAAGAGGGGATACAAGAGGGGAAGTGGGGATTCACTTACAGAAATCCTGCCCCGAAAATGATAAGAAGACCAATTCGTTGGCGTTTCGGAAGTTTTACGTTCCATACCATGTGCATGGGAAGGACAAAAACGTAAACATCGGTCATAGTGTTCGTAAGACCATGGATAAAGAGTGCGACTTCGGGATCCCAGCAGGCTCTACTAGTCGGATCCCAATAAGCAGATACAGGGTGGCATTGCTAATACATTTGTTAACATTCCAAGTTTCGCTTGTGTTCGTATTTGCCAGACGTATAGGAGTCTAAGTAGGGGGAGAGAAGGGGACTTACGAATATGACAACGCTTGTGAAGACCACCCCCCATACAGTGATAAATGCGATGCTAGCCCAGATGATACGTCGATAGGTGGGAGTGGCGGCGAGACGTAGGTAGAAGAAGAGGATCGAGAGCTTCGCGAGGGTGGTAGCAAGGGTGAAGAGGAGTTCAGAGAGGAAGATTGTTTGGAGGATCGCCGGAATGTTGGAAGTCGGGATCGAGGAGACGTGCGTTGCCCAACCGTAAGCTGTACTTATACAAGCGTTGAGTGTGAGTGCTATACTAAAGAGCTGAAGGTAGCTATTAGTTTTAAGGCTTCCTGTGAAAACAAGCTGAACTGTGATAAGATAGATTGTAGGATGGAATCAATAAGTGGACAGGTGCTCGAGAAGTGAGTTGCGGAGTGCGAATTGAATGGAGCAATGGAACAATATCTCCATCGGTACATTGGATTAAGTTCTGAATAGTGAAATACATAGTCTAGAACGAACACTAAGGACGTCGACTATAAGACGATAGAGATGAAGATTGCCAAGAGAATGACTTCAGTGAAAGAGGGAGCCTCACCACTGCAACGCCCATAATATAATCATCATTCCCAAGCGCACGAAGGATGAACTTCCGTGTATATATCCTGAGACCGTACACGAGCAATGCAATACTGATGAAGAAGACTTGAAGTCCAATTAGAGCCCCTTGACGAGACCCCGCTTGCGGGGGAACATTAGGATCTTTCGCGAGAGGCATGTTAGAGAGATTAGAACTCCCAAGAAAACATGTGCTCGGGGAGATCCTACCTAATTATAAAGCGGAAGAGCAATATTGTCCTTGCCACTCTGCAGTGGTGCTTGGACGAAACTGCGTGGCTGTCTCAACTTGCTCGGGAGTTGTCCCAAACACGGGAAGGAGGCTTTCTAGACGTGCATCCCACGTGGGTACCTTGGTAATCGCTCATATCTAGGGTCCAATAAGGCTGTGGGAGGTCCCGTTAATTGACGGGAGATACGGCCGAACTCGAGGTACGAAAGTACCAAGATCTTGATCCCAGTCAAAGCGTGAACCATGTGGCATATGTCCGCGCCCTGACATCTGTCAAGCAGACGTGACATCCATGCTGCATATCAATCGGCAACAGCCGGCTTTAGGCCCAAGATCAATTGTGCATGCAAAGTGGCAGCAAATCATGCTTGAACCCAGACGTTTTCGTCTCTCGGAGTCGATAGATTTTCTCGCTGAGAATCGCACGGTCAGTGGCCGCAGCCGATCCGCTATATGTTACATCAGGACTCGGATCCCTTCCCCATCACCCCGCCATCCATCTCAAACGTAGGATGACAATAGTGGCATGCCGTTCTGGCGTAGGCCGTGCTTTGACCGCACTACGTTTTATTGAAAGATAACAACAGCCAAACCTAGGACTTGGAGGCTCACAAGTAGCAGCCTTTGCCGCGTTCCGCTTTACTAAGGTTAGGGGAAATCTTCGCCAAGCAATGCTGTATACAGCTCAACCCAGCCAGACCCTTTGACAACCTTACTTTCCAATTCTAGTTAAAAGCGGCATACAAGTGTGTTTCAAGTCTGTAAAAGTGTGGCTCGTGAAGAGGCGTTCGCAAATCTTCTAGAAGTCTTCCCGATAGGAGCCGTGTTGTGCCGTCGGAAATCTCCAGTTTAGGATTTTTCGCATAATTTTTCGCAATGGTGGCGCTCTACCAACACCAACCCCGGTATTATTGCAACGAATCAACGATGCATGAATCCAAAATTAGAAGGAGGAGAAGAGCCTTTGGTTTCGGGGCCGGGCTTTCTCTTTTGATTCAGCCCGTGATCAACCGAGGCTCCCCCCTATCCGTGTCCACAAGCCATTCTGTTTATTATTAGTGCCAGCCCACCCCGCTCACTACTATATCGACTCCTATTGCGGAATTGTTGATAAGGGCGGGTAAATCGGGTTGATGAAAAAAATATGTGGTCGCAACTGCTATGCGCTGCCTCTTCAATTACCTAGCATTGAGAATTGAGGATGAGTGAGGTACGCGTGTAAACGATATGTGTTTCGTCGTGTTATGATTTCTGAATTTCATTATTGCTTAGTTCGTACAGAATTTTGGTGTTCAGGTTGGCGTGTTGGCAGTAGCCGGCTTACTCGTCGTGGTTCTTGATGCAGAAGTCTTTGAAAGTTTCGTTGGAGAGCCGACATGGGGAGAAATAGGGGGGTTTGACACGTGCGAATTACACGTGACTTCATCAAGTCGCTTAATTTCCAACCACAAAACACAAACTCGAAGTCTGCTCTCCACTTAAGCAAACAGCATGAACAATCTACTTCCGAGTACGGGGCTCTCCACCTGCGTCATTGCATATGCCGTGAATCTTTGTGTCTAAGTCGATATCATTCTGCCCCTCTCGCGCATTTCCTGAGGTCCGGCACCAGCTTCGTCTTTTTTCGGGGATTGTTCCACACCACCTGCTGAATTTCCCATTAGAAGCTTGTATATTTGAATCGGTCAATACCATCATATTTCGTTTAACTTTGCTTTGAATTTCATAAGGCAAGAAGAAATTGATTCATTCTCGAACGCTCGAGCTGGTCGTTTCACCAGACGAGACTCGCCTCAGGCCACAATGTTTCAGCAAACTTTGCAAGGCGCGACTGAGGCAAAAATCCAAATCTCGAACAGAACTGCCATTAAGTCTGCTCGGGAAAACTGAAGGAGATCAAATTCTTGAATTCCTACCCACTTGTAGTCCGAAAACAGGGCACCCGTCGTATATTTATAACCCTGGGCACCGCCACCAAACCTCGCTTCTGCACCCCACAGATCTCCGACCAGGATCAACCTCAAACATTAAACATCTCAGAACAGCCTCGGCGCGTATCACCCCACGCACGGTCAAGGCCATCTCACTGCATCTTTCGCAGAAATAAATCCCAAGATGCCTTCTTTCTCCTCAAAAGCATCTCCCCGGACGATCAACTCCAACAAAGATGCAGCACCCCGCTGGCATCTCTCGTCGACCTGCAGTTCTGGCAGGAGGACTGCTTGTCACAATCTGGCTCTGGCTAGCCTTCTTCGATGGACCAAGCCTCCCCACACACATAGTATGGAACACATCCTCCAAAGGAGGCCTCACCAGCCCCTCCATCGACGCCTTCGACTTTCCACCTGTTGATTCAGACGAGATGCGAGCAGTGTGCTCCTCGACCAAATGGAATCAATCACTCATCTTCACGTGCGACAACAACCATGGCGGTATCGGTCATGTTCGTAACTCGATTCTGAATTGCGTGAGGTATGCAATTGGTGCTGGTGGAGCGTTGGTGATGCCAAATATTGCGTTGAGGGATGAAGATGATATGGAGCATGATCATGGACATGCGGAGAAGAGACACGGGTTTGGGAGGAAGGGGATGGAGTATATGTTTGATGTAGAGCATTTTTCAGAGTCGTTGAGATTGTCGTGTCCGGAGTTGATGCTGATTGGGCATTTGGAGGAGACTTTCAGTCCACGTCGACGAGGACTTCTTCCTGAGCATCTGTTCACGAATGTTCCGGCCAGTGGTATTGAACATCCGGAGGAGTGGCCGGTCAGATTGAAGGCGTGGATCGAGAAACATATGCCTTCCTATCCAGAGAAGGAACCAATTGTTATCGACCTCGAGCAGTCGTTTCTGCATTACCCAACCCACTCAGATGGCCATAAATTCGCTCACACTTTCGGCAATATCCTGAAATTCCGACCCGATGTTCGAAGACTTGCGACCACAACGCTCAAAAAATTGGCCGAATGGTACGACATGCCATTGAACGTCTCAGAGCTGATCATGAACCCATCATTCATGGGCGCCCATCTCCAAACTGACAATCCCTTTCTCGAGCGACGCCACAACTCAGATGTAGCTTACGCGCATTTCCCCGCCCAAACAGCCGCGTACATCGAGCAAGCCATCTCTGCTAAAATCTCGCTCATTTACGTAGCTTCCGGCAATCTCCCTGAAATCCATAAACTCGGTCTTCAGGCAACGGCGTCCAATATTGCCGTTACGCATAAAGAGGATTTGTTGAAAGATAAGGATATGGAGATGCTGGAGAGGTTGAGGTGGGATCAGAGGGCGTTGGTGGATTATTTGATGTTGTTGAAGGCGCAGGATTTTGCTGGAGTGGGACACTCGAGTTTTTCGTGGCAGATAGTTATGACGAGACATGAAGGGGGTGATAAGAGGAAGGGAGTGCTCGAGAGTGATATTTGGAGTGATGGTGTTAGTACCTTGTATGGAGTACGGAGTAGCTATGTTGAGAGCAGTGGATGTATGTGGTCTTGATGAAACATTGGCCTGGCTTAAGCGGAGTTCTTATGGAGTTAGATAATTTGAAAGGAGTTTGGTTGATTGTCCTTCTGGGTGTTGGAACATTGCCACATCATCTTTCTTATCCTCATCTGGTTCGAAGTCTGGATTGGAGGAAGCAGAGTCACGTGACTCAATCTTTTGACCTCCATGCATGGCAGATCTTGGTGCATTATGTTTGGTGAAAACGAGGAAATGGTATGTGAGACTGAATAGGCCCAAATATGATGATGGGATTTCTGTGAGGGAAGGATTCAACTGGCTTCATTGGACAATTTTCAAAGGTACAGTTGCTTCGTATAGGTAGCCCCCTAAGTGGTCAAGAGATAGAAGAACAATCGGTTTCGATAAATCTTCGAGCAATAAATTCAAACGAGATATTGAACGTTGAAACAAATTTGGGGTATATGGGAGGTGAAGAAACTTCTCACGTGACTATGAGAGTTTGAAGGCAAATTTGCTCTCTCAGTGTTCGACTGAGGCTTGGTACTTCCATTTAGACCCATCAGAGCGACAATCATGTTCAATGCAAAAGAGAAAGTTTGCAGTTGTCCCAGCACTCGAGGGACATCCGGACGAGAGCGCCAACGGAGAGCATTTGGCCCCTATGAGAGTGAGAACTGTAGGCCTCGAAACTTTGCCATTGTCCCACAAATACATGAACATTTGAATACTGAGTGAGTTCGGAACCTCTTACTTGAGGACTCGCGAATGTTCAAAATATTCTTGGACATTGTGGGTTGATTGGTTGCAGGGCAGGAAACCCCTTTGAGAGGCAAAACGCGCTAGTTGACGCTAATGCAGGCACTCTACGCGCTTTTCGACGCGACGCGCGACCCTCATTGAAATCTCCCACCTCAATCCTGAACATCCATCAAGATTCCTCCAGCTTCAACAAACACAACGAAAAACTCGCCCACGATGTCGTCTCCATCTCATAGACGCCGGCGCAGTTCTCAATCGGGTACTCCAAAGCGTACTTCACAGAGAAATTCTTCTGCCCTGCCTTCAAGCCCCCCTGATCCAGCTGCTGTTCAACTCCAGAATGAAGCAGCATCCTCGCAGGGCGGCACCCCTCGACGCGGTGTTCCATCGTCCTCGCCGATGAACTACCGCTCTTCTCCAGCTGATATCGCACGCGCAAACCGCGAGCGAGATGTCTCCTCTCCCCTTCGACAGATGACCAATACCCAGACCACAGGAGATGGTGATCGCACTCCAAGAGCGAGTGGCCTCATCGGCGGTATGTATGCTTCAAAATTGTTGAAAGGAAAATCCTAAGTATCACTAGAATCGTCTCCAATTCGATATGCCTCGAGTTCGAGCCCTGCCCCGCGCCAGCAAATCAACAACCTCCATAGCGACAGCAGTGGCCTCTTCGTGCGCTCTTCACGCTCCGCCGGCCCTGGATCATCTCTCAACATCACTAGACGTGGTGACATCAATTCGGATAATATCAACACACCTCATTCCAGACGGCGTATTTTTATGGATGAGAATGGCCGAGTTGTGCGCGAAGTCGCTTCCGAGGCTCCAACCTTCTCCAACCTTGATCCGACTACATCGGATGCACAAGCTATGGGTGGAAACTCCACACTTTGCATCTGGGGTACTAATGTTTCGATCAACGATACGCTTGCTACGTTCAAGGACTTCCTGCGCAATTACACCAAGAAATATCGCATGTGGGCAGAAGGCATGTCTGAGGAGGAAACCAACACTGACCCGGAATCCGAAACCAAGGAGTATGCTCAGACGATGCAGAACATGTTGACTCTTGGTGTCACCAGTCTCAATCTGGACTTCCGGAACATGAAAGCATATCCGCCTACCAAGAAACTCTGGCAACAAGCTCAAGACTACCCCCAAGATATCGTCACCCTCATGGACCAGGCCATCAAAGATGTCATGTATGAGATTGCAGAGGCAGAAATGGGGAAACAGAGGCAATCTCAAAGCTCTGCAGGTGGTCAGGCTTCTCAGCGCAGTCGAGTGATGAGCTCTGAGCCCCCAGTTCCAAGCTCTGATCGAGATGAGCCGGTCTCTACTGCGCGAGAGCAGACGATGGATCCAAACGAGATAGATTGGTGCCAAGAGGTTCAGAAGAGAGCATACAGAGTCAGACCCTTTGGCATGGATACAACTGTCAATATGCGAGATCTCAATCCTTCCGGTAAGTTCATATCTCTGAACTTGCGAGCTATGCTAATTTTTATGCAGATGTCGATAAGATTGTTGCCATCAAAGGACTTGTTATTCGAACTTCACCTATCATCCCCGATATGAAAGACGCTTTCTTTAAATGCCAGGTCTGCAATCATACAGTCAAGGTTGACATTGATCGTGGCAAGATCTCTGAGCCCACTAGATGCCCTCGCCCGATTTGCGATTCTCCAAACTCAATGCAAATCGTACACAACCGGTCTGGGTTCATGGACAAACAGGTTATCAAGCTGCAAGAAACTCCAGATTCTGTCCCAGCAGGTCAAACTCCCCATTCAGTTTCAATGTGCGCATATGACGAGTTGGTGGACTTGTGCAAAGCTGGTGATCGTGTTGAGATTACCGGTATCTTCAAGGCTGCAGGTGTCCGAGTCAATCCACGCCAACGCACCCAGAAGAGTATCTTCAAGACCTACATCGATGTGCTGCACATCCAGAAAGTTGACAAGAAGCGAATGGGAATTGACGTCTCTACCATCGAAGAAGAGCTATCCGACCAGCTTGCTGGAAACATTGAAGAGACTCGTAAAATCTCCGAGGAAGAAGAAGAGAAGATCAAGGTCACGGCAGCTCGACCAGACATTTATGAGCTACTTTCTCGCTCACTTGCTCCCAGCATCTTTGAGCTGGACGACGTGAAAAAGGGTATTCTCTTGCAACTCTTTGGGGGGACGAACAAGTCTTTTGAGAAAGGGGGGAGTCCTAAGTACAGAGGAGATATCAACATTCTGCTTTGCGGTGATCCTTCGACTGCGAAGTCTCAATTGCTGATGTATGTCCACAAGATCGCTCCTCGTGGTGTGTACACAAGCGGAAAGGGATCTTCAGCAGTGGGTTTGACTGCATATGTCACACGGGACCCCGAAACACGCCAATTGGTATTGGAATCTGGTGCTCTTGTTCTTTCAGATGGAGGTGTCTGCTGCATTGACGAGTTCGACAAGATGTCAGATGCCACGAGATCAGTCCTTCACGAAGTCATGGAACAGCAAACTGTTTCCATCGCCAAGGCAGGCATTATTACAACTTTGAACGCTCGCACAAGTATTCTCGCATCCGCCAATCCGATCGGAAGCAAATACAACCCAAATCTGCCTGTACCGCAAAATATAGATCTTCCACCTACTTTGTTGTCACGTTTCGATCTGGTCTACCTGATCCTGGATCGTGTTGATGAGACCGCTGATCGAAGATTGGCACGGCATTTGTTAAGCATGTACTTGGATGACAAGCCTCAAAGTGCTGCTGGTGGAATGGAAATCTTGGTAAGAAATCTCTCCCAACCATTCAACGATAAAACTAAAAAATAAATAGCCTATCGAATTCCTTACTTCCTATATCTCCTACGCTCGCACAAAGTGCCAACCACGCATCAGCCCCGAAGCCTCTCAAGAACTTGTCAGCTCCTATGTTGAGATGCGCAAGCTCGGCGAAGATGTTCGTGCCGCAGAACGCCGAATCACCGCCACCACCAGACAACTTGAATCCATGATCCGTCTCGCTGAAGCTCACGCTAAGATGCGCCTGTCTGAGACCGTGACGAGAGACGATGTCAAAGAAGCTGTCAGACTCATCAAATCTGCTCTCAAGCAAGCAGCTACGGATGCTCGAACTGGTCTGATTGACATGAGTCTCCTCACTGAGGGAACCAGCGCCAGCGAGCGGAGACGAAGACAGGACTTGAAGACTGCTGTCTTGGCGTTGTTGGATGAAATGACGAGACAGGGTCAAGCTGCTAGATATAGCGAGGTTGTGAAGAGAATGAGCGAGCAGAGTAGTATGCCTGTTGAAGGCAACGAGTTTGCGGAAGTTGTCCGGATTCTTGAGCAGGAAGGAGCGATTATGGTTGTCGGTGAAGGAGCGCGAAGAGCAATCCGTCGGGTAACTGGTGTTGCGTAGATGTTCAATGGACCCCGGTATATTGGTTGTGAACGATTGAGGAGGATTTGAGACAAGGTTCCTTGACTGGCGTTGGTGTATAGTTTCCTGGTTTACGAGGATGGTATGAGGTAATGATAGATCAGATCAGTTGGCAAGGTTATGAACAAGAAATGCATATCAAGTTCCTGAATCATGTTCTATTGTGCAGGCTACAATCGAACGTATTCTCAATCCTCATCATTTGGGAGTCTCTCAATGTGCAAAGTGGGGAGAGCAAGTTCTCTTGCTTTCAACTTCGTCATCTTGTTGATTCAGCTCCAATTCTCTCCTCTTTAACTATCTTTCCTTCTGATCCAAGCTCTGCACTCTAATGTTCACCTCCTTTTCTCCCTCATGTAACTCCCTCTCCCTCTCGTTTCGCTTAATGCCTCATAGAATAAGAATTGGGGCAAGAGAAAATAGAATTAACTGTAGAGTTCTAACAATAGCAGTTTCTCTGATTTTTTAGAAGGTCTGGTAACAGGTCACAACGTATGCCTGCTGGGCGCTATCTATCCATGTTTTTATTATAGTTCAGCTCCCAATTCCTGCTCCTTTTCTTACCTTTACTTGTGAGAACACTTCTCGCCTATCATGTAACCAATAGTGTCATGACTCTGAACTAACGTCTTGATACCCCTCTTCACGCATCCGAGACTCTTTCCTGTCCATACATCCGTGACCATAAACGCCTTGCCCCCTGGAGTGAGATGTGGGACTTCATCCCACTTGATCTCCCTCTCGGCAGGTGTGTCAAGCGTATTCAATGCCAATGCCAATATACCACCCGTCGATTGTCCGCTCCAGTACTCTGCTGGGTTCGTGGCATTGAATGTCCAATCAGGGTTCGTTCCCCATTTATACGGTGTTGCAGGGGCGCCGTGGACCTTATCCTGGCTAAAAGCTAACAAGTACTTGTTCTTCAGGATATCAACATGAGTACTTGGCAAAGTTGCTAGGTTTGTGCCGATGATAAGAGGACTCTTCATAGCCGCCCAAAAAGCGAAATGCGATCTGCTTTCGGCCAATGTCAGATTTCCGTTTCCGATTTCGAGCATGTCGGCATCGTTGTGGCCCCAAAAGTTGACACTGTTTAGAAGGAACGAGTTCTCGTTCATGATCTCAGCAACTCGAGCCCACCATGGGGTAATATCACCAGACATTCGCCACGAGCTGCCTGTTGCATTTCCCCAGACTTCTACGTCTGCTTGGCCCCATTCGCACAGACTGTACAGGATTGTACGATTCTGTGCTAGCAATGCATCTCGCATGATGGCATACCGATTGGCGGTATTGCTCGTAGCCCAGTTGTATCCTGGCGGTGCATCACTTGAAGATGCCTTGCACGTACCGTTGATGTACGGACCATACGTCTGCCATTGATCAGGGACACACGCAACGTATTCATCTGTCCAATTGGCAGGGACATAACAATTATCGTACTTGAAGTAATCGATTCCCCAAGCCGCAAAGGTTGCAGCATCCAGATATTCATGACCGATCTGCGCTGGATATCCTCCGCATGTTTCGGTGCCAGCACTGCCGTAAATACCTACTTTGAGGCCAAGAGCGTGGACTTGATTCGCAACACCGATTATTCCTGATGGGAATTTCGTGGGGTCGGGGATGATTTGTCCAGTAACATTATCGCGGCCAGATTTGACGGCCCAGCAATCGTCGACTGCGAACTTATCAGCACAAGCATGTAGATGGAACGGACAGGAGTGAACAACTTACTATTAACATATTCATACCCAGCATCTTTCAGACCGAGTTTGACGATTTGGTTGGCGGCTGTCAGGATATTTGTCTCGTTGATATTACAACCAAACGCATTCCAGGTATTCCATCCCAAAGCTGGAAGTTTGCCCTGTGCACAATGAGTACATACAGTCTAATCAACTCTGGGGAAAAACTTACCACTCCATCTTTCAGAACCAACGCCTGGGCGGCTTGCACCAAAAGAACTGCAATAGAGATAGACTTCTGCATCTTTGTTCTTTGGCTAACGGAGTTCTGGGATGTCCCTCGTTGGATACATCAGATGATCGACTGGTGCATCGCCATGCTATATAACTTGAGCACCTCCAAGTGCTAAACTCATGTCATTCACCGCCCCCTGATATTCAACAGTCTCGGATCATCTCTCCGCGAGATTGTTTTTGCGGTGATTGACGCATTTGATCCAATTATGACATCCACTTCCCCGTTCACCCGAAGTCCACTGTGGCGTTCGCATTCATCAAGTGCAATTGAAAGGCACTGTATGCCCTGCTTGTATTTCCCTACTATTTTGGAGCATCGTGTCGGCAAGAACGAGTCGCTAGGAAGCTTTTCGGTTCTGTCTCGGAAGACCATCCTCCGCATTGCTCCATGTCAGGGCCAGGTCCACTCTTCTCAAGCCCCAATCGAAGATCTAAAGTAACCTTATTCAAGCTCCGGAGTCTACAACCGACGTCTGAGACGGCGGGTGAACCCTTGGCATCGCTTATGTTTTGTCTCTGGATCTTCTCCGGTCTTGCTAAAGTTGCTATGCAGAAATGAGCGGGGTAGCAATGAAATAGTCCTTCTCCTTTTGGATCTTTTCAGGCGGACCCGGGCATCCAGCCGATGATTAACATGAGAACCCATTGCAGGTTTGCCCACTCTCCTTGCAATTAGTTGAGAACTTTAAATTATCTCATTTATGGCAGCGGAGATTTAACAATAAATCTTTTCTTGGTCTTCTCTCAAAATAAGATGACTGAATCTAGGTTTCCGAATACTCTACGGAGTGGCAACATATCTGCACTCTATTTACTCGAGGTATCGCTGAATTCATCCTTAGATTTTGCCTTTCGCGATTTTTTGGCGATAGCCCCTGGTTCTCTTTTGCAGAGAAGCGGGGCTCAACTGATCGTCAACCTACTCTAGATATCTGGGTCCGGCCCGGTAGGCACCGAAGCAATTCTTCCGTAAGACCTTGTCCTAGGACCCAATTGCGGAGTATTAGAGCATCCCGCCAAAAACTTGGGTATTTTCCACCTATAGATTAGTTTGGGTCAATCACGGTTTACTGTACGTAGTAAGGAGTACATGGTCTGAGAGCACCTGCTCTCTTGTGAAGCATTTACCTTTGGTTCCTACGTAGAGTACTTTAAGTTCTAAATAATGCAGCAATTCTCAAAAGATTTAAGCAGCCGTACGCCGAGCAGTGAGTTGCAGGAGCAGGAGTGGAGTGGAGTAATAAACAGAGCAGGGGTAAGCCCCTATTCGGACCCGCAGCGGCCACGCATTTCACCCCGCTGCGAAGCGAAGCGAATTTGCCCCCGCACCCCCTGAACATATACACAATATGTTTACTTTCCGGTTCCGAAATAGAGAGAAGGAAATATCGAGCGGAATAGTTCAGGATAAGAACTAATCGCAACTCTTTGAAACCAGAATCTTCAATGTGTTTAAATAGGAATCCGTGGCGCGCACCAGGGCAGAGCAGTGTGCAAAGCAGTTGCGAAGAAGTGAGTCGTGGAAGTAGGGCAGAATCATAAACAGAGCAGAGGACATAGAAATAGGCAAAGCAATAGACAAAGCAGCCAGGCCATAATGAGAGAATTATAGGAAGAGGTGGTCTATAAGGATCAAAAGAAGGAAATTCGTCGACTCTTTGACTTCCTTTTCTCTCGACAAGATTAAGGCTGTACCCGAGGATATATTGTAATCGTAGCGAGGGGCTCCAGTGGTTGGGGCAAAACAAATATTGCGAGTCGTATTCAATCCTTGATATTTTATTATAGCTTTTGAGACAGAAAGTTTCGCGAATCTCGGGAACTCTTTATAAATTCCATATGGAACTCGGAACGATGAGTGAATCAATGAGAAAAGTCAGCTCATGAGCATTTAAAGACTAATCCGACATTGCATTGAAGCATTTGACAAATGATTGAAGTAAGTGATTCTTCGTATCCCATTTTCTGCTGCCTTATATCCGCGTTTCTGCACTGATAAATATCCTATGATAGCTCTTCCCACATTGACTTTTCAACAGCCCTTAAAGAGCTCTCACTAATTTATAGGTCGCGATTTCCCTTTTGTAATAGTAGCGAATGTGCTCGCAAGCTTCCGTTCCCCATTTCCTCTCTTGTGCATGCGATTAGCGTTCGTCGAGCCTGAAATCGAAGATGCAAGTGTGGATGTTGTTGATGTGACTTGACTGCCGGCGTTCGGATCTGTGCTGCTTGTTGTGGTTGGGCTCGTGCCTGGGGAGTTGTACAATGTTGACAGGATGACCTCAACGTATACCGTGTCAGTCGAACCATTCTCCTTGATAATCAACGCGGCCTCAAAGTCCCCTGGCTTAATGGTCATCGTCTGTGCAATGCTACCCCCAGACATGGTTCTAGTTGAGTGATGTTTGCGGGTGTGAGTCCTTGACGTGGTAGATGTTGTTGCTAGTGGCGACCCCGGTGATGATAAGGTTGATGACGAAGATGACCATTGCGAATTGCTGCTTGATGTAGGCTGAGGAACCTGGCATGTAGTCTTTGCTCCTCCTGCTGTTGGGGATGCTCCATTTCCGCCATCAGTAAGAGTGCTCGTGACAGTTGATACATCTCCAGCGGAGTCGGTGGTAGTAGGGTATTCAATAATGGTGGTGCTGCCTCCCATTCCAGTTGTGACAACGGTGATTGTGCGAGTGATACTAGTCGAACTACTAGATGACAGGGATGTAGTTGACGACGCGGCACCAGGCCACATACTGCTGCTGCTTTGAGGTGTTTCCCCTGTATCAGACACCGAGGGTGAGGCGTTATCTCAACCAAAATTCTTAGCATGATGTGGTTTCCCAAGCACATGGCTTATGCAGGCAAGGGAGTAAACGAGAATGATGTGTCGCAACATTTCGCAGAAGAATTTGGGTGATGATGAATTTTGACTTTGAGGATTTTGGAGGGAAAAGGAAATGCCTTGGTTTTATTCCAAAACAAAAGTGAACTGGGAAGTTTGAGACCCGGATGGAGATATTAAGTCAAGAATTGTGGAAAGAGGGACGCAAAATTCCAGTTATAGGACTTCTGTCGCTCCAACGAAATCTCTCCAACATCTTGCAAAGCTTGAAGGCTGCGAGGATTCAAGAGAAGTATACATAAGGCCCTGTACTAGGCCAACGATAAGGCAGTGCTACATAAAAACCGAGAATCCCCCTAGGTTTCGCAGGCGCTTCTGCAGTTGCTACTAAGTATGTCCTGATGAAACACAGAAACTCACTTCCATCAGAAATACACCAACAATACTGCGGTGATATCAAGGCAGAACGAAGAATATATAGAACCAACGACCGGACTTTTGGCCATCCGGGCCGCTGTTGGGGGTCTTCTGGGGTCAAATTTGGGGTTTCTTACGGAAGACGAGGCGGTGCTTCTTCGCATGCAGCTAGCCGCCAGATCCTTCAATTCCTTCGACTCCGGCTTGCGTCATCCGAATCTTGTTGGAAATGTCTAGAGAACAGATATTCATCTTTGAGGAAGCAAATCTATGCGCGAAAGGTGTTTCACCAGAAATAATTTTTGCTTTGGGGCGAATTCGAGAATAGGGGCATACTGTATCTGTACCCTTCGTAAGCGAGCACGCATATGGACACAATAGGAGAGATAATCAAAAACCTCCTTGCATCGATGCAGGAAGCTGTCCCAAAGCGTCAAGTATCCTCAGAAAGGAAGTCCCGAGTCTAATTTTGCGCTAACTCATCTTTAGGTATGCTCCTAGTATACTAGTAGTGGTCATCTACCATAAAACCAGGACCAGCCCCCTGTCCCCCATTATTAAGGGACCCGATTTCTTAACATCTTTGCTAGAACCTACCCTTTCTTGCGTGCCATTTGGATTTTTATATTATTAGCTGGAGTAGTTTGGGTTTCAGTGCAAATTTTCAGCTTGCTCGAAGTTCTAATAGGCTGAATTCGTGAACTTCAAGCCAAAGCAGTCCGAATTGTAGTAGTGCAGTTCGGGCTGCTTTAGCTTGAAGTATGAATACGAAGGCACGCCGCGTTGAAAACAGTCCATCTGCCAAATCGCGAGGAACACCAAAATCGCCTTGTACGGAAAGTCGCACCAATCCCTACCACAACACCTAAATCCTTCTATAAGAGTTTTATATAATAGAAAAATAACACGTTAATCTATTTCGAGATTTGTATAACATTTGAATTTGGGGCGAAATTGCGAGACATTTATAACTGTACTGCCGCCTTCGTACGCTAGCGGTGCAGTGTGTATTTGCCATGGCGGTGGCGGGGGCCATTAATCGTGTGGCGGGGTAAGTTACATCGTACTGATAACAATTCCCATTGTCTCCGTCCAACCTCATCCCGCTCTTCTTAATATTAGCCATATTTCCGATCGGAATTTATACAAAACCGTTCCAAACAATGTCGCTAGCTACTTTCACCGACAACTGGGCCACCAACCTGACCATCTTCCGGCTACCAGCCGGCGTGCCAATCGAAATAACATGGTCCCCAGGAAGCCCACCCGAGGCATGGGTTATGCTGTGGATGAACCAGATGAACAGCGCGGACGCAATCACGAAGGAGGTGACGATAACCAGTGCGTTGCATGTTTCCTCCTTCTATTTTTATCAAATGGCACAAGACTGATGTGTTTCCTACTAGATAATGTGACCAATTCCGGCTCTTATTTATGGACACCGCCAGTACAGTATGCGTCCACGAACGACACGTATGATTATCAGCTTGGTGTCGCGGGGTACGAGGACGATCCGGGTCTTTCGAAGGGCTCGAGATTGTTTTATATCGTGCCTGCTGACTCTTCGTCTTCTTCCTCTTCCGCGATACCAACACCGACGCCATCTCTGAGTGCCTCTCAAGGCGCCTCACCAAGTGCCTCATCAAGTGCTTCTACAAGTGGCCCACCAAGCGCTTCTTCTACCACCACTCCATCAATTGCTACAACATCATCATTGTCTTCAAGTTCTTCCACGTTATCCCCAATTGCAGCACCCACGCAATCCCCAGCCTCCACCATTCCCTCGCCTGGATCATCGCCCGCTCAGTCTACGATCGCACCAGTAGTAACACAAAGTGTGTCAACCGGTGCAGCAGCAACGAGATGTGTAGGAGTCGCGATCGTGGCCCTGATTATTCCCCTTATTAGGTTCTTTTGATTTTGGAGGAAGAGGAGACCCGATAAAGGAGGAATTGCTAGCTAGAAAGCCAGAATTACAGAGTGAAAGTAGAGTGGTGAGCGTGCTTGATTCAGATGAGAAACAGAGAGTTCAAATGGGGGGCGTACCTTGGAGGATTTCGTTGAAGATTGGAGGGGAAGTGGAACAGGTGCATGAGCTGGGTTGGAGAGCTGTCTGAGTCGGGTGCTGGGGGGAAGAATCTGCAAAGCGAGGCGTTCGGTTATATATTTGGTTGTCAATCTGCTAATGAGTTATGAAAGAGGCCTTTTTGCTGGTTTGCTTGAAATTTTCCTTAACTGGCGGGGTCATTACGATTCATACTTAAGGCGTACGTCAGGAGACCAGCCACCATTTAACCAGGAATATATACTTAAAAGATATATCTTAAGGAAGTGACTTTAAGAACGCTCATTGAAGAGACCTGAGGCTTCGAGTTTTCTCATTTGAGTCATAAGCCTACTATCCTAGTTCTGGTGGTTATATTCAAAGGTCATGTAGTCGCGTACAAATCCAAGGCCATTTCAAACCAAACCCTCGGTAAACCACGACAACAGTTCCTCAAAAGTGGCGGATTGCTCCTCCTGAGCTCCTTGGGCGGCAGTATCATTTACAATGCCAATACCAGGTCCTACTGGCAGCGCCATCAGCCTCGAACCAGGGCTTCTAGTACTCTGCGCCTTGAGTCGGGCAACCACATCACCAAAGTCCGTTACAATCCTGACACAATCAGCCGCCGATTCATTGCCCAGTTCGCCAGCCTTTTGTAGATAGTTCATCAAAATATTGATGTTATCCACGTACTCTTGGCCCTCATGCAATAGACTGGCAAGTTCCAGTACAATCGCAGCGTTGAATGGAAAGTGGTAATCAAACATCACGGCGCTTTGATTTGTGAGAAGGAGATTTTGCGCCAGCTTGGCTATCTCGACCGCTGCAGAAACACATGCTTCTACGTGGGAAGTGTTCCAGCTCTGCCGATGATGGTGTACTGGGAGATATCTAGCTGCAACAGATTGCTTGGCTGCTTGGAACAAAGATGGACGAGTGCAAAGAATAATGAGCTACAAGATTTCAGTCAAATGATTCCGCATGGCAAGCAGATAATCGCGAAACATACCTGGTTAAAGTTCATGTGGAGTACAAGATTTGGCCTGTCGCTGAGTTCGCCATTCTCTCCTGCCCGAAGAGAAGATGGAAGTTCATTCTTCCACAATGAGAGTTTCTGAAGTGCAGCATCTGCTCGAGTGAGTGTTTGAGGATACTTGAGACCCGTGCTGGCTATTCCGTAGACGCTGTTGACAATTTCGTCCATTATCAGTGCTAGCTGCGCGTGTGCGCGCAGACCCGCCGCCGAAGGGATGTCGGCATCTCCCTGTATCTTTCAGAATAAATATCTTCAGCGCTCAAATGATTACTTACAATATTCACGGGCAAATCTATTGTGATTGCTTCTCGAGGGAGGGTCGTTGGTCGCCCCATAAGGCAGCTTAACCATCTTTCCATTTCTGTTAGCCTTAATCCAAGTCAATTATTTGATATCTCACCGATCTAGGATGAATGTATTCCAAAACTCTCTCTTCGTCTGTTCTTCTGAACGACCAGCTTTGTGCAATCCATGTATAACGGAAACTCGTACTGCAAGTCCAATATACGTGAACGCTGCATCTCTCCTGTACAAACCAAGTAGGTATTGGCCCATCAGGCATAAAGCGCGCATATATGATAGGCTCGTATCCTCCATGGGATTGATCAGGAAAAACTTTGCACGAGCAAAGAATGTTTCCCCAGGATTTGTCTCCCAGGGTAAGCCAAGAGATGGCTGATATTGACAAGCGAGTGCCATGACAGCATTTAGATTGCATAAGGTATCTATACCTTCGCCCATCTCGGTGATTCGACCAGCTTGCCGTCGAGCCTCTTCCTGGAGATGGTCCAGATTTCCCCAGTAGTATATTCCTCCACATTGGGAAAGGCCGTTCGCATCCCCGGCATAGAATCGAAAGACTGAGACGAGTTTAGAGATCTCCTCCGGCTCGGGGAGGTAGAACGGATCCACATTTGGGAGAATTAATGGCCTGGAGTCATGGGTATGGTAACGGCCTAGAAGTGAGGTGAATACTTCATCTTGCGCCGGTAGTGGCCATCCATCCGAATTCACAAGCAATGGAAACACCGTCCCAACAAACTCACGAAGACGATCTGTGAACGCTGCACCTGAAGACTCTCCAAGATATCTGGTTTGTCCTTCTGCGTCCTGCAAGATCCTACCATCGCCATCTTCTGCTTGGTCATCGGGAGGAGGACTGTTGCTAGCAGAGAGTCCTGCAGCCGGCGCAGATTTGGACCATTTTGCTAGCAGAACTTCCCGATTACTTTCTGATGGAACTGCGTCTGCAAGACAGCGTTGCAAGATTTTACACCGCTCTTGAAGCTCTTCGTAGGTTTCTCTTGGTACAAGAACTTTCTCTTTCAGAGGAGGGTATTTGCAAGCTCGTGAGGTTGATAAGCATCGTGAGCAAGGCTCTTCTCCGGAACATTTAACGCGTCTTACATTGCAAGCATTACATCTGCAAAGGATCTGATTATTCTTTCTCGTTATATTTATAGATAGGAATAGATTTACGCTTGAGTGGCTCTCTTCCGCTCTCCTGTGGGGACCTTGCGCCGACGGGGATTTGGTGGTAGTCGAATCTCCCCAGTCTCAAGAGCACTAGATTCGACCCTTGTCGACATAGCGGACCTATTAAGATGCGGCAAAATGATCGCTAAATTCAATCGAAATGAGATGAAAAGTTGCTTTGCAAGTGACGGCCTGCAGAAGTGGGATGAGCGGAGTGCGGGGCTAATAAATCGGTTACTCACCCGGGCCTGCCGAAAGCCACAGTCTAGCTTGATCCAATCTAATACTTCACATATTTTCCCTTCGCTACGTTGTATACATTATGCTAAGTTATTATTGAAAGTTTTAGAAAGATTGAATTCGCAAGCCCAGATGGATTTTGATAATATTTGGTCATTCTTTGTATATCTTAAGGTGTTTTACAACAGCATAAGCTAAAATCCACTGGTTGACTAAACATTTTACCCGCTCGTTTATTTAGTGAAAATTTTCTTCATCCAGCTATATTGGCCCCCCAAAAATTAACCTGACAATATACAGAGCATCGATATTTACAAGCCGTACATAAACGTCAACTTCCGATCGCCAAATCTCTTCTCGCTCAATCTCTCCTCCTCAATCTCTGTTTCAGTCCATCCCTCTGTCCGTCTTTCTCTCCACTTGTTGACCGCCAACAGCGTGTATCGATAAGCCAAATATCCAAGAAAAGCGGTCGCAACAAACCCAAGAGTTGCATAGAAGGGTATGAGATAGCGAGGAGCATATTTGGCCTGGAACAACTCAGAACCAATGATACCTGCCAGATTTCCAAAACCGTTGACACCCAGTACGAGTGACCGTTTTCCGGGCTCGGGAGTGTTGCCACTGAGCCAAGCAGCGGTAAGTGGTGCTGAAACATAGCTTCCGAATGTGAGGATACAAAGGCCAGCATATCGAGTCTGTTGATGGGTGACTGTAACGGTGATGATCAGGCCTATCAAGCAGACCAACAATCCACCAAGGATGTGGAAGCCTCTCTCGCGTCTGTAATCAGAGTGAAGCGCGAACATATACAATCCGACAGCACCGCAGACATAAGGCGGGACAGACATCAGGTTTGCCGTGATCGATTTGTAGCCCAGACCTTTTACCACGAGTGGCAAGAACACTGAAAATACCTGGCCTGGAATACTGGCGCAGATGTTGAAGAATAGAACGTACCACAACTTCCAGTCCTTGGCTGTTTCGACAATGTCACGCTTTGAGAGGCGCTCCGCGGATTTTTCGAGACCATCCTTGCCATATTGATGTTGTACGTATCTGGCGTTGTCGATCTGTATTCGATTGGTACTATATACTCTCTGTTCAGGGCTAAGAAACCAAGCTGAGCCGGGACCCATCGGCAACCAGAGCCAGGCGATGATCGCAATGAAGCAAGTGAGTGCTCCTTCGATGATGAAGAGATATTGCCAGTTGTGTAAAGCGCCTTTAAGCTGAAAAACGCCGTAGGCTAGACTGACGTTAGAGAAGTCATCTGCAAGGTTTTGTCCTGATGACATACCGATAGCACCGGAGAAAGCTCCAGCAATTGCATACTGTCCATAGAACAATGCAATGCGGACAGCAAGATCAAAGCGAGTGTAGAATGTGGACAAATAGAAGACCGCAGTTGGATAAAATCCAGCCTCGAAAAGACCAATCAAGAGTCGAATGGCGATAAGTTGAGCTGAGTGGGGTCAGTACGTGCTAAAGATTCATTGGGGACTTGGCAACGGACCACGACCGTGAATAAAAGCATGGCAAATGGTGAGAATACCCCAAATGAACTGCGAATAATGTCAGTATATAGTGGGATTCCTGGGATTCTGACCATACCATGATGATTGGAATCCAATTCTTTGCTCCGATTCGACGACCGACAGCTGAAGATATTGGCTGGAAGATTACAAAAGTGACGAAGAATAGAGAGACGGCAAAATTGAGATCACTGGATTTAACACCAATATCAGTGGTAAAGCCTGAGACTATGTCAGTTGAGGCAAAATCTACATATGTGACATTGCAGACCTTGTGTTTGCGCATTGCCAACATTGCCTCTGTCCAGGCCATTGAAGAGGTACAATAGGGACATGAATGGAAGCAAGAAGATGTCGAATTTGACATTGAGTGCTCTACTCATTGCCTTCTCTTCCGCAGTTACTGGGAAGTAACCTGCTGGAATTTCCGCATCGGAATCGGTGGTTGGAAGAAGATCCGCTGGTTTCTCTAGTTGATCTGCATGAAGAACATCGCTGCTCTCAGCTTCGGCATGCTTAGAAGAAGTCATCTTTGAATTGAATGATAGCAAGGTAGAATAAAGCTGCAATGTGCTGGAGTGTCTGATGATTCAATGTGAGCTGGTCTTCCAAAGTATTTATAAACTTTATAGGGTCAAAGCTCATTGGGGTCTCCGCATGCAATTTCTCCGCAATCAGCTCTGGGGCTTGAAAATCCAAGGGAAACGGCACGATGGGTACTGTACCCGGTCGCCCTTCTACGCCGGTTGGTCGGTCGAGAATTGTGAATTCTTTCGTTGTGGTAGGCATCGCTCCAATAGCGAAAGAGCTCTAGAGCAATCAAAGATTTCAGTCGTGTGGAGAAGTGGTCCATCGCTCGGGTGCTGTACCCGAAGCCCACTTCGCCCTGGCCGCGGGTACAGTACCCGTCTTCCTCCACCACTAGCACCTCCACAGTTCCTTGCGAACCACCTCCACTTCGCCGCCACAGTTTGTTGGTGGCTTACTTACTTCAATGCCAGCGTTCCCAGACTCTGACTACTCACTCGTCGCGTTTCTGGCTTGCGATTAATGTGGTCACCTCAAGTCCCGAAAAAACCAAAAAACACCTCAGTCACCACAAAGACTGTTCTAGCACTTCAGGAAGAATTTGAAAACAAAGTCACTCAAAAAACAACATCATGGGGAGCATACAGACCATTACATCAAGCAGTCTATCACTGTCAACCGAACAAAATTTCGACTCAAAACGCAAACCCCACCATTTAAAGACGCTTGATATTGGCCTCGCTGGCAACACAGTCTCTGCGAATCCACTTGGTGATGTATGTCCCCATCTCTGGTGCTCAAATACTCTCTATGAATTCATAACAAAGTACTCATAAAACACAAGATCCTCCAGCTGAGCTGCTTTCATCCCCTTCATGGGGTTGTTGTAGCGTGCCCCTTTGCCCAGTTTGACGGCGATCGCTTCTATGATTCCGAATACGTTCGAGAATACCGGAAGAAACTGCTCGACTACGTTCACTCAGGCAGGCGTGGCTTCGGAGTTCATTTGAAAGGGGCAATCTCTGATCTCAAGTCCACCTCCGGAGCCAACAACATCAATATCACTTATTCCATAGGGAAACTCCAAGTCAAGACAACTATTTCTGTTAGCAAAGAGCAAGGTGTGGTTCAGTCTACCGACTTGAGGTCAACCTCGACACAGAAGCTAGACTTGGATTACACACTTGCTTTGAATGTGGGCGTTAATCGTGCATCTTATGGCCAACTGACGGAAGGTGGGCCAATCCCAATTCCTCCACCCAGAAATGAGTTTCAGCTGCTTGATTCAAGTCGAGCCTGGGACGTCAGCAACACGAATTTGGATGCCATGATTCAAGGTGCCCTTTACTGTGATGGCCATCGCGTGTGCCTAGAACCTATGGATAGAAATGCCACCCCTATCGAACAACCTATCAGCAAAGCATTCCATGGCACCCTCCAAATATATCCAGGCCAGACACTTAATTTGACCTCGACATATCGACTTCTTCCCGGAACAGAAATTTCCGGTCCCTCCCACCCTCCATTAAAATTTTCTTCAAAAAGTGAAGATGGTTGGAAGATCAAAAATGAGAACATGAGCCTGATTATCAAAGGCAATGTTTCGTACATTCTCGGGAATTGTACAATTCCTGTGAGCAACAGTGCAACATGTTTGATAACTGACCACGTTGCGTTACCACTTGGTTGGAATCGAGACAATTAGTAAGTCTAAAATTCGGAACCGCAGTGACATTCGAGTAACACAAGTCCAGCTGGCAGGTACGATATCTCCTCGACGTTGATGCAAAGATCGCTGAACTTGTATCCGGCGCGACGGTTGAAAAATACCAGTCAAATATCAAAGATGTCGTCAAAGGACACTTGAACTGGGTTTTTCGTTTAGCCCAGAGACCTAATGGTTACTGGCACAGATCATATCTCGCAACCGGCGTCCCCAAGGACCATTCAGTGTTTCAGTTAGATCAACAGTGTTACCCTCTTCTCGAACTCTGCGACTTCCTGGAGCATTTTGCATCCGAAGCTGAGTTCGTGAGATCTATCTTAACCGAACGAACTATTCCATCCATTCTCTCTATCCTTGAGTCGCACCAAGATGTTTCCACCGGCCTTTACTCCACGGAAGAAACTCCTGGCGATGATGCGGTTGAGCACCCATTTCACTTTTCCAGCCATATCCTTCTGTGGTATACATTCTCACGCCTGGCCTCGACCCTCTCGACACTGAATTATGTATCCGATGATCTTAGCCTAGATGCACTGCGAGGAAAAGCAGACCAGATTCGAACATCAACGCTTCAACACTTTGTCGCCTGCAATCCAGCAACTCAGATCACGATGTTCGCTTACCTCACTGACGGAGCGGGCGTTCATACCTTCTACCACGATGCCAACGATCTCCCTACTCTCTTCATTCCATCTTGGAAGTTTGCTGCACCGTCTTCGCCCGAGTTTGCACTCTGGAGTCGCACAATGGAATTTGGCCTCTCTCCATCCAACACTGATGGATTCTTCTCGCAAGGGCCATATGGAGGTCTCGGAAGCGTACATACTCGTGCTCCCTGGCCACTTGGCTTCGCGCAGGAATTCATATATGCAAACATGACCCGGAATGGAGCTGCAGCAGAGGATGCTTGGAGGCGGATCCAGGGAAGTATGTTCATGGATGGTTTGTTTAGCGAGGCGGTTGATGCGGAGACTGGCGAGTGTACGAGTAAAGCTTGGTTTAGCTGGCCTGGCAGTGTGATTGGAAGTGCATTGATAAAGTATGGTATCCCTGGAGAGAAGTATATGATATGAAGGATGATAGAAGTCTTGTCGCAAGTCGCCGCTCCTAAGGGGCTGGCGCTCAGGCGCTCAGCTTACTCAGCAGCAACCCCTTTACTTTCTTCAGATGCTCCTTACGAGCTTCTCTTCTTTAGACAGCCATTTATGCAATCACGGAACAGCCCAGTTCGACGTGCGATAAGTCTTTTATTGCATGTTATTTCGTAGGACTGGGAGCATCTGCGTAGATCGTCTCCAATAGATACTGTATATGTTTAATTTGATTTCTGACTTTGCTATGGATATCATTCTTATATGACGAGTTTCGAGGTGGTGTCAAATTTTTTTTGAATAAGTCTCATGGCCAGGATATCGAAGGCAGGTACCGCAGAAGACTGAGGTTTGAAATAAGCAAGAGTTGATTTGAAGCTGTAGCCGAGGTCACAAGCGGCCGAATTGGAAAATGTCAGTCGTTGCTATGATACAGGAAATCCGAGAGAAAGAGAATATGAATATCATAACACAATGAATCCAGTAATTGTTCCGCAAACAACTGAGCATTGAAAACCCCTGAACTACTGGATCTTGTGAGTGGAGCTAGATAGGGACAGCCCGTATTTAAGCGAGCTTTACCCCTTTAAATAAACGACACAACAGCATCATCTAATTTCCACCACTGAATCACCTTATTGTGCCAGAACCTTTAAATTCAAGTGCTGTAGACACCCATTAGTAAATCAAACTTCATAAGATGTGATCGGCAACCCAAACGCGGAATATGGAATAAACAAAGCCTTCCAATAGACCACATCGCCCTGAATGTGTCATTCTCCCACAACCCACTATAACGAACCTGATTGGTCGAATAAACAAGCTCATTGCAGGGTTATAATTATGCTTTTTAGGGGACTACTTCTTATCAAGCCCTCAAATCAAAAATCCTGCTACTATTCAAATTTTAATAATCGAGGAGTTAAGGTTCAGGGAAGACGTAAGAAGAGTTTTTTTCGTCGCATATGTAACTCAAAAGTTATAGCCGAATACTGAATGAAACAGGTGGGGCGCCACAATGCTATAGCACAAGGAGCTGCACCGCTCTATTTTCTATCTGAACTACTAAAAGCCGAAATTTATTCCAGGCACAATCTAATCTAGTAACTAATTAACTATCCTAAGATTATGTCTTCAAGTCTCTCATCAAATTTAGGCAGCTCTAGTATCTCGCCATTCATCATGGAATGAATGTAACATTCACCAATCAGCTGGTAAATACCATCGGTCTTTGGACGGATTACAAATGGTGTGAGAGCTCCAATAAATAGGCAAACCAAGTCTCCTTTTCTTGCCATGACTGGAATCATACCAAGATACCCATTCTTCGTGCTGCAGAATCTCCTCCCGGCAGCACATCTACCCAAAGACATCGCTTCAAAGAACGCGCCACGGAGAGCATCGTCCCTAACTTCTTGAGGTATATCCAAGTCCTCAGGCACCTCAGGATATGCATTTACGAATCGCTGGAAAGCCTGGAACTGCGCAGTAAGGTCATGTGGCTTCCTGGCGATAGGTCCGTCGCTCAGGTTGCATACCAGAGTTCGCCAGTAAGCGTCTAAGGTACTTTGCTCTGGACGCAGCGAAGAAGACGCATCATTCACAACTTTTCGACACGACTCAAGGTATGTTGCCGCTCGTACTGCCTTTTCCTTCGGGTACCAGTGATTGTCAATCATAGGAGCGGAAAATCTCTCGTAAGTATGGCTATAACTGGTGACTTCATCGAAGAGTATACCGCGAAGGGTCAGGAGTCTTCCATCAGCTGAAACACGTCCAGAAGGCTGACACGAGGTGCCGTACTCGATCTGTTCGCCCAAAGATGAAAGTGATTCTCGATCAAGCTCAACGTCGAACCAATTCGGACCCCATGGCGTGAGTTTGCAGGGGTTCTGAACAGATCTAGCATCGAAAAGCGAGAGCATGCCTATGGCAGCTTTGTTAATGTGGGCCATGAGAGACACATTCACCTTCCGTAAAAGTTCATCTGCAGAGATTTGATAGTCTGGAACCAGTCGCTCGTCGTCCCGCACGAATGCTAGCACGCTATATATCTTGTCTCGCGGATCGGTGGACTCCAGTGTTCTAGTCAATCCCAGGGCATCTAACAGTCCATACTTTTGACCAGATCCTAGTACTTCTTGTAAATTGGCTACCTTTCTGATGAGAAGAACTGACATCGCGCCTCGCCCGCCTTGGCCAGCGTTGTGGACCTCCTGGCCTATGCCGGAGTCAAGAATGGTGCAAACGACATATGCGAACCGTTGCCACGGGATAGTGTGTGAACCACAAATAACAACTGCTTCTCGTCCCATGACGACTTCTTGCAGTACCCACACACGTGTGAACCACCTTCGTAGTAGTAGGATTCCTAGGCCCTTCCAACCAAGCTCATCACGGGCTAGGTCGGCATTCTTAAATCGACAAAGGACAGCTGCCAAAGTCTCTAAGCCGTCTCCAGACACGACGAGGTCATGGAATTCAAAGCGCGGGAACTTCGATCTGTTGTCAGGGTCTCTGAATGGAAATGCTTGGTAGAATCGCTCCATCATAGCGAATGCATGGGAGTCAGACGTTTCCTCCTCCCCAAGCCAGATCACTACACGCTCTGCTTTCGCGTAGATCTGGCTCATAATCTGGACCTGTTTGCCTTTCTCGTTGTTGTCTTTCTGATTGACACATATTGCATCTATCCACAGAGTACGAGGCTGATCTGAAGCTCTCAAACGCCGAAGTGCGAAGTATAGATTCGGAGCCACCTGGAAAGACCGATTGGAAATCTTGATAATATACGAGGAGATCATTGATGGAGCAGGTTGTGTATCGAGATCCCAAGTATAAGAGAGGGCTTCATACTTGGGATTGCTGTCAAGTGGAACGTGGAAGATGTCGCAGAAAAGTGGTTGTGCCGTATCACCTGGTTGGAGGGTGATTAGTCTGATCGATGTAGGGTTATTTGAGAGGGGTAAGTATGTATAATGACTCTCTGTCTTAGTTTCACTTCGTAGCAATCGGCATAGTGACTTTGGAAGCTTCATTATAAACAAGGGTTAGAAGAAACTATTATCTTAAGGTGCGTTTCAATCCGGTGGATTAAATTCTGTACGTGGAGATAAAATGGAACGAGAAGAGGATTTCGTTTAAAAAAATTTCTAATACGCCTCTGCGCATCCTCAGGCTGCCAATACGGAAGCCATAAGGATCACTCGTCTCAGCTCACTTCCAAATCCAATTTTCAATCCCGGCCCCACATAAACCCCACCCCACCCTTACTGTGCCGCACCCCACCAAAAAAATTATCACTAATTTTTCAGTGCCTAGAGCCTAAAATTTAGTGATAAGCGCCTATAATTACAGGGCCCTCCTCACTAATAACTCGGGCCCCACAACTCTCAATTCCTGACTCTCAACTCTCAACTCGACTTTCGAATCTCGACTTTGGCCTTTAACTCTCGATTCTCGATTTTTGACTTTATTAAATATTTTAACGAATTTGTTTTTAAAAGTCTAATAAATATTGAATAATAAAGGAACCTTAATTAAAAGAGGACTTATATAAAAATTAAGATAAAGGTATTTAAGGTATTCGAGATATTCGAGGTGTTTCGAGGTTTTGGGGGAAGGGGAGGGGGTTATGTGAGAGCTAAGACGAGTGATCCTTATGACTTCCGTATGCCAAGCCTTAACACGTGACGCCGGGGCTTTATTGCAGTTTCCTAGGTTCTGCATTAAAGAATAACTTTATTATAATTATAAAGTATAATAACCGGTTTACTTCTTATTTACTTTATATAATAAGTATATTATATATAAATATAATTAAAATATATTTATTTTATTAAGAATAACTCGTATATAACTCGTATATTATTAAAGGGTATAAAATATGTCCTTAAAAGAAGAAGAAAAGGAGTATAGTTTAGTCTTTAATAAATTAAGAATTAAAAGTCTTGAAAATAAGTATTTAATATTATATAAAACTTGTGTCGAAAAGCACTTAATATTAATAAACTCGAGGAGTTATAATATTGGTCTTTTATATTATTATATTATATGTGTGTTTATTTGAGTGTAAGTTCTTATATTATTGAAGTTGAGGAAGTGCTTAGCGAAACACGATAATATTGAATTGTGAAGTTAAATTATATATCATGTGTAACGAAACTAGATAGGATCTAAAATGGGTCGAGGTAAGGATCCTTGTAAGAGAGTAAGAATGGATGCCATGATAATATTGCAATAGGTTACGAAAGCCGGCTATGTTCCAAGCATTAAGTTTATACTTAGAATACATGGGAGCTGTAACAGAGTCTCTTGGGAGCTAAAAGAGGACCCCCTTGAGCATGATCTAACCACTATCGCTCACCTTCGGCTCACCCTTACTCGCTATGACTCACCCCAAACCGCCAGTAAAGCAGCTCTGCTCACCTTTCCGAACAGAAACGAATTTTCTTCATGTTAGAGTTGGCATGTGACAATGACCTGTTGTTTCTTATTTCATTATTCCAAGCCAATTTCAACGCCAGTAGCGGCATAGTTCAGTCTTATTAGTGTTCTCCCTTGTAAACACCAAGCCTGTCCACTCCCGCAAGGAAATCCGGCAAGTCCCCCATCGCAAACGCCAAAGTAGGAAACCTGGATATCGCGAATTTTCCCTTCCCATCGATGAGGACGTCAAATTCTCCCTTTACAGGCCATTCCTCAATGCTGGCTCTTAAGCCAATCCCCACAAAGCCAATCCTGATGAGTGTCCCCACCCGGGAGCGGAAATTCTGGCAATGGCCTCTGTTTCTGATCCCCGGCCCCCTTGTTCCACACCCACAATTTATTATTCTCATCGTACTCGAACCCCGTCAGCGCGGGACTTATACTCGCTGGATCAGTCTTCGACATTTGATCCATCTTTTCCCTCACACTCCAATGCATGCACTCATTTGTGACTGAATTTGGGGTATTGACTGTCGGCATATCATACCCACCAGGCGTTCTCGTCTTCGAGCCCAGCACATGCCAAACCACACTAAGCACGCCGTCATCGAAAGGGTCTTTGTTTCCGTTCCAGTTAGGATCAAGGTTATTCTGTGTGCTGCCGCAAGTGGTGTGTATGAAGGGGGTATTGAAGTCGAGGATCTTGCGACTATTGAATTGGTCGATCATCCACGCAAGTGTGATGTTTTGGATCTTATGGTCAGTATTGCCGCCTCCTACATCGCTGTGGTGACCGGGAAACCAGCATTGAATTAGTTCGGGTTTTATGGTTTTGTGTGTGATTGAGTGCTCCCAGGTCGCTTTTGGGTCGAGCCACCAGAGGGTTGGGGAAAATGAGGAGCGATGTTCGTCGAGACCGAGGGCTTGGAAGGCGTGCTCGACTCCTGGTTATTTGTTAGTAAGTGATTGACTTGGATCGATGGGTGGCTTACGCAAAGGCAGTTGTGTGTCCAGGAAATCCCACTGCTTATTCAACTTGAACAGCTTCGACAATGTATTCTCGGGAACACCCATAGCACCAACTGTCTCCCAGCACGCCACAGCCTTGATATTAATCTTGTCATATGTAACAGCGTAATCGGTATCCACCATTGCCATTTTTTGGTACGCCGTAAGCTTGGCGTTGAAGTCTTTGACGTTCCTGGGCTCGGCAGCCTTGTAAATCTCCATAATAGGCTTGAAATGAACCATTCCGACTCTGGAAAGGATACCAATGATACCAAGGAGGCCGGCAACAAAACGAGCGGTATACGCGCCACGCGAGAAGCCGAGGATGATGATTTCGTCGCCTAGTTGGTAGTTGTGTGCGATGAACGAGTACGCATCTTCGGCGTTTTCTTCTAGGCCGAGGCCCATACCAGCTAGGATGTCTAGATCAATATAGTTGCTTGCGACGGGGGCTCGAGAGAAGCATACCTGAGAGCGACTTCTGTATCGGGAGCAGTCCGCCTGTGGCTACACCAGCCTGATAGAATATGATCTGCTCCATCCTGTCCCCTTCTGCATTGTGAGTGAGTGCCCGAAGGAAGTCGATGACGTTCGTGGGGTCTTTGCCCGGGCCAGTATCCGCAGATTGCCAAGTGCCATCGCAGCCGACGATGAGGCGCTTTCCAAGATGTTTGGGGGTAGTCATGCTGAAAGTACGGAAAGCAAACACGGGGGAGGTTATGCGGGAAGTCTGACGAGGGTAGAAGTGGAAAGGAAGAAAGTGCTTTGAAGGACAACGAAGGAGCGGTCGAAAGAGAGGAATTGAGAATCGAGAGCAGATAAGCATGCTGAGTTGATTGTTTAAGGAAAAGAGACAATGAAATATATGAATCACTCAATTCTCAGCCAAACACCAGAAGCCACGATCTCTGAGGCAACTACGCCCAGCCAGGGCCGCCACTTCCTCCACATTTCACTCATTTATTCTTTTTGGGGACGGATATTCCCATCAGCTGGGGCTGGGGGAGAGCTGTGGTGAGCTTACACATGGTGATGGTGTGAAGATCCTGGAGCTAACAGGAGCTGTCTTGCTGCAAGCATCCACCAGGTGCACTATGGATGTCTGCTGACCTAAGCTCGATTCACAGGCTGAATCCACGCCCGCCGCAAGTGCGCCACAGTGCGAAAGGTTGGATGGAGATTATCAACTATTCGTCGATTGGAGGCCCTACCATGCAGGTCTTCCCTGAGCCAGTTTAGAGGCTGACCAGATGCCTGCAAAGTCTCGGTAGCTGTGGGAGGGTCACACCAGCCGCAGTGTCGGACATGACTTTGTATGAGTTTAGAAGATATATTAATTCTACTCTCTTTAATACAAATTAGATACCGTCCTTAAGAGCTTCGAATTAAGAGCGTCTGTTCTATACGGGTATAAAATTATCCATATAACCGAAGAAGTCGCTCTCTTGGCAATCTGACAGTACCCCCACCCACCACTTCGGCGCAACACGGCCACCACGCCAACCAACTCGCCGATAGCAGATCAGGTGCCGAACCTCTCGAACAGCTCCGGTGCTTGTAGGGCGTATTGTGACCGATCTTATCTTCAAGGACCAAGTCTCCGTTGTGTAACGTGTGGGTGGTGCGGGGATATCCCACTGGGTGCAATAGTTGATCTTGCAGCTCAGCTCATGCGGGGTTCCACTGAAGAAGTTGGACGGCTGAAACACGGAGTAAGGAAAGGAGGCTGAAAGCTTGGCACTCTTGAAGGTTCTGGATCTCGATGAAAGATCCCTAATTCGAAGCAGAGTTCCAGGTGATCTTCTCACTCAATTTCCGTTTGCCTAGTAGGTACCTAATAGGGCTCCCAGAAGAGCCAAGGATCATTTCATAACCCCCTGCGCAGACCATAAAACCTCACGATCATCACAATTCTTTCAAAGTAAAAACCCACTTGATCCTAAACCTCAATAAGATACCCCCAGTCCTTCTGCCAAATATCCATTTCCCCCTCCTTCCTCTGCAGTCTCTCAACTCTCCACCTCCTCCGCTCTCCCCCAAGTACCCCTTCTTCCACTTTCTTCCCAAATCTCTCTCTCCTTTCAACCCCTAAATCCTTCTCCAAATTTTCACCTCCAACGTCCCACGGAACCCCAATCACGAGCTCTTCAATATCCATTTCCGCTCGCTCAACCCAGCTCAACATCTCAACCTCCCCCTTCCTCCAAACATTCCTCCAAAGTGCAGGGACATCAAGTTCAACCCTCAACCTCTTCAAGCCCCTCATACCCTTAAAAACCTCCCAGGATTCGATCCAAGTGATATCCTTCGACTGTAGTGCATACTCCAGATTTTCCGTGGTAGAGGACGGCACGATGTAAGGCAGAGAAGTAAAGCACGGTACATGAGGGAGAGAGAATGTGAATTCGAGGTCCCTGATACTTTCCATGTTTTGGGTGGAGAGACGAGAGAATTTGCGGAGGGCGGTGGGGGTTGTGAGTGAGAATTTGTTTCAGGAATATATTGTCTCGATGGTTTCGTTATATCTAGGGATTGTGAGACGGGGTAGGCAAAATGTGTGAGGGAGGGACAACGAACATTTGATGGCATGTTAGAGGTAGAAAGAGGATTTCTAGAGCAGGGTGGCAAGAAGGGAGAGTGAGGGATTCGCCGTTGTGTGTTAGGCAGATATGAATTGAGTGGGTGCTGAGGAGTGCGAAGTAGATTTATTGACGGATTTCGAGTGGAAGGAGTGTGAGGAAGGATGGGGTTTGTTGGCAGTGTGAAGAATTGGCCATGTTTGCAGAGTAAAGTCGCGTTGTTTGTGAAAATAGGTGCGTGTGTACCTAGAAAGTAAAATTTAATATATAAACAAAACTTCAAATGAACAAGTAATGAAGCAATTGAAGTACAAAACATGACCTCGAGGGGTTGAAGCAGGACCCTGCTTGAAGTGTAAGATTAGGAAACACCAAACGAGTAAATGGGAGACATGTTAACTTGAGTCCCGGTTATAGTAAGCTTCGCGAAATTTGTCACCCCTTAGATGCTCACTCAATTCCAATCAGCTCGATTGAACGCACCTCACAGTGGACAGCTTTAAGTAGCGCTGAGCAAAGATGACTTCACGTGACAACTTAAAGGATGCCATAAGCGGTATGGTGTTTATTACGTTACATTGTCGGCCGACCATCCATCCACGCCTAATATTCCGCCGTCTGTGCCCTTTGGGTCAACGGGCCATTTCTTGATAGCCATTGCATCCAGTGAAGTTCGCCAGCCTGCTTCATACATCTCGATTCCCGTCCAAGCAATCATTGCTGCGTTATCCGTACAGAACTTTGGTGGGGGAAAGACTAATTTCATATCCTGAAAGCCCTTGGCGTTCAAATTCTCCCTCAAAATCGTTTTCAGAAACTGGTTACTTGCCACACCACCTGATACAACCAGAGCCTTGATGCTCTGAGTATCGACGCGTTTGAGAGCAAAGAGAACTCGAGACGCAAGATGCTCGAATGACAAAGCCATTGTTTCTCGTGCCAGCATACGGCGTCCAGTGTCGTCCATTTCTGGAAATCGACCCATGATCTTCTTCACCGCGCTCCCAATTCCAGAGAATGTAAATGCATCAGCATACTTGATCGAACCTTCTGATCCAGGTGAACAGTATGGAGGATTTATCTTCCACTCGTATTCTGGTAGCAGGGAAATCCGTGGTCTAGTGAAGGATGATGGTGGAACATAGTCGTGTACTGATTGCTCCTCTGGAAATGCGAACGCTTCCAGCAATTTCCCATACATAACATCTGCTGCAGACTGAAGATATTCTTGTGGTAGAACCTCCCTGGCAGTCTTGTCGATCATGTCTCCGACCGCCATGTCCGTGGTATCTGCCAATATTTCATGGTCGCAGAGAGAGCGAGAATGGACGAGCATCGTATGGCCTCCGGAGACCAGTAACGAGAGGAAAGGAAAAGCCGGATCTTTATCAGTTACAACATTGCTTCCCGATTCTGTAGCATCTAGGGCGGATACGAGTCGTGGAGTCAAAGCATGGGCCTGCATATGGTTGACGCCCAAGAATGGAATCTGCCATGCTACCGCCAGTCCTTTCGCCGTATCCAATCCCGTATTCAAGCTCGCTCGCATACCCGGGCCTCGAGTGACTGTAATGAAATCCGGCTTATTTCGTATTTCCCTGCCACTACTTCCAAGACACAGTACCTTTTTGTGATGCTGGCAGGCATCCTTTTGTTTTGGCAAGCTGTGCAGAGCTTGATCGATGAGGATAGCGAGGTTCTTTTGATGAGATTCGTGTGATGCTATCGGGTGTACTCCTCCGTACAATCTGTTGTCAGAGGTGATCTTCGAATGGAAGTGGAGGGTCGCGGAGTTGTTCTTGTGCTTCTCGAGCACAGCAACGCTGGTGTCATCGCATGAAGTCTCGATCGCGAGCGTCAGCAGCTGCCGTCGTTGAAAATGCCCCAGATTCGATGTATTGCCGCGCCTGATGAGGGGACATAATGGCCTCATCAAGCTTGGTGTTGTTGACGTAGAGTGAAGCTTGAGAGTGGATGAGAGTTAAGCCTCGGAGCTCCCGAAGAAACTTCTTGTTCCAGCCATGCACCGCCACAGCGGCCCCACAACATCTTACAGAAGGTCCCGCTTCCGCTTTCACAACTCTGGAGCTTCGAGTGACATCTCGACGTGGAATCAACAAGCAATTAGCCACTGCAGTGGTCTGGCCTTCGAATACACATCGGATACAGCTTCTGGAAAGCCAATATCAGCCTATGATGCGTTCCCGCCGCCCACTTTGTGCCAGCACTATGGCGAACTCTCGGGAAGACCTTCGGAGCTGCCATGGGAATAAAGGGTCCGACTTGACCGGATGGGAGCGTCCATGTGGATGAATTATCGCCTCGAAAACTTTCCTTGATGTCTTCATTGCGAAATGCTGCTTGCAGAGCAGCTTTCAGCGAGAAACATGAGCTATGATCTGGCCGACGACAGAAGCACAACTCCCAATGGCGAAGTTACCTCAAAGCGTCAGAAGCTGGCAGAGATCAAGGATAAAGCAAAAAATAAGACAAAAAGGGTGTTCCATATCGATTACTTCGAAGAGCACATGGAAAGGTCGTCTCAAGAAGCCGAAGTTGACGAATTGAACGAAAGTCCCGCATTCAACCCCACCAAGTTCCTGAACAGACAGCGCGTAGGGCAGGCTGGCCTCCCTGCAAAGGTTATTTCTGCTGTACAAAGTACGATTGAGGCAGTTTTGAACCCAAAGAAAGCGATCAAGTCAGCAGCAACGAAGAAAACAACCAGAACCTTGGCAAAGAGTCGACCGTATCTTTCTCGCAAGGCCGATCTTGACTTTTTGGAAGCACATGATGATCTTGAGAGAGTAGAAGGGTCAAGGGTCAATGCCGATGGCAAAGGAGAAGTCGTCGAGAAAAATGGAAATATTGATGAATGCGAGGAACATATTGAAGAGTTAGAGAGAGCCAAGCTAGAAATGAGAGTGGTTTAGATGACGGCCAGACACGTCCAGAGAGTGCGGGTTGTGAATGTTTTTTTACCTCCAATTTTTCCATAAGAAAGCTTCTTCGAACGACAAGATGATCTTGGGTTCACTGAGTTTGATTGGGGCAAATGGATTGCATACGTAAGTCTTCAGCTACTGGTTAAGATTAATATATTAACATGATAAAAGAAACTTTTGAACGGGTCCCATAATTTCACGGCGCAGTACATGGACGATTTTGACGAGCTTCCGTTCGATATTGATACCCTTCGCAGACATGTAGAGAGATTGATTATTGTTAGCGCACCTGTACAGACGTTGCTTTCGGATGTTCGGAACATATACAGATGGGAAGATCCGATACGCACTGGGAAATGGATGGCGTTGTATTTCTTTCTTTGGCATATATCCCACCCAGTGACATTTTTCGTAAGTGCTTTTCTCTCTATATCAATATCAGAAGTTAATTATCACAGTGGGGTTACATTTTCTACTCTGTAAGCATGAATTACTACTACCCCACCTCTGTCAAGGAGCTCCGGGAAGGCATTGAAAGATCCATGGACCGAGGAGCTACGGCTCTCAAAGTCGGTGAGTTGATGGGTAAACACGGCTCCGATGACTGGCTGGGACCTTTGATGGATGAACTAGGACCCTTCCTCCAAGTTCAAATTGCAGACCTAGCCAATCTCCTCGAAGCAGCCTATAACTTCTATCACTTCCGCTCTCCCTCAGCAACCGGCGCATCTCTTTGTTTATTTGGCGCTCTGTTTCTTGTCACTGCTCTCACAGACTCGAGATTCGCTATGAAGATATTTTGGTTAATATTCGGTCTCAATTTCTTTTTCTGCTGGCCAATCAGCTCCCTGTTTGCCAACTACCGCCTCTTGGTCTCGATCTTCAAGTGGGCCCTATGGGACGTCCCTACACATGCGGAATGGTGTTTCCAATACCTCCAAGAACGGGCTACACATGTCAAGGAAGTCATTAAAGCTCACGACTTGGACGATGGCACTTACGTCCGCACTGGCCAGGATTCTCCAGTTGAGAGCGACAGCGATTCCGTCGATTCTTTCTACAGTGCAACAAGCACTCCTCAAGAGGATAAGGATATCCTAAGCTTCGGCTGCACATACCTCCACACACCCGGCCGCTTTATCATCTCTACGGAAGGAATCCGCTTCGCATCGTCAATCAGCCTTTTTACTTCCAACGAATCCTTCGACAAAACCGTTCTCCGCTCTTGTCGAAATGTCGAAACGGCAAACTCGAAGTTCGCTACTTAGTCCGTTGGCGAAAATCACAACTGGGATGGATAAATTGGAGCTGAGGTTTAGACCTGAGGATGGAGCTCCGGGGAATGGGACTTGGGAGGAGGGCCAGGTGGTGGTGTTGGAGAATGTAAGGGGACGGGATAAGGCATTCAATGCTGTGATTGGATTTAGTGGGGCGAGGTGGCAGCATCTGCAGCAGCGTCCCGAAAAGAAGAAGGCCGCTGTTCCTCCTCCAAAATAAAACAGTCACATGATGCAACCAAAAGTCGGTT
Source organism: Hyaloscypha hepaticicola (assembly GCA_002865625.1). NCBI lineage: Eukaryota > Fungi > Ascomycota > Leotiomycetes > Helotiales > Hyaloscyphaceae > Hyaloscypha > Hyaloscypha hepaticicola. The sequence continues at coordinate 224,905 of KZ613509.1, read as the reverse complement.
CGCTCTGGCCTCAAACCTATTAATTTAATAGTGAATTGGGAATCTTACAGGCTCTTTAATTTCTTAAGTACTTACGCCGCGCAAGTCTATTTTCAATTTAAGCATTCTCCTCGCCTCGCGTGTTCAAATGTCAAGCGCCGTCGTCGTATCGCTCCACTGCCTGCCACCGCGCGGTGAAAGGTATATCCTCACGTCATGCAGAGCAACAAGCGGGGTTATTATTACCCGGTTACCACTAGTCGAGGTCATAATTTCCTTACGATGTTTCCCTCTGTTTGATACTTTTTGCAACGAGTGTGCGTTGTAAATACCCATTGACCTCCAAAATAGTCCTCGTAGTTATCACATGGCTTTCCCCTATCCCCAAGTAGTATAAAATGGCGAGAACAACAAATGAAGTGACATATTGACAACCAAAATACCGAAATGAAAATCTTATGAGCAGGGGCTAAAAATTCACGAATGACGAAAAGGCTTCCTCAAACTTAATGCTCTGTCTTCCTTCATAACTAGACAAACTTGGTTGACGACCTTTCTCCCCCGAATTTCTTCTCCTTTTTCGGATTTGCACTTTTTGGTTAATCATTTTAGATACCCAGCCGCTTGGTTTTATTTGCGTCTAGTAATTTCCTAATACAATGCTAGATCCTTAATCGAGAGATCAGTGATAGTGCAGAGATCTGAAGTGGATATACTGGATTAAATGGTCATGCTCATGTCGAATTCAATGACCCATCCTCGGAGCCCAAAGCAGCCCAAAATCAACTCCTCACTTCCGTACTGAGAGGACCTAGGAGAGACTGAGAGGGGGCCAATCTTACTGCAGGTTTGTCGGGTGGAAGTGGAAGGAGGAGAATCTGTGGGTTCCAGGAAGCCGGGAAAAAAACAGAGGAGGACCAAGCCTCCCTCCTTTGCCGGTGTTAACAATCAACTGGTGGGGAGAATTAAATTTGATAGTACTAGTGGCTTCTTGAGTTCGTCTAAGCTCTCTGCATAGGTGTTCAGATAATGGAAACGGTCTTGGTAGACCATTCCATAGCGTCCAACAAGTTCTCTGAGATTTCTGCAAGCCCACTTCTTCGATATAGGTTTCCCGACTCATCGACAGGTTCCAAGATAAGGCAGTACATAAATGGAGGAATTTTAGAACTAAACCAAGCCGGATAACGCCACATTGCAAGCTGAAAGCAAATGGCGTCCTGACTCATAATCAGGTCACGGGGCTTATGGAGATCTACTGGGAAATCCATAGTGTAGATTATCTGGTCCAGATTCATATGGAGAATTCCCCAATCGAGCTCATCCCAGAATTTGTCATATTTCCTCCCGGTATCTATACTCGTGTTGAAAAAGGGTGGCTGCAGAGAGTTTTGGTGGCTCATATAGTTCCAACGTCCTCTCAAGGTCAAGGACGCGGACTTCACTCGCCCGTAGATATCGACACCCTCGTTCACGGCCGTGATATCCACTACTTCGGCATCATAGCCGAGAGCGTGTTCTCTGAGTACTCGCAGCGTCTGAGGGTTTACCCTATGTTCTAGACCATTTGTGGATGCCCAGCTCTACGAAGGTAAGACGGATTTCATGTTGACTTATTGTTTGGTTCCAATGCAAGTCCAGCAGAGGCCTTGGATCAGATCTTCTCGCCAAAGACCGCAGATGTAGTTATGCCCTGTTCGTCTTGAGAATTCTTTGGCTAATCCAGCAATACCAGGGAAACGATCATCAGGGTATATTATCGCACGATTCGTGTAATCTTCGAGAGTAGAGTACCACCATTTTAAAGCTTGTGGAAGGCCCGTATCTACAATTTGTTCATGGCCTTCAGCTTTATCGATGGTCGTTGAAGAAGGTGACTCTATAGGAGGGATCTTGAAAATTGCCTTCTCTGGAGGATTAGATATTGTCGAAATATCGAATTGCTCAGGCTCGACCACACTCAAGGGGTTGCAATTCCAAAGAAGTTTGGAAGCGTCGTAAGAGAGCATTCTATTAGACAAGATCGTCTCCTGAAGGACCCAAGCCCGCCGAGATAAGTAATTTTCCAAACACATATGTCCGGCGCGTTGAAGATGCAGAAATCCTGATATATGCTTCGTTTTGCTGGAACAAGGAAGTGTTCCTAATGACCCATATTCTGCTCTGCCCTGGTTTGCTGTCGAGAATATCCGCATTTTAGAATCAGAGGCTGCGGAGGCGGCTATATTGAGATAGGCTCCATTATAGTATGCATCCATTTTCGAAGATTCCGAGTTCCAGTCGGAATTTGAGTCCTGAATAATGCACAAAGAATCGATCCAGACGTATTGAAGCCCAAGTTTCCGAACAATCTCTATGGCGTCTGTATAAAGGATTGGTAAATCAGCCAGTTCAAGCTTCCTTTTGCGGTCCTCAATATTGGCTGCAGTAGTAATTCCTTGCCTAGATGAGCCCCAGCAGTGACTCAAAGTTGCCCATTGCACCTCATTCCCCATTGAATGCGCAATATATGGCTTAATAGTAGAAGAGCCTACATATACAAGGCGTGTAGGTGCAATTGTTGAATTTGGACGGCATAGAGGATGATTTCCAACACAGTGTTGGAGCCAGCGCGCTGCTGTTGCAAAAGCTTTTTCTGAATTCGAGGTTTCTGCGACAGGACGTGAAGTAGCAAGTTTTGATAGTTCGTCCTCTGCAATTAAACTTTATCAGCCAGCCTCATGCAATTTGTTTATCCACTCACCTAGCTCTGCGAAACAAAACACGAGTTTCATCAAACCTTGCGACTCTTCAAGAAGGTTTGGCTGCCAGAATTAGAGCCCCCAGATTGTCTCAGGATATTCCCCATCTCTGAGTGCCATGCATATAATTTGTGTCTGCGGAAGCTCTGAGATGTTTTCAGGTATGTCCTTGTGATCGCGTCGTGACTTGGTGCCATCTGTCAGACTGCAAATCGTTACGCATCCCTCACAGCCACTGTTAGCCGATAACTGGAGATCTTCTCTGCTCAGGTGATGTCGATATCCATTCTTGGACATTATTTGATTCAGATCCAAGTTGGCGCAACATTGGCAAAGCATAGTCGTACTTTCAAGGCAGACAATGGATGAGTGATTAAATGTGGGACGGTATGAGCTTCATCGAAAAAGCTGAGATTGAAGCCTTCGGATATGTAGAGAGGAACTCAATCAAGATAAGTTGGCCGAGAAGTCTAACAAAACAATAAGGGAATCAAAAGGAGCAGGTGGGATTAGAAGCCAAATTGATTATGCCCTGCGATGGCCGTTGCTTGCCATCATTGTGCCCGCTATTGTGCCCGCTATCGTTGTGCCCTTGTTATGTATCTTGGGTAGTGTTGCCTCTTGTCGCCGAGCACGCCGCTGTCTTGCCATGTTGTCATCGTCTCAGCTGCTCTCAACGTCTTTGCTAGGTCATCGCAGTCTGGCGCGCTGATACCGTGCTCCTCTCGGCACTCTTGCATCGACAAGGTCATCATAGAATTCGTTAGCGGTCTATCCACCTCTCCAAAAGCGGATTCCCCTTAGTTCTAGGGCTGAATGTCGAAATTGGTTGCGTCGGGGTGGATATGGGATGGTGTGATGGTGGTGTAAGCACTCAAATGTGTGGTCAAAAATGGTGCTCTTTTATTTGTCTATCGTTCTAGAATCCAGGGATTTGAGGACCTTTATCATGGCAATTCAGAGTGCTAAACAAGTGTAATAATAGATCAAACATAGCTGTAAATCATATAGAAACAGATGTTCGATCTGTTCCGGTTCACTCGCCAAGTGCCGTTTTGGCCAATAAATCGATTTGTTGGCCAACAAATCAGATTTGGTCAATACAACAGGATGCCTACCAAAGGTGCAATTTTTAATTGCTCCATTCCAATTAACATTTTTTCGATTCGCGCAAAAATAATATATAATTCCATGGTGTTGTTAAAAATACAAAAAAGCTTCACTCTCACCACTACTCACTATATTAAAAAATCGAAAAAAATAACGAAATAAGCTCCATTCCCAGTACTTTCCACTATATTAAAAAAATCGAAAAACGTGAAAATAACGAAATAAGCTTCACTCTTAACACTTTCACTATATATTAAAAAACAAGGAAACAAGGAAACAAGCTTCACTTCCACCACTTCTCACTTCTTCTTGTGACGCTTCGGGGCCTTAACAGGAGGCTCCCACTTCTCCACTGCCTTCCTCACCCTTTTATTCCTCACTGCCGGCGTCGGACATGGCGAGAACGGGGTCGCTAACTGAGTCGCTAGCGGGGCGGCGTAAGCCCTGAACAGCCCATTTAATTACCCCCTTTTTTGCGACCGTTACCCTTTAATAAAAAATTAAAAAAAATCGATACTTGAAACCTAAATTTATCACACCTTTGGTGAAACTAGGTCGTTATTGACCAAATGCGATTTATTGACCAAAAAGCACTGATTTTGGTCAAACTAGGTGTGGTGTTGACCAATAAATCACTTGGTGGGTAAATCGGAACAGATCTGCATCCAAAATACGTTGCATAAATGCAGAAATAAGTGGAGCACCGCTTACAGGTGGCGCTCCCCTTTCAGCTGAGGGGCTGTGCAAGCAGCCTCAGACAAGTTGCGCCATGCCTCAAAAACAGGGTGAACAGCGCTTCGCCAGCCCAACCTTCACCTACAGTATTTTACCCAAAACTTCCATTCTCACGCAGAAAGCAAAGCGTCATGGCGGAAGCTATTGCAGCATTTGGCCTAGCCGCCAATGTTATCCAGTTTATCGATGTTGGTTCCCGCATCGCGACAAACATGTGGGGCTTCTATAAGGGGAAAGGGCCTGCTTCCTACGACATGCTTGATGTTGACGCATCAATTTCGATCTCCAGCAAATTCTATTAGGGCTGGACAATGGAAGCACAGAAATTCCAGCGACTGCGGACCGCGGTCTCGTCCGGCTAGCAAAGGAGTGTCGAAACTCCGCCAACATGCTCGACAATAAACTCAGACCACTGTTGAAGGTTCGCTCGCAAGCTCGCGGAAAGAGAGAGGCTTTCAAAGATGCGCTTCGCTTAACTTGGAACGAGGATGATATCAGATTGTTGGAGAAACGATTGAATGGATTCCGGCATCAACTAACTTTACATCTGCTTTCATCTTTAAGGTATTACAGCATTTCCGACTCATCATAACCTCTATCATCTTATCATGTTCCATCATTCTTTCAGAAGCGAGCAGCGGCTGACATGTGCAGAGGGTTGGCTCTTGATACCGCAACACAGCAGGCCAAAATTATGGCCGAATTAAGAAAGCTTTCTGCTGCACGATCTGAGAAAGAGAAATACGCGGCTCCACAGACGTTTTCGGATTCAAATGGACTGGCTTCTCAAATAATCGAGGTTGTCACTTCTAAGTTGGAGTCATCTATCCGAAGTGAAGAGAAGTTATGGCTCAAGCAGGAGCTTATTGCTGCAATCCATCGTGATGAATCCCTCCCTGCGGCTGCGCCGTCTGCCTATCAAATACCTAAGCGTCGTGTTAAAGTTTTACACAGCAGAATCATGGATAGTCTCAGATACGAAGGGATGGAGGACCGTGAGGAGCGAATTACGGAGGCCTACGATACTACCTTTCAATGGGTATTTGAGGATCCCTTAGCAACCCAGGTGAAGTGGTCTGACTTCAAGACATTTTTGAGATCCGATACATCTCTCTATTGGATAACTGGTAAGGCCGGCTCCGGAAAGTCAACTTTGATGAAATATGTCATGGCAACATGGAATCCGAGCCAAATGGTTCACAAGCGCAGTTGTCCTCTCGGTGTCAGGTATTTCTAAGAGAGTGGGCCCAAGGATGCGATTTATTGGCAGCAACTTTCTTCTTTGAGAACTCTAAGATGCCGTTGCAAATGAAGCAAGAAAGACTATTGCGCACACTTCTAGTTCATATACTTCGCCAAATCCCCGAAATCATTGCCGCTGTTGCACCGAGGAGATGGGAGTCCCTATGTTTAATGGATGAGGACCTTCTGGACTGGTCTAACCAAGAACTGCAACATACGCTTCGCAGAGCCATATCAAATCTTGGTGACGATACCAAGCTACGCTTGTTCGTCGATGGACTGGATGAATTTGATGGAAACCTCAACGAGCTCATATCACTCTTCAAGCACCTCGTCCAATACCCCAATGTCAAGCTTTGCGCATCGAGTAGGCCTTGGGTAGAGTTTGAAGACGCGTTCAAGCATGCACCAAGTCTTATGTTACAAGATTTGACGCATTCTGATATCACTCACTACGTCTCCTCAACCATGGAGAGCGATCCTAGGTTTGATCTCCTACGGAAGAGAGAACCGATTTTCGCAAGCCAATTGGTGGAGAATATCGTCACCAAGTCTAGCGGCGTTTTCCTCTGGACTCGTCTTGTAGTACCAGCCATCCTAGGCGGAATCGGTTACGAACTTACGGTGATAGGGTTTCCGACCTGCAAAGCCGGTTAGAAGCGCTACCCGCTGAGCTTGAGCTGCTCTACGACAAAATACTTGATAGTATAGACACGACCTATCTGGAACACGCCGCACAACTTTTCAAGCTAGTCAAAGAGAGTAAGACGCCGCCAAATGTGCTTTTCCTGTCCTTTGCAGATGATATGGATGGTTGGAGAAAAGCAATAGATCATCCACTACTCCCGATGGCTGCAGAGGAAGCTGAGGTCATATATGATACCATGCGTCGACGAATCAATAGTCGCTGCAGAGGTTTCCTCGAGATCAAACCACAAGGCAGCATCACAAGCCAGGAATAAAATCCACACTGGGAGCGTGGAGCTGCCCAATGGATGGATCTGGAGAACTGTACCGTCCAATATCTGCATAGAACGGTCAAAGATTACATCGAAAGTGCTGATGTTCAAAGGAAGCTCATTTTATCCATGAAGAGCTCTTATGATCGATATTTTGCTCACTGCGTAGGCTTGCTTATCTTGATACGCACTCGCCCATTAGCACTTCCTCTCCTGAAGGATGTTAAAATCTGGACCCTTATCGACCAATTTCTGTACCACGCGTCAAAAGTAGGGTCGCCAAACTATGCACCATTGCTTAGTATGATGGACTCTCTCAACTCTACCTGTTCCTTGATTGCTCAACGAAGCGTAGGGCTCACGAAGGATCTGCTAATCTCAATGAGCACTGAAGAGCTCCAAGCCCGTGGACATTGGGCCATTTTTCACCCCTATGTTGACCGCGCAAGGATATATGGTGGCCATTACATATCACTCGTCGTTCGTAATGGAGTGATGCCGTTCATCAAGCGAAGTGTCCACGGCAAGTGCTTAGTACCAGCGGCGTTTGTGCTCCCACTCGCTGTGGAGAGCACACTCTTTCCACTCTTGCTAGACGCAATAGGAAGAGATCGCACTTCTGGTATCTCTGAACACGACAAAAAGGGCCCGAATGTTGAAGTAGTCACCTGGCTCCTAGAAAAGGGTGCAGATCCGAATCATAAAATGGGCTTCGTGTCTGGCCGATTGGCCCCAGCAGGTGAAACTGTGTGGCAGATTACTCTGGACAATTTTGCGACAGTGCTTGACGACCTAGTTCTTTCACTACCTTACAACTACGAGTGCGCCATATCTTGGGCATCGGTGTGTAGAATTATGCTTGAGTATGGAGCAGGCGAATTCTCCGCAGCTGAGAGACGGAACGCGATCCATGTCATTGAGATTTACCTCAGCGGATTCACTGGCATGTCTACCACGGCAACAGGTTCGAAATCTCTTCTGCACGCTCTGAATTGGGCAGCGCCTGTTCCGACCGTAAATTCGCAACCTGTAAAATGGTTCACGAAGCCTTTTAGGTGGTAAAGCTGAAATCAATTCTCGGGCTCCTTCTGATTTCCTGTACTTGAAAACCCTAGCAGCCGTCAGCATCGTTTGTGTCCTACAATGACTCCCAAATGGTCAATTTGTGGCTACAATGCGACAGTGTGCGATAGAAAGCACAGTTTATGTAGGGGTAGACGAGCCGCGACATGTCAATGAAAATGTTAAAATCATCCTCAAATCCGTCGGCTGTCCGAACAAATCCGTGGTAAATTTATCACGGGTGACTACCGCCTGATCGCTGCTCCAAAGTTGATTGGATACCTTGAGATTTATGCGTAGCCAACAAGCCCCTGACAGCCGCCATGCCGCGAGGCAATACGTTCATTCCAAACGTCGTCACGAGACTCTGACTGTATCTTACGGACAGCTCTCGGAGATGACGGCCGTCTTTATTTTCGGAGGAATAGGCAGCAGAAGATTACAATTAAGGGCCCTATCAAATCGCAAGTCGCTGATCAACCGCCCTGCAATCCTTACGAGCCCGCTAACATAAGTCTGTGTCGTACAGGGCCATTTTCTCACTAACGAGCCCTCTAAGGAAATTTCAAACTTCCAAACTTCGTGATGACTTCTCTAATTATAATTAGAAATACACTTTGGCTTCTTCTTAATTATAATATCGAAGCACAGGTAATTATACTAAATGGTTATTTAGGGGATTTTATGTGAAGTGGGCGACTTTGGTGTTCCGAGGCCTAAAAACTGCCCTGTACGACATAGACTTATGTCACTGGGCTCGTTATGCAGCGTGTCGGATGTGTCCTCTGCTTGCGGCGCGGCGCCGAGGTGTGGGGGCGGTGTGCGGCCCAGAGGGCAGCAGGGGATGAGGGTGCTTCAGGAGTGCAAACATAGTCCAGCTTTTAAGGTGAGACCCCAACTACAAAGCTTCGGCGCCTCTTTCTTCCTTTCGGTCTTCATTTTAGAATATCCCTCTTTCCCTGTCCATCACGCTTCTATACTGATCCCACATCCTCCAACATGAGCCAGATGTTCTCCGTATCAGGTCGCTTCGACACCCTCGAATTAAGAATTAAAGGCATTGAAGACAAACTCTCACAAATACTCTCCAGGCTTACCGCTCTCGAGAATCCTTCTTCTGAAGTTGCCGCTGAGGCAATTCAATTGCCTTCGAATGAAATTAAGGAGGGCGATTATGTATACCGAAGCTTGGATGGTGAGAAAAAAGAGATTAGGGTGTTGGCTCTTTATAGTGCTGAGGAAGACGTCGTATGTGAGTTGATACATGGAAGTCTTGATTGGTCTGGGGAAGGTACTGCAGAGGTTGGGACCAAGCAGAGAGAGCAGGTTGAAGCGATGAAAAAGTTTAATACTCTGTCCTACACGGTATGATGCCAATTCTGATTTTGATCTCCATCACTGATAATGCATTTTGCCGTAGTGGGGAAGCTCAGAAAAGAAAGGATCAGTGATCATTAAAGGCCATCATTTTCCTGTGACGGAGAATCTAGAGTCTGCATTACGGAATTTGCGAAACTTCAGGGATCCTGCCTCAGAAGCCACAACCGGCGTGACTCCCTCATTCTGGTGGATTGACGCCATATGCATCAATCAAGAAGATGTCCTGGAGCGCAACCAACAGGTCAACTTGATGACTAGGATCTATAAGAAAGCCGTTGGTGTGCATATCTGGCTCGGCGAACAAGCAGATGACAGCGAGATCGCCTTCCAGGTTGCTCATCAGCTCGCAAAGCAAAAGCCTCAAGGACCGGGACATCCAGACGTCGTGTACCCTGAGACTAGTGCTGAACAAAGAAACATCCACCGAAAAGCCCTGGCCAAGCTCTGCGCAAGACCCTGGTGGGAACGGGTGTGGGTCCGACAAGAAGTAGCCGTTGCAAACGAAGCAACAGTACACTGCGGAAGTTATTCTTGTTCCTTCCACGCCTTGACTTTAGCTGTCACTACTTTAAACATAATGGACGAAGAACTTGGCTTCAAAATCGTCCAAGACTCTCCGGACTCTCCTGACCCTGCCCCCGATCTCCTCCGCGCACCAGCCTTCCGCAGAGCCTACATCCTCACCTACTATCGCACAAACGCTGGCCGTGGCCCCGTTGCTACATACCAAGACCTCCGTACTCTCATCCTGCACACCCGCTCCTGTGCGGCTACCGACCCGCGTGACAAAGTCTTCTCCATCCTCGGCTTAGCAGACCCTGATTTCTGGAACTTGAAAGCAGACTACCGCCTCTCCGTCAATCAAACCTTCATCCTCGGAGCCCAAAGCTGCATTATGAAGAAGCAAAGCCTGGATATCCTCTCTGGGTGCCAAAATCCTGACAAGCTGAATGGTTTGCCGAGCTGGGTTCCGAACTTGACGGATGGGTGGAAAGCGCGGCCGTTTCCGACGACAAGCCAGAGACATTGTGAAGATGTGATGGCCGGCGAAGCGCCAGACTTCAGCTTTGAAGAAAATGAGAAAGGTTGCGTACTGAAAGCGAGGGGATTTCTGCTAGACGAGATTAAAACCCTGAGTAAAGAGACTCCTCACCAAGATGCTACACCTGGGGAACTGGATACCGTATCTTCTGCATGGCGCCAGCTGGCAGCAACAGCCCTTGAGAACAAGAAAATCTATGTCTTAGATCAAGGCACGATTGCGAAGTACAAGGATGATGGGCCGTGGATCCAATTTCTTTCTACGCATACTGACAACGGTGTTGCGATCCCAAGATCCGCGACTCAGGTTAAGATTCTTGGTGATTACAAGATGGCGACGTCACTACTGTTGCCTAGCGAAGATGAGATGATTTGTATAGGAGATTTTAAGGGTTTGAAGACCAGGGTCCGAGAGCATTTGAGAAAGAATGGCGTCAGAAGAAGATTGAGAATTACGAAAATGGGTGAGAGCAAGGGGAGCGTTGTGCTTGTGCCCGCTGAGGCGAGAGAGGAAGATGAGATTTGGTTGTTCAGAGGGACAAGCTTTCCTTATGTGTTGAGGAAAGTGGAGGACGGGTATGTGGTTGTCGGTGAAGCTTGTGAGTATCTCTCTTCTAAGTTAAGAGGAGCTCACTAATTTGTATGCAGACTCGGATAGGTATTACTGGCCGTATCTAAAGAAGAGGACGAAGGAAGAAGCGCAGATTATTTCAATTATTTAGGTCAATTTATCTTTCGGAAATTCAGCGGCATTTGAAAGATGAAGCATTACAACTTGCAGAGTGTACTTATAGCTTCTTTTGACGTGGGAAAAGGCCCCCGAGTCATCAAGGTGGGAGCTCAAGGCACGAGGCCTGAATCTTCTGCCAATTGGTATTAGAAATTGAATACAACCCGAGGAGCTGTATACTGGATCTATAACTTTTTATTCGTGTAAATGAACAATAGATATCCAATTCTAGAAAGCCCCGTACAGTGAAAATAGCTCAACTCATTCCGAGCTAAGCCAGAGTGCAAGCTTTAGTACCACAGTCACTCAGTTGGTATTCCGACTGATAAGTGTTAAAGCGAAAGAGCTAGAAGAGCTTAGTGCATGGATGAGGAAATAAGATGGACGGGACGGGACGGGACGGACCGTCCCTTGATTAGCCGAGGGCCCCCTTTCTACTCAACGCTAGCAACAACACTCTTGAGCACAAGACTTGAACTCCGTACATTGGTAGTTGTTTAATGTGACTGAGTATAACAAAAAATTGTTTCGTGAATAATTTTAAAGGGCGTTCAGTTCGTGCGGGCTGATGCCAAGTGTGGATTTAGGCACTCCTGACTTCAACTAGCCATACTAGAACATTAAACTAATCAACCTAGAGTACCACCAGCCGAAATATACGGTCTTGTATGAATTTTACTAAGCTAGATGGTGATTGAGATCTGAACTGGCTTTCGGTATGTCTATATATTTCCAGGTGGCCCTCTCTTATGCACCTGTTCTTCCCATCGACAACTGCCATCACGACCCGCCCCAAGATACCATATACGACAATCACAACACGAATCAGTGTCGCCTACATTCCTTCTCTTTACAAAAAGTATTTCCAAAAGCGACCCATCATCGAAATGGATGCAAGGGCATCCTATTCCTCGAACATAGCCAGCTACTGCCGCCAAGCAATCACCAACATCCAACATCCGCAACCCCAATCTCATCCCCTGAAAATCCCCGAAGTTGTCGAAAACCTAGAGCAAGTGGCTCAGAATTTCAGAAGACAAATCGACCAACAAAACCGAATCAGGATGTTCACCGACAACTTCCACGCCCAATGCCGGTTTGACACAACTCGACAAGTTTTGGCTAAGATGCGCGAGCATAGAAAGATTCTGGAAAAGAAAGATGAAGAGATCAGAAATCAGAATGAGCTTATCAAGCGCTTGCAAGATCAATCTGCCAACCAGCAAATTGCACTTGATAATATGAAAATTGGGGTTAGTGCCAACAGACAGATCCGTATCCAGCAAAGTCAAGAGATCGCCATACTTAGACAAGAACTCGCCCAAAAAGATCGACTTATCAGACAACAGGAGTTCATGATCAAGATTCTCTACAAGAATTGCCAAATCGCCGAAAAACAAGTACATGACCTTCAGAAAGCAAGCCCGGAGCCGAGAAATCTATTTACCAGACCGAGGGAGGCGGCTCATGTGTTAAATGTCGTTGCGCAAACGGCTGATGCAATCAACACTTTGGTGGATTAGAGTAAGATCATGAAAACTTCTTTTGAAGACCATGGTTCGGCTGAACGTGTGTTCCCTAAGCCTCAAGGTGACAATCATCGACAGGTCGAGGAGACCAACGTGCCGGTAAAGAAAGTTGAGGATTTGGACATTAAGTGGATTGAGTGTAAGTAGGATATGAAGCAGGGGGATAATCGAGTTGGGAGCTTGTGGTTGGAGTTGAGCGGGAAGATTGAGGCTCCATCTGAGGATCCGAATAAAAATACTGATTCTAGCAATGGGCAACCAGCAGCCGCTTCAAAACCCGGGATTCTGGAATTCAAGACCACTACTCCTGAAGTTGAGGACGCCAAGGTTGAGATTTGCATGGTGAAGGATGAGGATTTGTACTCAGCAGACTGAGTGAATGGCGGCAGTGATACGAAAAGAATGTTCTTTTAGGGACTGTAAACTGAATCGCAGCCTCTCCTCTGCCTTGAATCAAGCATAGAACATAATAGACTGTTAATTGAACCCCAAGTTTCCAAGTAAAGTGCTGTGGTACATTCCTTCTTGGCAATCTCAATTGCAAACCCTCATGCTTTGCTTTTTAAGTGGGTACTTAGCAATTGTTACCTGCTACTTCACCCTCTTCCTTCACTTACCCTTTTCCATTTTGAGTATAGAAAATTGAAAATCTTCTCCGGTAGAGTTTATCACCCTTCCCCAAGATTTACAACTCATTGGATTTTTTTGGGGGGGGGGGGGGCTTATATTCTTTTCACTTAAACAATAAACTCCATCGTTTATCTTGAACCAGGTACATTCAACGGAGCAAAGAGAGTAACAGCCAGATTTATTCATATTATTATACGCTATACTCAGTTCCGATACTTTAAATGTTTCAATTGCCCCCTATAAGTCCATCTTTTTAGACCTGCGAAGTAACTTCTACCAAAGAACAGAGACATCAATCACAAAGCCTTTTCACCTTTCTTTGTTTAGTCAACTCCTTTTGTGTCTAACTTTAGATAATAGTAGTCTGGAGTTGAGCATTATCTGGTCTCTAAGTGTGCTATCTGTTTTAGGCTCATCTTTGAGATAACCCTAAACTAGAATTCATTGTCATCTGGCCTTTACACAATATATTTCTTCGCTCTGATCTTCCAGATAGTAGCAACAGGTTAATTGAGTGTCATCTCAAGTTCTTGTTAACCGTTATCTGGACTTCTCACATTACTTCCTTCGCTCCAATCTTTCAGATAGCGGCAGATTAGTTAAGCGTTATCTCAAGTTTTCAGTTTTCATTGAGCGTTGTCTGATCTTTAAAAAAAATCAATCGAGCTAATCTTTTAAGTAATAATAACCTGGATTGATCACCGTTAGTGTCCACCTCAAGGTCTCATAGAACAAGAAATATCCACCTTTTGCCCTCCTTGGCGTTCACGGAGGTATTGACAGCTTCTGCAAAGTCTTTGGGCACCCATTCTCTCTCTGCTACCACCCAGCAATCTATGTCCTCCTGGTTGTCAGCCGGCAGGGCAGTGGACTGCAAACAACAAGCGTCATCTGGCCTTTTTAAAACAATGGCTGACTTGTTATATATCATCTCAAGTTCTCTCTAACCATTATCTGGTCTTTAGATACTTTATCAAGCTGATCTTTCAGATAATGATGATTTAGAGTTAAGCGTTATCTAATCCTTGGTGCACAGTTGTTCCCTCCGTTCTAATCTTTCAGATGACGGCATATTACAGTTAAGCGTTATCTGATCTTGGAATGCTTTGTTCAGGCTGATATTTCAGACAACTGTAAACCGACGTTAAGCGTTGTCTCAAGTTCTCATTGAGCGTCATCTGGTCTTTTGCACACGACAACTTCCTTCGCTCTAATGTTTTGGGATGACGATAAGCCGGGGTTAAGCGTTGTCCCAAGTTTGCATTAAGTGTCATCTGGTCTTTTGCACACGATAACTTCCTTCGCTCTGATATATGGGATGACGATGAATCTTTGCACCTGAAAAGCACTTTTGTATTGAGAGACCGGTCTATGCTCAACTCCATGCTTTGAATGTCCCTATGGCACCTGTACAACCACCACTAGTATGCCCCGATTGTTCCAGTGGTCTATGTACAATTGAACACCCCTCCCCTCCTTCCCCCTCCCTCACAAACGTCTCCGCTTTCCTCCCCTTTGCTCTCCTTCTCCCTCTTCTCCTTCCTCTTCCTCTACCTCCTCCTCCCTTCGCTCCGATAAGCTTGCAATCAGCCGATCGGCTCTCCTCAACTGCTGACTCAACAACCTATTCTCCTCCCTCAACTCCCGGTTCTCCTCCAGCAGCTCCTGGTAGGAGCGTTGACGGCGGCCTGAAGGTTGGAACCCAGGTGACTGAGCGAGAGGAGCGGGACTGGCAGGACGGGGTTGCTGTGGCGATAGACGAGATGGACGCGGCGGAACTGTTTGGGAAGGAGCACACGGTGGATCCGGACTTGTAAATAGTGAAGTTGCGCCAGAACGGGAAGGAAGTGGTTGGGATGGAGATGGAGGTTGACCGGCAGAACGGGAAGGAGCCGACGCGTTCGGCGACAAGGAAGGAGCAGGATTGACGCGGAGGTGACTGAAATTATCGAGATCCTCGGTGACAAAATCCAACATGTCGCGGAGGCGATTGTATTGTCGCTGCACGCGACCGTGAAGTTCCACCCCGGCTTGGGCACGCTGCCGGTTTGGACGGTGGGTGTAATCCTCGCGGACTTGTACGAGTAGGCGTCGTCCTTCGTCCAAGACCCGCTCGAGCTCTTGAAGTGTGAGCTCCGGGTAACGACCGAGAATGGAGCGGATTTGAGGGTGACCGGGAGGGAAGCTGGCGACAAGTGAGACGAATTCGTCGCGGGCGGCTTGGAGGAGGTTGACGATTTGCTGGGCTTGTACGAGCGGAATTGTCACGGGAGGAGGGCGAGGGGCATCTGGTTGTAGGTTTTGTTGTGACATGGTTGTGGTAAGAGAAGTGGTTGTTATTTGTAGTTGTAGTTGAAAGGAATGGTGGTTGTCTGCCACATGGTAAGTAGTGATATGTTCTGGGAAAGAAAGAAAAAAGCTGGCGACGGCGAGGTTAGAGGTATATATACTAGTGATTCACGCTACTCCTGGCCTTGAGATTAAAGCGGCGCTTCGCTCCCATCTGTTAGTGTAGTCTCAGGATAATAAAGCAGCGGTGCTCACTCTTGTCTTCTGGACTAGTATTAAGATGGTAATAAAGCGGCGATGTCTTCTCTTGTCTCTTGGCTTAATAGGATGAGAATAAGAGAATAATGTGAATCTACTTAGATAGATTTTTACAATCAATCTTTAAGGAGCATTGCAATGTACTGAACAGATTTGTACAATCACCCCCTGAGGAGCTATCAATGTACTGGAATAAACTTGTATAATCACTCCTTGAGGAGCTGTCAATGTACTGCAATAGACTTGTACAATCACCCCCAATAAAATTTCAATATACTTTATAGCTATATACAATCCATATAACTGATTGCTGCTTATAATTTATTTTGGCTCGGCTTCAGCCTTAATCTAGTGCTGAATAGTGCAGGAAAAGTTTGACAACTGAGCAAACAATATTCAGAAGTGACAGTCACTCTTCTTCTGCAACCAGGTATAATGTATTGCAATTTTCTTGAGTCAGGTCTTTTTTACTCAAAGCAATCTGAACTGAGCTCAAGCCCAAATCATTTGGGTCATGAATGTATATTTGAGAGAAAGCCTTCGGGAGTTTACTTTGCTATGAAGCTCTGGAAGAATTGGACAGACCTTTATATTTGAAAATTGGCTTTGCCTTAAATCTGAGTTTTCTGGACAAAGCACTTGGGCTTTGATGGAAGTATTCAAAAGCTGATTGTTTAAAAATTTAATATAACAAGTAACTCTCTGTACTACTGCAAGTCCATTTGCTAATATCACATTTTTAACTTGACAAAAGGATAGGCTCAAAGAAGCAGCCACAAAGAAACCCCCTAAACGAAGTCCAGAAAGAAGTTACTTGTCAAATTATATATTAATGTAGTCAAAAATTTACTAGAATACATGAAATTTCCAGCTCTCCGCCCCCCTTCTTAAATTTCCAGGAGCACTTCAATGATTCTCCAGCCACACACTCGGTAACAGACAACAAACCTCCCCAAATGTCTCCATTTAGCGAGGTTTCATAAAGATTGAGTTTGAGAAGATATCTTGAATGAGTGGCTGTTTGCAGAGAGAGGGGGGTGGGGGAGGGGGGCCCAAGAGATTTGATTTTGCATTGTACCTACTGTCTTGGAACAATCAGCTTACTCTGAATTTAATTCTGGCTCTTGGATTTGCATTGTACCAACAGTCGCAGAACAATCAAACGCTTGCTCTGAATGCATTTCCGGCTCTTGGACATTCATTGTACCTACCGGCCTAGAACAATCACAAGTTTTTCTTGAATTCAACTCTCGCTGCAAAGCCTTGTATTCACGATGACTTCTCTATAAAAAGCTGCAGAATCTGAATAGCCCTGTTTATCTCAAATAACCCTGCAAAGAATCCCCAACACAAATGCTAACCTATCCCGCCCCCACCTCCACCTCAAAGCTTTCTGCGCTTTGCTCCTCGAATTAGTCCCCCCTCAACCCAATCCACATCCTCATCATCCTCTCTCTCCTTCCCGCCCTCGCCGTCGGCACTTTCCCCGTCCTCCACCTCTCCTTCCAAAACCGCCACCCGATCTCTGAGACTTCTGATGATAGCCTCCTTCTCATCAAGTTCCTCCCGCAAAGCCAAATTCTCATCTCTGTAGTCGCTGTTTTCTCCACGCAATTGGAGAATTTCATTTGAAGGATGGTAGGGGTTATGGGAGCGAAGCGAACCGGACTCAGAGAGGTAAGAGTTAGGAGCGGAGGGATGGGAGTAAAACATTGGACTGGATGGTTGAGGTAGTTCATCGAGCCGGTCTTTGTCGAGCTGATGTTCATCGAGCTGATGTCTATCGAGCCGATGTTCATCAAGCTGATCTCTTTCGAGCTGATCTCTTGCGAGCCGATGTGTATCGAGCTGATCTTCATCGAGCTGAAGCTCATCGAGCTGATCTTCCACAGCTGTCAGGTCGTCGCGCGTCGCCTTCAGCATACGCTTCAGAGCCTCATGTTCCTCGTGCTCGCGACGACCCTTCGGATCGAGCTGGAAGTTCCCGCCAATTCTCCTCTGAAGCGTGCGCGCGCGGTATACAAGGTCCTGGATCGCGGTTCTTGTCAGATATTGGAATGGTGCGAAAATCTCGGCGATAGCGGCAGAGGAGCGGTCCCATTGTCTCATGAGCCTGGAGTACCGTCGTGCTTGTGATTCGAGCGCGGCGAGAGTGTTGGTGACCTGGGAAAGGGTAGGAGGTTGTGGAGGAGGATCTCTGGAACCGGGAGGATGCATTTTGTTTGATATTGGAGAGATTGTTGTATGAAGACTTGAGATGACGGTGAAATGGCTGGTTTGGCGTTGTCTGGAGTTGTGAAAAGATCAGAGCGAAGCGGATATGTGGTTGTTTGGTGTTAAAATATCAGAGCGAAGCGAAAATTTCCTTTGTAGAAGTTCAGAGCGAAGCGAGACTGCGTCAGCTTCGTTCCCAAGTATTAGAGCGAAGGGAAATGTCTGTGGAAGTTCAGAGCGAAGCGAGATTGCGTCAGCTTCGTTCCCAAGTATTAGAGCGAAGGGAAAATGTCCTTATGGAAGTTCAGAGCGAAGCGAGTTTGTGTCAGCTTCGTTCCCAAGTATAAACTCGCTTCGCTCCCAAGTATTAGAGCGAAGTGAAAATATCCTTGTGGAAGTTCAGAGCGAAGCGAGATTGCGTCAGCTTCGTTCCCAAGTATCAGAGCGAAGCGGATTGCCTTAGCTTCGTTCCCAAGTATTAGAGCGAAGTGGAAAAGTCGTTATCTGTTGTCTAGTGTTGAGGAAATATCAGAGCGAAGCGGGAATGTCCTTGTCTGGATTTGGAAAAGAATCAGAGCGAAGAGAAAAGATTAGAGCGAAGCGAGAACGTTGCCGGTCCGACTTTTAAAGAAATTTCAGAGCGAAGCGAGATTTCGTTAGCTTCGTTCCCAAGTATTAGAACAAAGCGGAGAAGTCGTTGTCTGGTATTGGAAAAATTTCAGAGCGAAGCGGGTTGTGCTAGCTTCGTTCCCAAGTAAATCAGAGCGGAGTGAAGTCTTGTTAACTTCGCTCCCAAGTATATCAGAGCGAAGCGGAAATGTCATTATCTGGAGTGGGGAAAGGTTCAGAGCGAAGCGGGTTTGTGTCTGCTTTGTTCCCAAGTAGATTAGAGCAAAGAGGAAATGTCATTGTCTGGAGTTGGAAAAGGTTCAGAGCGAAGTGAAGTTGTTACTGGTTTAAATCTTAAAGAAAAATTAGAGCTAAGTGAAGTCATGTTAATTTCGCTCCCAAGGATAATATTAGAGCAAAGGGAAATTCTTACCGGTTTGAGTTTTAAAGAAAGATTAGAGCGAAATGAAGTTGTGTTGACTTTGTTCCCAAGAATATTAGAGCGGAGCGAGATTATTACCGGTTGAAATTTTGAAGAAAGATTAGAGCGAAACAAGAACATCTCCTATTTGACTAAAGATTGGAGCAAAGCAAATCTGCATTCACTCTGTTCCCAAATAAATCAGAGCGAAGCGAAATCTTTTCTTGTTGTCTAGACTTGAAGAGAGATCAGGGCAAAATAAGAACAGTCTCCTGTTTGAATTTCGAGAAAGACCAGAACGAAGCAAATCTGCATCCAATCTGTTCCCAAGTAAATTAGAGCGAAGTAAAACCTTTTTTTTTTGTTGTCTGGACCTGAAGAGATTAGAGCGAAGCGAGAATATCTCCTATTTGACTTTTGAAGAAAGATCAGAGCGAAGCAAATCTGTATCCCTTTATTCCCAAGTATATCACTATAGTAGTTGTCACAGGCGTGGAATAACTGAGACCTTGAACTCAGAATGTCAGGCCCTAAGGACAATGCCAAAAAAGGTAAAAACGTTCGTTCTTAGATTGTTTTTGTTGTGAGACGGGCTAAAGCCGCCGTGTTTGACAAGCCAGTACAGTAGTTGTTGCAGGAGTGGAATAACTTAGACCTTGAATATTAAAGAGAAATCTTCTATTATTATCTGGACTTGGAGACAGATTAGAGCAAGGGGGAAGCGTCTGTCATTGTCTGGACTTGAAGAAAGATTAGAGCAAAGAGGAAGCGTCAGCTGTTATCTAGAGTTGAAGGAAAATCAGAGAGAAGGGGCAGTGTCAATTGCCATCTAGACTTGAAGAAAGACTAGAGCGAGGCGGACACTCAGTCGTTATCTGGAGTTGAAGAAAAATCGGAGTGGAGGGCCAGCTTTGGTTGTTGTCTGGAGCTGAAGAAAGATCAGAGTGAAGGGGAAGCGTTAATCGTTTTCTGAACTGGAAAAAAAATTAGAGTGGAGGAGAAATGTCGCCGATACGGCTTTTGGGAAAACCAGATAACGCTTAATGGAGCTTTTTGACTTGTCATCGTCTGGGGTTGAAGAAATATCAGAGCCAAGCGAAAAACTTGCCTGTTCGACTTTTGAAACACTAGATGATGCCCGAATTGGCATTCTCTTTATTCTACCAGTCAGGTGGTTTCCCAGCTACAGACAATCAGACACGGTAGCTGATAGTTTATAAAGGAAGGAGAATATAAAGAGGATAATGGAGATAATGGAGAAGAAGACAATGAATTGCTAGTTTACCCAAAGAGCAGAGTTTATTAACATTTATATAAAGATGAATGACAGCGCAATTAAGGAAGAGATGTTGTTTCTCCATGGCTAAATAATCAAATAGCAATTAATAAAAACAAGCATTGAGCTTTTGGAAAGGCAATTTATTTGCCAGGAGATGCCAAACAATTTCTTTTCCTTCTGACAAACCAGAGTAACGTTGAGAAGGCAAAGCCATGCAACTTCCAGAAAAGACAATGCCTAATGAAGAACTCATGACGTAAAGTCAGTTAGCAGAAAAATAAGCATTTTGGGTATAGCTGGCCGAAAATTGGCTGAAATAACATCTTTGCTGTACAGAAACAATTGAAACCTCTTCCTTGCCAACTATTCTTCTCTCCAAAACGGCAAGTTCCCAGCCAGTGCCTTTGTTCTGAGCAACAGCAACATCAAGTCTCTCCTAACTAAAACCTGACAATTCATCACAAAGCTACCTCTTTAAACGTTTATTTGCTGCGCTCTGATACATGGGAATGAAGCAGACGTGATCTCGCTTTGCTCTGATAGGTAGGTATACTTGGGAGCGAGGCGAGGCCGCTTGGGAACCAAGCTGACGCGACCTCGCTTCGCTCCGATATATGGGAACGAAGCCGAGCAACTCGTTCAAAACAAAACCGAGCAGACTCTTCATAGCCAACATGTCCAAACTATCCGCACGCCTCCGATCAACCACTCCTCGCACCCAGAAGCCCACAATGGCAACAAGAGTACTTCGAAAAGCCAGCCCCAAAGCACTTCCCTCCCTTCAACACCAACAAGCCACCGACCTGCTCGAGCAATGCGCCGCCTTCCACACTGACTATGACACTCTCAAGTACGAATTCGCCCCAAGCAGCGCCTGTCTCAATTCCCACCGCTTCGAGGTTATTACTGGGAAAGACGACATCGGACTCGCACTTTTACGCGACAAGATCATATGCCTCGTCGAAACTACAAAGGAGACATTGGAGGGAAGCAGTGATGCATGTCATGCGGATGCTATCAGACACTTGAGTGGAAATTTGCAGCAGATGATTAGGAAGACTAGGGACTTGAAGGTGGCATTGGAGGGAGAGGGACATAAGTATCAACATGGCAAGCCGAGGTTTCTGGCTATTGGTGCTAGTAAGGAACCGGTGGAGGATTCGGAGATGGAGGGCGAGAGGGTTGATCACTCTTCTAATTCTTCGAGACCGTTTCAACTTAAGTCTGCAGAGAACTCTTTTAATCAGGACAATAAGACCTCTAGAGAGAGGTCAGATGCGCTGCGGAGGAAGAGAGATTGGGCTGAGTTCCTGAACGAGAGGCGCTTAGTCTCCCAAATACGTTGACTGATCTGTTTTATATTGAATGTATAGAATGGGGAAGCATAGAAGATTGCATTAGCTACATTACAAACAGAATCTTCACTTTCAGGGGCGTAGCGTTGCGCAGCACAGCTTTTGATGATTGTGGTAGACTATTCAGGAAGGCGGTGAGAGGCGGCAATATCCCCCCTTTTCAAATCTTTCCTTGAATTGGTCACGTGAGCATCTAGATTTCCCCTCAATCTCCGCTTAGGAATTGTTAACCCCAACGCTTACGAAACTCTCTCCCTGGAAACATAACTCCAGTTCGCATACCTACCTTGTTCACCGCAAGATCCACCAATCGATAAGCCGCTGCTTTCGAAATGCCGTCGTTCACCGAAGAACTCCTCGGGGAGACCTTCAAGCAAATTGACACGGGCTTTAAGGAATTGGCCTTGAAACTTGATATCACAAAGCTCGAGGTCCCTGTTTCAGCCATCAACAATGTCTTCTTCCTCAGAATTGAGAACAGCCTCAAAACTCTGGTCTTCTGCACTGCGCTAATTGAAGCCTCCAGCCAAGTTCGACAAGAGCGAAAGCAAGCCATGCTCCGTGAACTCTATGATTCCAAGGTAGTTGCCGACTTGGTCAAGGCGAGAGATCTCAGAGCCGAGCTTGACAGGCTATTCCAAGATCTCGAAAGCTTCAAGGCGAAAGCATTACGCGACGAGCAGATGGGTAAGATGGGTTTGAGCAGCTTCGAGTTGTTGACTCTATCTGCCAGAGTACTTCTCTCCATTGTTAAGAAGGAAGATTTAGGTACAACATTTACATTTACTAACGCTGTTCCAGCGAATTAAGACCGCTCATCCAGGTTCTGGTATCCAGCAATCAAGAGTTGACAAGACGGTCCATGTTAAGGAAGTAAGCTACTCTTTATATTCTTTCTGTCGAGGGGTCATTCTGAACTTTGTACAGCATTGGCGTCGACGACCTACCCGAAAGCAGAAAGGCAACACCTCGAAGGCGAAGTAGTAAAAGGTTAGAGAGCTACCGAGAAGCTGTCTTACATGTGTCGATGATGCATCTGCTGCTGGCTTGGCTCTTGAAATTTCAGGCATAGGGAAGAACATTGACGGAAATTTAGAAATGCTTGCATGTTGGAATTCATTTCTTTTTACGGTGTCAAGGGGCGGACTACTTCAACCGGGGGAAGGAGGGTGTAGTCAGCTCTCTGATATTTTACGCATAGGGGCTTCGCACAGGACTAGCGGCCTTCAAAATTTCAGTAGCGGTTAAATACCTTAGAATGAAAGACCTTAATTAAATGAAGGCCCCAATTTTTCGTGTTCTCGTAACTGGGTCGTTTTGACACAATGATTTACCGAGGCCTTTCCATCTCCTCCCTTCTCACCTCCTCCCTCAACAGGCGATCACCCATTCCCTGCCATCTCCATCTCGGATTGTCTGCAACGATTTTACGATGGCAACCTCATACAATATCTCGGAGCTCACACGAATCATCACGACCCTCAAGGAGACGAAACTCACGCTGAACTTCAAGCTGAACCTCCTTCGTTCTTCGGCAGGTTCTTCTCTTGCCTATCACTCAACCTTCGAGAGCTTGATAGATTAGCTCGTGGATGCAGGTAGCAAGTTATGGATCATGGAAGAAAAGCTCACCGACAAGGAAAACAGCATGGGAGAAGCCTTGTTTGTGGATGGTGATAGCGACAAGGTCAAGAGTGCTTTGAAGGAAGCCATCGCCCTCGGCGCTACCTTTGATGCATTGGGAGAGGAGGTTATGAGATTTAAATTCATGCTGGAGGCAACACAGGCGGTTTCTAATGCTGCTTCGGGAGCACTCATATCTGACCGCGAGCTTCTAGTAGACTCTGGTAACATCAGCAACGCTCCAGAAGCTAAGAAGCAAAAGTTTAATCCGGCTCCCCAAGCTCCCAAAGCACAACCATCCCAGCCTGCTTCTGCACCTGTTGCTATTAAGCAAGAACATGGAGTCTCAAAACAGGCGAATCTACCTCACTGGGCACCCGAAGGATACTACTACGTTAAGGCCGTAAGTTCACCCCCAATTGCTGTGCCATAGTTACATCTCTGAATGTATTAATAGCATTTCCGCCGAAAGCCTAAGCGCAAAGCTAAGAACGCAGAAGCCAAGGATGAAGAAGCCGATAATGAGGTAAAGGTAGTCGATGCACCAGCTAGTGTTGACATTGTGGATATGGACGGAGTCTGATTCGATGTGGGGTGAAGAAGCCTCGCACAAGCATACATAGCAACATAAATTGGGGTGGACGTGGGTTTTCTATGGTACTTTAGTTCGGGATCCTCGCCGCGAAGTGCTCAGGATGAGACTTACAGATGGAATGCTGGGAGAACTATGGGGGGTAGTTATGGATTTGCTCGAATGCTCTGGATATTCACAGCCCCCAGAAGATCGTATAATGGGTTCTGCTTTAAAATTTGAGAATGGCTCACCAGAACTTGAATCTCTTCCAAAACACCAAAACCCAAACTAGGACTTGCGTGCAAATGTACGTTAAGCATCCAGATACACAACCTCATTTTCCTCTCCGTTTTGAGATAATCGGCAAGATCTCTTTGATCAAGCTTTTCTCCTTCAGGCTCGTCAAGCTCGTGAATTTCAGTTTTGTTAAAGTTTTTCCGTGACCACTTTTCTCAATCGCTCGGAACAATAAAGCTCCTCCTCCGACACGCGTGCCTACCGCGTTTGTAGATAGTTCGGCTATGAAAAGTGCAGCATCATTCTTGCCTCCGGCAACGCGAAAATAAACAAACCTCGTCGCGCCACCTTCCCAGTCTTGCCTACTCCCAATCACCAGAGAGTTCGATAACCCCCCAAAATCCTGGCATTTGCTGTAAGTATACCCATTTCTTTGTCTCAGGGACTTTCAGATTGTGGGAAAAGCATTCCACGGCAGCGTGGAGGCTCTGCCTTCTAGAAAGTTAGCACTGGATCTGATGCTCCCCTCCCTTCTCAACTCCTAACCACAACTATCTCCTTGTATTGGGAGCTTCTGGTTATTCTTATACAGTTCGTACTTGGATTTCAGAGAGCCCCGGAGGGTTTGAACTAATCACTGAGCTTTGCTTTCCTTCCATTAGTCTCTCCTCGCCAAGTTAAAGTCCCCAGCACTGCCAAAGCAGTAGAGAAGCGATTACACGGTACTCGGCTTCACGTGGTTGGACAAGCGGCCACCTCAGGAATCTTGATCAATTTGCTTGGAATTTGGCTAAATACTGTCTAGTAATAGAAACAATCAGCTTCATAAAACGACAAGTGTTCGAATGATGGAGAGCAATTGGCTTAAACTCGAAACAATCCAGGAGTTCTGGGGTGAACACAAGTCGAATCGAGAGCAGTTGATTGAGTGGGAGAAGCAGTTTCCTCAGCACAAGGACAGCATCGTACTTCCGCTCAAGGAGGTGAACGAATCACTTGAACGCAAAATCCTAGATCTGTTCAGTTACGTTGAAACAACAATTCGTATTCGAAGCCTTATGCCACATGGCGAAACCTCTGTTATCCTTGACGAACGTTTTTCCAAGGAGACTGCAGCATATGCTAGTAAGATTTGGCATTGATCTCAATATTTTTGACCAAAAGAATGCAATGGCTAATATTTATGCAGCGTTGAATGAAGCTATGTCCAATTTGAGAGGCGAGATCAAAGCTGTGAAGGAGTGCTTGGATGATCCTTTGGACTCCGTCCGAAAATTGCAGTTGAACCTTGAGGCTGCCAACAAGGACAATGAAGAGCTTCGTCAAAATTTTAGAGATCTGGAAGCACAATATACGGAGCTGGAAAGCTGTCTCTATTCACGAGGCGGACTGGAAGGCCAAATAAAAGTTCTCGAATCGAGTGTTAAAGAGAAGGATAAAGAAATCGCACGAATCTCGCAGCAGAACAACGAACTCCGCAACATACGAAGCCCACAGAAGATCACAGACTTCGATTCTGCCGATGACCTGACCATCTCCCAAGAAAGTAACATTATTGGCAAGTTGGAAAAGGAGAAGAGAGATCTTTTGGAGCAGCTTCAGCTGGTTACACGCGAAAGAGATGGTGCTCGCAAGCACAAGGAACTCATGCAAGGGGTTTACAAGTCAAAGGAAGATAGCAGGAGAAAATTGCAAGAAGAAAACAATACCCTCTGTAAACAAGTTGCCAGTTTGAAAGCTCAACATCAGCTAGCCTCTCCAGCCTCTCTGTCCGCCCGTAGTGCTGGCCGAAGCACTTCGTTCGGATCATTGCAACTCAGCGGGTCTTCAATGACCCAAATTGCCGGCTTGGAAGCTCAAGGTCTGTCAACCTCTGGCTATACCCATATTGCTAGCCGAAGCCCTTCAGTCGGATCACTGCAATCCAGCACGCCCTCAATGACACAAGTGCCTCGGGAACAAGCAGCCACAAACTTCTATGCAGGTTCAAACGCTCCGAGAACCCCTGTTAGGCAAACGTCGGGCAGCTTTGGCAACCTTAACTTCTCACCTATCTCTCCAGCTCGCAACAACAACCGACAAATTTCGTCCGCCTCTCCGTTATCCAAGACACGACCGATTCTCACAAGAACCCAGGAACGAGTTATGGCGGCCGTTCAGCACCTCCCCGATGACCATCTTGAGGCATTGGAGTCGGGCGGTGCGTTCAAGTCTGTTGAGAAAGGTTATCACTGGGTCAAAGCGGTAAGTTTCTCTCTCGATTTTCTAAGTTCAAGCTAATATAGTACAAGCACTGGCGTCGCAATCCGGGGCACTAAATTTTACGAGAGCAATGAGGGGGCTTAACTGAGATCTTTTTCTGAGCAGCTAAGTGTTCTGTAGAGTACTGGCACGGGGAGCTAGTGGCCCAGTTGACTGTTCACCCCCTGTTTCCACAAAATATTTCGGGCCATAAATCAATCACTGATAGATGGTTATCTGTACTTTGTTTTGTCAGAATCAATCTCTTACATAAATGTTTCCCTCCCTTTGGTTCGATGGCTGTAAGTGTTCTTTTCCATTCTCGAACGATGCAGCTTCCCTCCCGAGACCTCAACCCCTTCCACACACCCCTTCGATGTTCAAAATGCACCAGAAATATGAGCGCAATCTTCATTTCTACTTTTCTTTCTTTACAATTGTACTCCTTAATTGGTCAATCAGGCTCCTGCATCAAAGCCTCTTGATTATCAGGATTCCGTTTGCTCTGGCCCCCCGGTAGCTTGACTTCTCACCCAGAAAATTACTACATTCTGCCAAACAAATTCCTTTAAAAGCAAGCCGTAGTAAGAATGGTATTACAGCAATTTTCTGGAAATTTGGAAAGCTCTCAGCTGATCATTTATCCAGTTCCGACCTCGACTCGAACTCGCATCTGCCTTCCTACCCGAAACGCCTTCAATAACCAAACCTCAACTGGAAAATGACAAACATGAACGAATTACTCCTTCCACAAATCCGCTCGGCGTCCCTTCCTGTGCCCCTTTTATATACCGGGAATATAACAAAATAAAAAACAATGATCTTCAACGAATTCAAAGTTCCCGAACAGGGAATAGCTCTCCAAGTTCCTCAGCAACCAGCAGTACCAAACTACCACACCGCGAAGAGAAATAACATTGCTCAAGGTCCAAGAGCAATGGCATATGTCTCTCCTGAGATGCCGAGGAATTTTTATATCTCGTCGTTAGGTGATGGCAGACAAGCACGAAGAATCGGCAGCGAGGTACGCATTGTCGACGGTCATCAGCAGAATTTGTACTAAATCAGAATGTAGGATTAGATAATTAGCTTTATATTGAGATCTCCAAGGGAGATGAAGCGGAGAAAATTCCGTCGTCTGAGTAATGCAGGAATTGGCACTTCGTTTCCAAGTTTCTCACAGGTGATTGAACTGCTTATAAGGCTGGATACCACACGTCTGGAAACATGAGATAGCAAAAAAAGTCTTGAGTACAGCATAGCTGTTTCAAATTGCGAAGTAATTATTCTTGCTCTTCATCTCTTCCTCCTGAGTGAGGGATTCATTCTTTAGCAGTTCTCCTCTACACTTCTCCATCAGCAACCAGATTAGTTCTTCGGAAGCCCATGAGTTCAGATTCGTGAGACGGGCTCAATAGCTTGCCACTGCAGAAAACCAACTTGGACCATTAAGAGACAAAAAGGCCTGTCACGTCCACAGAATCTATATTGTTCGACGAAGCATGAAAATCTCGAGGGGCATCAAGTAGCCACGCTTAGAATCTTTCAAAATTGTTTATAGCCTCCTCAACAGAGGTTAAAAGGGATTCAGACGGAGCATCCTCTCCGAAGCCTATGGAATAGCTCCAGAAGGAAGACAAGACCTGGGCACCACAGAAGCAACTCCTCATTCAAAGGGCAGAAGAAGCTCGCCAAGAGAGGAAATCCAAGACAGTCCAAGTAGAGGAATTTCGGCGTCAGGAGAAGGCGAATGACCTTGCGGCAGTGAACCACCCGCAGCTCGTCAAAACCCGCGGCCTCAAGTCGACCCGCATCGAAGCGAGCCGAATTCATTAGCTACTTGCACGACTCTATTTGAGGAAGTCAAGTTTTCAGGGAATTTTAGCATTAGACTGAATTTACTGGTGAAATCTTACTCTATGATATTTTCCATAGTCATTGCTGGTAGCTGGTATATGAATTTCGGATGGAGGATGATGAGCATACAGTATAGGACATCATGGGCAAGATTTGATAACTTCAAACTTGATCAATGCAATGGAGTTCAATTGAGGCTCAGTTTCAAGTCCTTGCTGAAGCCCAAAATGGAGTACACACAGCAAACCGTGTTTGATTGTTTCCACTCGCTTACCGTTTCGTTCTCGACATTTACCTTACAATCTTCATAAAAGCCCCGCAAATATCTTCGTTGCCCGTCTTTAGCGACTAATTGGACATTTCATAAATCGAGCATTGGATTTCAATTCCCTTTACTGTTTTCCGGACTTGTCTCCGAAGCTCCCTTTCACCTCAACTCTCCTTGCCCTCGCTAGACCTACAACATGGACCCGAAAGTACAATTGGACTAAATAATCGGCACGCAGAGCCTAGAAAAGGTCGATAAACAGAGGTTGGAGACTATTAGGAAAAATGTTTCAATACTTCAAAAGCGACACGAGGAAGTTGCCAGGGAGAAGGAGAGCAAGATCCTGACTCTTGGGATTCAGCTTGTGAATACAACCGGCGAGAAGTCGCAGCAAGATGAAACGGTCAAGCAGCTTGAGGAAGAGAACACGACTCTAAAGCAAGATAATGTCAAGCTGGAAGAAGTTATTGCCAACATGAATGAGGAGAATACTCGGCTCGCATCTTCCGAAGAGCTTGTGGGTCAATCTGCAGTGGTGATCGAGGGTCTGGAGAAGAAGGTTCGTGGTTTGGAAGACACCGTCGCTTCGATCGACGAGAAGCTCAATTCTGCAAGACGAGTCATAGCACATCACAAGGAAAAAGCCGAACCTGCTCTGCGTCAAAAGAGGAGAATAGCTATGATGTTACTGGCATGTGTGATGGAGCTGGATGGTGACGTTGCCGTTCCTAGAAAACAAAGACCCGTTTCAGCTTCCCGGGCCTTGGAAGAAGCTCCAGTCGCTCCCTCGAAAAATACCGGACTTTCGCTCTCCAACTCTATCTTCTCACAATCGTGCCCAAAGAAATCTATGGTGCCATTCTTTGAAGAATCTGATGGAGATTACGTGAAAGCTATTTCTGCTCGACCAAATCCTGTTGCTGCGGGCCTGGAGAGCCGTACGGATCATTCTACCCAGATCACCCAAAATGTTGGCGAGTTTCAATCTGAAGTCTTCATCCCCGAGGTAAGTTAGCCTTTAGGTTTCTAGAATTGAAGGCTGAATTTGATGCAGCATTGAAGAATACCACCCAAAGGCCACTCCGAAGAAATTGCCATGGCTCCTGGAGCTGCATTCGACTTACGTGGCACCATGATAGATACAGGGTGGACATATGGACGGCACGCAAAGTGCATACTTTTACGCTTCACGGACTCCTGAATGAAGGGAAAGGGGAAGATCATAGGGGAGCTGGGAAACACACATATCATACTTCTGCGGGCACAAAGTGTGTTCCGCCGAGGCACTAGCTTCGGTATCAACTGGAAACAATACAGCAAAACTTTCTAAATTTACGGAATACATAAACATTTTTTACCTTCCCAAGCCGTCTTACGAGACGTGCTCTTTGTACATTAGATATTCCAGGCCATCGGGCTGGAGACCTAAGTGCTTTCCGTTATTGTTTCAATCAATGAAACTCACCCATCCTGGTCCTTGCTAAATTTCATTTAAATCACAACCAAGCTTTTAATACTTTTCAATCTAAGTATTGCACCTGTTGCTAATCTTTGATGTATACCTTTGCTGCTAGCTTGAGCGGAAGGCAGTATGGTATAAATATCCAAAACTATGGTCTCGCTAAGACCTGTCACAATTTGCCCAACCAACCTTTCTCCACCCAAGCAACTTTCCCATATGAGTTCCACACAGCACCAACAACAATCTTGATTGTGGACGTGAATGAATAAGAACTCTGATTAAATTGAGGTCCTCTTTTGCCAATATTGAAGCTGGAAAATGCAAGGCTCATCATCGCGAAGAAGAACAGAGAAATTCACTCTGCTGCTCATCCGAGTTTCAACCCTTTTCAGGATTTTCACCTCGCCCTTGGAATTTCATTATACTGGCTCTACAGAACATTTTAACGAGACTCCAACAGCTCCCATAATTACCCTCTTTATCATCACCGCAATTCACATCTGTCCATTCTTCCTCTTCGCCCAACTTCAAAATTCGACAGTTCGCCTTACCACCACAACGCCTGGTGACATTACACTGAGCATTCAGGCCCTCCAGAAAGCCTAATACAGTGCGAAAGCTTGATTACAACATTTCAATTCTCGGGTGGTTCAGATTGTGGTTCAATTGGCTCAATAGCTGGACATTGTACTTGTTGGCCTAGTTTCCCTCTCTGGTCTGCCCCAAAGCGTCACAGGGTCACCCTTGATTACGACATTGCAAGCATCAAGTAAATCAGATATTTTTTCAACTTTGCCTGTCTCGGATCCTTCCGTCAGTTGGCCCTGTCTTTGTTTTCCGACGGCTCAAGACTTCACAAATCTGAACTTTTCAAATGATTCGTCCCAACCAGAAAACAACTCAACCTTTAAACTTGTGAGTGGCTACAATCAGATCTAAACTTCTGCAACACTCTTCTGACAACCATAGCCCCACCTTACCAGCAACGAGTTTACATCAAGAATTTGCCAAATCCAATCGGCTCAGCCTTTTACCAACTCGGAATTTGACAATCTTACAAGGAAAAGTGAGAGCTTTGAGACTTTCAGCAGTTTGGTAAGAAAGTGATCTTGACGTGCTTACATTCTTCAATTCTTTAAAATCTCAGCCCGCCATCGCTTTCAACTACAACTGACTCACAATTGTAGTGTTCCCTCTCTCGGCACAGTCGCACCTGCCAAAGATCTCTTCCATTGTGGGAATCCTTCTGTCAACTACTATCAACATCTTTCAAGCACGTTTCTTCCTACCAGATATTTCTTTTACTTGGTCGATTCACCATCGGCTCCGGTCCCCTTACCAATACATTCGCTTCTCCTTCTGACCCGCCTCTTCAACACATCATCCTCCTCTGCATAACAACTTCGCCTCTACAACAACATCTTCCAAGGACGCAGAGTCGAGTTGCAGGATAACACAAATCAAATCATCTTCATTTGGACAACAGGACTTGGCGACTGGAAATTTTTCCTTGTCCACACTCACCGTTTACACTCTTAGAGCAAATTCCGGACCTCGCTTTGGAGAATCTATTCAAGATGAATCAAAGCACTTCCACTGGCAATGACTTCACCTCTAGTGACAATTCTTTGCCAAACACAACGCATGGAACACTCATTCACCAAGATAGGGATAACAATATCGTCATTGGCAACGAACGCGACAACGCTGGTATGGAGCGCACTTCAAGAGCTGACTCTGATCCACCACCAAGCTACTCAGTCACTACAGACTATCGTCTCTGCCCTGGAGAAGGATCTGGAAACGAAAGTCTGAGAAGCAGCAACTCTCGTCTCATCAGTTCTCATCATTCGGACGTTCGTCCTTTTGCATCTCACGCCAGTGAGCACAGAAACTTTGAATCCAGCGCCAATCGGCCCTCTCTGTCCAGCTCTGCTGATGCAAACAAGCCGAGAGATACTAAATATCAGACACCTCCCTATGCCTCTGCACCGGATCTTCTTTATTCGAAATCCACCAGCTATCAGGCGGCTAACCGCAACCCGTGCGAAGTTTTCAAATCGAAAGCTAAGGGTTATCAGACGTGTGCATCCGTCTCCTCCGAGCCATATACCAGAACCCCCACGTCTCGTCTCGCTGCCCCAACTATGGCTTCGACTTCGTCCGTAACTACCACGACTTCTGCAACTTCAGCGAGAAAGACAAAGGAAGAAATCCAGAAGCTCATTAGCAGCAGTCCAGAGCTTCGAGATAATATCTATATCCTCCTCGCGACTACCGTCGCATCTGTCGAAGCCCAGCAGCCTTCAGACATAAGAGCAAAGGATGCAAAGATTGAGCAGCTTCAAGTTCAACTCTTGGAAGCTCTCAACTATGGTAATGAGAAAGGCCGCCGAGTCGAAGAGCTCGAGGCTTCACTGAAAGTCGCCACCGACACTGGCCTCTCCCAAATCGAAACCCTCGAGGAAATCCACAGTAAACTCAAGAGCCAGCAGGAAACAGAGAAAAATCTGCGCCGAGGTAATATGTCATTAAGCAAACAGATGGATCCTCTCAAGGCAGAAAATGCCAAACTCAAGCGCCAACTAAAGGATGCTGAGAAAGAGATTGGTATTTTGAAGGAGAAATACGACTATCAGGGCCAAACTCTCGAGTTGCTCACTCAGAAGGCACGTCAGACGGAAAGAATTAATATGCGCATCGAGGATGACTTGACAAAGCTAGAGAGGGAAAATAAATTGCTGGTTTTGAAGGGGGAGCAGATGAGTGGCAAGTTATTGGCTGTGGCGGAGCAGTGGCATGGTCCGGGGTTGGGTAGCAGAAAGCGGCAGGCAGAGGAGGTGTTGGATGATGGGGAGAGGGAGAGGAGATTTGAGAGGATGACGAGATGAGTGGTGGCAGGGTAAGATTCTCGTCTCCGACTCATGAACTTAGAAGAAGCTAACATTTTTCTAGGTTATTTGATGCATTTGGGACGGGTGGGATATGTGTGGGGGATGGGATAAACGCATAGATACATTTACTTTCGGCATAACATAGCTTTTTACATTATGATAATTCCTAGATTATGCAACGAATCAAGTGTAGACGAGAATATAATGCATTGACTTTTCGCCGATGTCCTGAAATGTGGTGATACAACGCGCATCTTGACCATCTGATGTCTAGCTGCGTTTCGGCTTTTACAGCTTTTAAATATACGATAATACTCGGTAAATTATTAACAATCGTCTAGCTTTGTTCAAGAATTCTTGGGACGATGACATATTAATGCTGCTCAATGTTCGAGAAGATCACGGACAATCAAAATATCTTAAAGATACCAAAATGCTTCTAAACACTTGGAATAAGTACATGCAAATACTCCGACTGCCTTGCTAAATTAGTACTCAAGGTTGCCGAAAGTCAACACAGGTAAATGGTGTCACGTGATATCTCAACGCCACCTTGTTCTGCAGCTTCTTGGTACAATGGAACTAGCCTAATATCGCTTGTCTAACATTCCAAACTTTTCTATGACGAAAAGATCTTTATGGTATTATATCCAAACCTCCAAATCTCATCCAGGAGCTGTTGAATACTTCATTCGGGATTGTACGTATTATTTGCGTCTAGCCATGAGCCTGAATGCGAACTTGTCTTCTGATTTAGATAGAATACATGATTACAAGTTCTAGAATTCAATCAATCATCAATTTTAGAAGAAACTTAGAAAGAAGAGATGATAGCAGCTTCCTGCCCTGAGCAATCATCCCCTTGCTGTAAAGAATAACCTCAGTTCACAAATTCGCAGCGTTCGGAAAGCTCACGAACTTCAACTCATAACCAAAAATCTTCAAACCCATCCATCCCATCTCCATAATTCCAAGAACTCTGCTATGTCCCCAGAAACCCCTTTCCAAACCTAATATTACCACCACCGCATATCCCCAACTCCACAGCACCTCAAACCCTCCCTACCCCGCCCTCCTATCCCTCCTCGCTTAACAACCCAACCACCCCCCCCCCCCCCCCGGGGCCGGCGCCACCAACCTAACAAGCCTAGTCAGATAAGTCTGTGTCGCACAGGGCAACTTTTAGGCCTCGGAACACCAAAGTCGCCCACTTCACACCAAATCTCCTCAATAACCATGCAGTAGTATTACTTGTGCTTCGATATTATAATTAAGAAGAAGCTAAAGTGTATTGTTTAATTATAATTAAAGAAGTTATCACGAAGTTTGGAAGTTTGAAATTTCCTTGTAGGGCTCGTTAGTGAGCAAATGGCCCTGTGCGACACAGACTTATCTGACTAGGCTCGTAAGCAAGTGCGAGACACCAAAAAAATTCGCTACTTCCGTATCGTACGCCCCACAACCTTCCCTCCATTTATGAAGCAAAATAAGAAGAATTTCGTCATCCAATCAAATGGTCGGGTGGTGTAGTTGGTTATCACATCTCGTTAACATTTGTTTAACATAAATACCGAGAAGGTCCTGGGATCGAGCCCCAGCCTGATCATGATTGGTATCTCTTTTTTTTCTTTAAAAAAAATTTAGGGGGGTATTTTTTTTGGAAAGTTTTTGCTGAGTTGGAACAATTTTGTATGGACGAGTTTCCGTACAGTTTTTTGGTGGGGTGGGGCACTGGGGCTATTTTAAGCGAGAGAGATTAGGGGTTTGGGGATTGGAGATGAGATGACAATTTTTGAGCAAGAAGTGGAGGTGAAGGATGATTTAGGGGATTGAGGTATTTTGGAGAGAGAAACAGAAGTTAGGTAGTCAAGATTGCTGTATATTTGCAAGAGATTGCTCGTCAATGGTCAATAAATGAGAAGAAAGATCAACAACGCGCTCTTCTCTAGCTTGAGCCAAAAAAAAAAAAAAGAAGTTAAGTTTCAAATTCGCCTATTCCTTCGTCTGGCGAGACATGTCCAGGCACTAAGCAAGGGGGCCTCGCTAAGCCAAAATGTGCTGCCCTGCCACTAGTTGAGACCCCTTGCTTAGCGCGTGGACATGTCTCGCTAGATGAAGGGATACTGCTAAATTGAAACCGAGTACAAGGTGATAGACCATGGCCCATTGTCATCCCTGGAGTCTGGACTGAAACTGGTAACGCTAAGGTAGTCATCTTCTACTTACACCCATGAAGCAGAGATCATGTGACCTCAGCTGTTTGTTCACTCTTTGGGAAATTAGGAGTGAGAATTGGTAAATAGGTACTTGATGAATTCAAGGTATAGTGGAAAATTAAGGTATTGTCGATCAATTTTCTCTCTCTTTTCTGTCAGATTCGGTTAATGAGCTTGCCGCTCTTGTCCAGGCGCTAACCACTCTCGGCTCACCTTCTGCCCAGTCTACTCGCCCGAGCAACCTGAGCAGCCTGAGAAAGATTTATCACATCGTCACGCATTTTGACTTCTGGCTTCTTAACTAATCACACTTGAATCTACGACCACCCGGGATGGAGGTTTCTACCTACCTTGACTTCTCGATACTTAGTGTGGGGGGGGAAAGCAACAGTAAGTGAAGGCGCCCATATAAGCACCACCAACAACAATAACAAGGACTAAATAACAACAACGTAAAGCAAGCACAATAACGTAACGTGAATACCAAAACTGCAAGGACTGAATCGTATTAGAAGTGAAGTTGTATGAAGTTAAGATACAAAGTTGCGTTGGGAACCAGCCTTTATGCTTTTAGCCTTGATGATCACGTGCGCCCACGAACCATGAGGTAATGTGACCAGCCTGCAAAACCCCCAAAAACCACCATTTTTAACTAAGTAGGGCTTGCCACGCCACATTAGCTGGCATTGCGAGTTCAACAACCTTGGATTTTACACACCAATCACTGCGTAGAAAATAATGAAGACCTTAGTGAGATGAGTCTCGCGTCGAATGAGAGCCAATTCATAGATTTCAACTACAGGCGCTTTTCAAAGAAGATCGCTTTGCGCCCCATCTAAACATGGCTTACACTTTAAAGAAACCCTCTCTTTTGCGTTGGTCGCTTTCAAATCAGATTTCCTTCTGTCATGCACAATATCTAGCTCTACACGAAGTCGTAATTGCAAGCCTTGCATCGCTTATGCTCGCATAAACAACATGAAACCTCGATAGCCTTCAGATTCGGACCATTCCCACACTCACAACATCGCCACAAACCTAGGTAAGTTCGTGGAGGGCCAACTGCGGATGAATATCCCGTGCTCAACCGAAACAGGTTACCATCTGGCACGAAAGATCGCTTCTCGATTGGAAGATGAGTCTTGGTCGAGGTAGTAATACCAGAGGCACCAATACCAGAGGTAGCAATACCAGAGGCACCAATATTAGAGGTATTGATATTAGATATATTAATAATAGAGGCATCAGGTAAGTCTAAGAACTCGCAGAAAGCGCAAAGGCTCCCAATTTCTAGACAGTCTTGACAATCGTTGTTACTAGCTGCACTGAATTAGAATATGAATAAAATGACTTTAAATTCTAGGGAACTTCACTGACTTTGTCCATGAAGCGGCATAGATGTATGGTCTTGGTTACCCCTGGCCGGATTGGCGCTGGGTTCTGAGCCTAGCAGCTCTCGCGGTCCGAGGTTACGCAAATTGGTCGCAGATGCGAGATCAGGAGATTCCACAATAAGAAGCTCTTCTGATAATCTGTTTGATAGTGTTGGGGGGATTTGCCATGTATAACTGCCAATGTTATCCCATCGCCTTTTTGCAGCATCGAGGATTGCAGACGAGTTCACATCTGTCGAGAAAAGGCCGCACTCGTGACCAATATACGTCCCAATCTGGGCAAGCGCCGCAATGAACGTGGAAATATGGTCATAAGCTACGGTGGCTGGAGATGTTGAAGCGGCAGCCGAAGGCATCTAGATTATGTTAGCGTTATTTGATTGGGATACTTTGCATTTTTTTTAATTCAAGATATAAACATATCAAGAATCTTTGACTTACCTTAACCATATATATTGCAGAAAGGCATAACCCAATGATTACCAGAAATAATTGTTTCCTGACGGCAATGTTTGCTCTTGCAGACTCTCTGTCTCACGTGATCAGCGCCGCCTTTACTCAGGCTCGGCTCAGGCTCGGCTCAGGCTCGGCTCAGGCCCAGCTCAGTCAGCTCAGGTCTGTTCAGGTCTGCTCACCCTATTTACGCGATACAGTGCAGTAAAGACCCACCTCACCAGAAATCATTAACTTTTAACGAGGAGCCCGAAATGGCCCTTGTACTCTGGTCAGAGATCCCAAATATATTACTGACAGACACGGAGATAGCGATTCAGGGGATTATTTTCGTCCCCCTGTGAATTTTATCTACTAGATTCTAAAAATGGCTGTCTCCTCTCGTTTTCGTACCCTTCCTCTTCCATTTTCTCTCTTATCTTCTCTCTTATCTTCTCTCCTATCTTTTCTCCTATCTCTCTGATATACAAGACTCTATATACTATACTCACTGCAAATAAACAGATAGAGATAGCCCTAAGAGATAGACTCTCTATAAATAAGTCTAGGATTAATAATAACCCTGTTTATAGAGGACTTGAAGAAGTTAATATAAAATAATATAATAAAATATAGGATTTTTGAATAGTATATATTAATAATATTATAGAATTAAGTCTTGAAAGTAAACTAATATATCTTAGGTATAAGAAGAAGTTTCCGAACTCAAATCTATATAAGATAGAAAATATAAAATATATTACTAAAACTATTACTTATTCAATCCGTAATAGATTAGATAAAAGAGTAATAGTCAAATCAATATGGGGCAAGATATGAAAGCTCCTATTAATATAATTATAGAAGACTAATTTCCCTATTCTTTAAAATATCCATGATTTAATAATTCCTGTAAATATATCTGTGAATCAGATCACGTTAAGGTATTAGTAATATATTTACTAATTAGAGGAAAAAGTATATTCAAAACAAGTTCAGGATTATAATCTCTCTATTAATAGAAGAAAAGGCATCTATATTCTTAATAATAGAGAACTATATTAATATAAAGGAATAACTTTAATTATATAACTATTATAATTATATTCACAAAGAGTATTATATATTTTTGAATACTCTATTAAAGATATATTATAGTATTATTATAAGATTATAGGAAATATATAAGGCAAAGTATAAAGTTAAATATTAAGTCCAAGGGGGAGAATAAGATCTCGATACTAACTATTCTTAATAGGATCTCATTTATATAATTATATAAAAAGACAAAGAATTAAAGATCAAGATAGGTTTCAAGAGAGATTTTATTAAAGGGATATAAAATACTCTAAAAAAGTAAGTCAAGAGAGTCCTGTTATTCTGGAACTTAATTAAATTACTAATAACTTATAAATAGGTCAAAATATTTATTATACAAGAGATTAAAGTCTATATCTCCTCTTTTTACTAATAGTCTTTTGTTTTTACTTACTATTATTATTTCGGCCAGTGGGTTTAAATATTACTATACTAT
This sequence comes from Hyaloscypha hepaticicola, assembly GCA_002865625.1. NCBI lineage: Eukaryota > Fungi > Ascomycota > Leotiomycetes > Helotiales > Hyaloscyphaceae > Hyaloscypha > Hyaloscypha hepaticicola. Next base: position 186,610 of record KZ613509.1, on the reverse strand, counting down.
CGAGAATATTCTTATAGTCAGACTGTGACTAAAGAGAAAGTTCCTGATTATAGATTAGACAGATAGTATAATGGATATTCCAGTCTTTCCAGAGATATTTGCAAATAGACTGATTGAGTAGTCTAAAAACGAGAGTATATAGGGCTACCAGTATTCAGACTGGGCAAAAAGGGTTGGTTTTATTAATAGGATAGGGCTCTATATTCCCCATTATGAAGAACTCATTAAGGTAGATAGTAAGGGGTCTTCACTCCAAATAAGATTAATAGTATAGTAAACTAATTCGGTAAAGACAGTAACTATTCGTTAAGGCAAGTCATGAAGTTCACCGGGTATAGAAACTCAAAGACTCTTATCGGTTATTACTTGAATAATATAAGTAATGTGAATAGTATAATAGTCTTCCTTAATCTCGAGTCACAATAAGATCTCATAAAAGATTTTCACTCTACTTCTATAAAGAGAGACCCGAACCTCCGGTATTCACTTCTAATAAAGAACCGGAAAGAATTAAAATAGTATTGGAACTATATTAATCTTTCGGAATAAATCGAAGATCTCTCCAGTCAGGTTATAGTTATTACTATAGAGGAGGTGTATAAAGAATTTATAACTCGATAATATTATTTCTATAAGTAATAATAAAAGCTTATTAATAAAGAGTTAATAAACTATTACAGAACTTAATAGCGAGTATATACCACTCAGTGTGAGATAGATGATTAAAGCAAGTGGTATTATAATTACTTTGAGTATATTATCCGTTATATAGTCTTTGAATATGACTGTTTTATTTATACTCTATTCCTTACTATCCCGTTATAAAGTCTAGAAAGTATTTCCATTCTCCGAGACTTTATTACTCTTTTTAAAAACAATTCTCGTATTATATACTAGAAAGTATTATAGTCTATTAAAAGTTACTATCCAGTACTAAATTACAATAAAGTGATTAAAGAGTAAGAGTAGTCCCTAATTATTAATATCACTTTTAGCTAATAGACTATATTAATATCAAATATATTAAAGGCAAATAGAAGTATATATATTAATACTCCAAAAACTACTATAAAAAACAATCTGGTTTTGTAGAGTTTTATTTCCGGTATAGCCAGTGAATACTTAATAAGAGAGATTAGAAAGTCTATTATCAAGGCCATATTAATAATCTCGATTTACCTTTCCGGTATAAACCAGTCACTTTCCGTAATACTATTATTTATATTGAATATTATATCGGATATTTAACGAAAAGATGATTATTAATAGTTAAGTGATTATATTAATATCCAAAATAATCCGATTAATAAGAATATATCTCTGGATATATCCCGGATTATATTACTAGACTAATTAATAAGAGTTCTATTCCGTGTCTGTATTTATTATACTATATTATACTTTATTCAGAACCAGACTTATAGTATTACCTTAAAGACATTTATAATACTCCAAAGCCTAATATAGGAAAGAAATACAAGTATTAATGAGAAGAGGATAAATAAACTAAAATGTAAAATAGTACTAAAACGAAATGGCCTTGACTTTAAGGAAAGTTGAAAGATAAAGACTCTAAAGTATTATTTGATTAGAAATCAGTCCTTAAGGGTTATTCCAAAGATATATTTGTAAATATATTAATAATAGACTTTGATCCGAGTTTAGTGAATATTATCAAGATAGAAGAAGTGACTAGTCATTCCTTATTATATAATAATACCTTAGATAATAATATCTGGAATTAATATAATAATTGTTATAATACTAATATATTATTCTTATCTCTATCAAATAGTATTCTCGAAGTTCTTTAGACTAAAGAGGATTATAACTCTCTATGAATAACTCTATCGAAAGTGACTAATAATCTCTTTAGTAATACTAAATCTTGAAACTTTAATAAAAATACTAATATTGTCTCTCTTTCTACTAAACCTGTTCAAGAAGACTGGATTCTATATAATCGTGAAATTCTTTTATTATATCTTTCTAGTATTCCAATAGATAATTTAATTAATTCTTAACTTCGAGATACTCTTCCGGTTTCTATACTAGTTCTATTAATAATTACTGACTCGATTAAGGATATTTATAGAAATATACTAATAATTGGACTAGAATATATAAAGAGTATAATAATATAACCATTCTATAATAGTCAAGGAGTAGAAGACTAATCAATTATAATTAATATAAAGAAAAATATATAGGATTCTAAAATATTACTTATCAAATAGAAGGGAAGTAGAAAGAAGTTATATTTTATAAAATAAAAAGACTTTCCCGATAAGGAAAATATATTCGAGTCACTAGAGAATATAGATAAGGAATTTATCCAAGATTTTAAGATAATCTAGTAAGGGAATTTGAATATATAATTATTCAAGAAGCGAGTACGGAAAGGAAAGATTAAATACCTTATTAAGTAAAAGGATTATCCGAAAAATAATAATTCCTAAAAGAAAGAAGTAATTATAAATTATATATAAATTAATAAATTTATAAGCGAATTGAAAAAAGGAGTAATTATATTATAGTATAATTAATTTATAAGTTTATTTAATATATAAAAAGAGATATTTCTTATATTAATTCTCTTTTAATAATAGACCACTTTGAGCTTTAATATAATTGGACATATATTAAAAATTTAATATATTCCTAGTATTATATTCCTTACTTAAGTGTACACGTGACTATAACCCATCATTTGGAGTGTTATTATAAGAGGGACATATACTATTAGTAGTGTAAAAGGCCCTAATTAATTAATATTAATAAGGGGTGAAATATATTAAAACGCCCTAAAGGGATTATTATTATAGGGGCTTATAAGGCATTAAGGCCTATAAATATAAACTATTTGATTATTATAGAATAATAATCAAGTCGTTTTTTACTAATTCTAGAACTAATATAGGGATTGGTTAATAACTCGTAAAGGATAAATATACTATATTAATGTTATATATTATAAGAATAAGTAATGACTTTCTACTTTCTCCGTTATTATAAAATTAGTAATATTGAAAAGTAATAGAATTAGAAAGAGATTTTCCAAAAATAGAAAACTAGTTTAGGGATCCAAAATGACTCTATATAAGTCTTTTTAAATAAATTAAATTGTATATTAATCCCCATTTCCATTATTATTATACTTTCCTTTTCTCTTAACTTTTAATCCTTAATATTATATATTATATAACTCTAATCAGATTAAATAATCTAGACTATAATCACTAGAAGAATAATTATAGAGAAGAATTATTAAAATATATCTATAAGTGAATTTATTATATATCTCCTTTAATATTTATTAATATAACTTTAAATAATAGAATAGAAATTAAAATTGAACTATTATAAATTCATTTTATAATCAAAATAGATAATATTTATACTTGAAAAGTCTTACTAGAAAAAAAGTACCTTTTTATAAAAAATATTAATAATTATTTAATTGGGATATATAAGGAACTTTATAAAGGAATTAGTATTACTTTCAAGACTATACCTGTAAATACTATTACTAAAACGGGTTTAGAAGACTCTATCCAAAATATTCTTATATTAATAGAAATATATAAATAGCTCGAGTTTCCAGACTCTATTAATACTCTTATACAATTTATATAAGTGAACTTTAACACGAAAATAGATAAATTACAAGAAGAAAATACAAAACTTAAACAGAAACTAAAGGAATAGAGAGACTAGATTACTAAAGAATCCTGATTTCGATAATAGTCCGAGAAAGAATTAAATTAATTCAAGATTACTTATTAGATATTCCAATAGGATTTTCAAAAGAATATAGTAATAATAGATTATTTTAAAAGTAATATATATAAGTCTATCGGAATTTTAAATAGAATTATACTATTATTAGAGGAGTTAAGTATTGACTTGACTTTGAATAAATATTTACTAATTCCTATTATTAATTAATTTACAGTTTTTAACTAAATAGATTTTGGCCGATTATTGTAAATAGAAGATTAGATATAAATAAATTTAATTAATTTAATAGGATTCTAAATTACTAAAGTTATAAAATGAGAATACTTGAAAAGAAAATATTTATAATCGATTAAAGAACTAGACTATAGGAAAATCCGAAACTAGATAATAAATAATAAAAAGGGATATTTAAAAGTCCAAAGATAAATACTTCTTCTCGTCTATTAAGTCTTCAAAATTGATTATAATTTATTTAATAAAGGCCTTTCCTTCTATTCACTATCTATATCGAGTATTTTAATAATATTTATAATAATTTCTTTTATAATAATTTTTCTATTCGAGACAATCATCTTTACCTTTTCAAATAAGATATATAAAACTAAACTTATAGATATTTTATTAATATTTCTAATATTTAAAATATAATCCTGATTAGGTTTATTATTCCATTCCAGTTTAATATAATAATTATTATAAAGAATTAATAGTTTTATTAATAGTATATTCCAATTTAATAGTTTTCTCTTATATTTTAACCTTATAAGAAAAGTGTTAAGAGATTCGGTAATTCTCTTATCTATAATCTATCCTTTCCAATTTCTCTTTTCTTTATATATATAATTAATATAAAATATAATAACCTTTATATTAATTTTAGACTTTAATCTATTATATTTCTTTATTATAAAAAATTCGAGTTTCGACTGTCCAGGGTTTTATTATATCGAATTATCCGAGAGTAATCACTATTATAATAATACCGGGAAAAGTATCTTAATACTATTAAATATAATAATTTTGAAAGAGTTTCTTAATAGATTCGAGAGTCTTTCCTTTAGTCTAGTATTTATCTAATTAATTAACTTTATTATTATTAATCTATATAGTTCTAGAAAGTATACCTTTATTCTATTTAAAGTTTATTAATAGTCTAAAAATAAAAGCAGTCAGAAAAAGCACCGTCCAAGAATAGATATAGTTTAGAGTCTGGAAATAGACTCTATTATCACTATATACCCTAATAACTAATTATTACTAATATCCCTTCCTGTATAACGAGATGCCCCTTATAACGAGACAGACTAATAGTTTTGGGGTCATAACTTTTTTCTTAGTAAATCTATAAAATTATTATTTATATACTATTTTCTTTATCTCTTTCCCTTCAAGGAGAACACCTAACACTAGAGAAAAGACTTTTGTTAATTATACTATTAATCGTTTTAATCACATTATAAATCGTCGCTTTAGCTATTACCCCCTACTTAAACGCGACTATTAGAGTCTTTTCAAAAATTGGAACATTTAGGGAAAGCTTCTATAACGAAATAATATAACACGAAATTTTAAAACAATTTAGAAAGGGAAAGAATACAGTGCGGGATTTTCGACACTGCGAGGAGAGGTGTCACTTGTTTCAGTGTGTATTAGCCGAGATAGAATTTACTATATTCACGCCCGGATCCTCTATATTATACCGAGCCGCGATTCTCAGGCATGATCACGTGCGTGGCCTACACTGGCCACGCGTGTGGCACAGGCACAGGTTTCTCGAACATTCTAGCGGCAGGAGGCAGATGCTCGTGCTAGCAAATCCAACGCCATCTCTTCTTCACCAACCATCGCAACGGCAAGGTAAATATGGACAGAGCCAGTCAATTATTAGCACAAGGAGTGCCTCCTAGCGTGCCCAGATCATACCGTGCGCTTGTAGATCATGGCGATGTCCCTTATACCACCCTCTATTACCGTACTCGCGGACGACCCTTGAGGGAAGAGAAGGCCTAAGGCCAACAGTACCTCAAACCGTATAAAGAAGAGGTTATTATTAAGTATCTGCTTAAAATGTCTAACCTTAGGTATCCGATACATATGAAGTTTATCCCTTCACTAGCCTATAGCATCACCCGCCAACGACCTACTACTAAAAGGCCTCTCAAACCTCCTGGTTATAACTGGGCAAAGGCTCTAGAAAAACGTTATCTAATACTACTAGCACGGAGAGTTAAGGCATTAGACTGGAACCGTCACGAGAAAAACGTTTATAGAAAGATTATACACTGGTTTGAAGTGATAAAAGATATCCTAAAAGATCCAGCTATCCTGGCTGAGAATATATATAATATAGACGAGACTAGAGTAATATTATCTATACCAGGCTCTATTAAAGTCCTTATAGGTAAGCACGATATACGAGATTATAGAAGTGCACGAGTCAAGCACATAACCGTGACTATAATCGAATATATTAGTAGTAATAGTAGGTATCTAAATCCGATAATAATCTGGCCGGCGAGTACCCATCGAAGTAACTGGACCATGTTCCCTACCCCTGGATAGCAGTATATGTACTCCAAGTCTGGGTATACCGACTCTGTGATTAGCTTCAAGTGGCTTAAGCGTATATTTGATCCCGAGACAAAAGAACGCGCCAACGGGAAACCACGCGTCTTGATCTGCGACGGCTTTGGAACGCACGAGACCGTCGAAATCTTAGAGTTCTGTTTTGAGAACAATATTCTTCTATGTCGTCTCCCTTCTTATACCTCCCATAAGCTCCAGCCTTGTAATATAGCACCGTTTGCCCCACTTAAGGCAGCCTATCGTGACCAGGTTGATCGACTCGAACAAGGAGGTATAAATACGATCGGCAAGGAGCACTTCTCTGCTCTATATAGCCGCGCAAGGGAAGTAGTATTCACGCCAAAGAATATCAAGGCTGGCTTCGCTGCAAGCGGTCTGATCCCATTCAATCCAGATCGGGTGCTCAGAAGTATGCCCGCCCCCCCGGCTAAACCAGCCATTCCAAGCGCCGATGAGGAAAGGGTAGGATCTTGTCGGCAAGATGTAGAACCGCAGACGCCTGTAACGCCAGTGTTAGCAGAGGCTTTTAAATCGCTGCAGAACTTAATTATCCAACGGGACGCTCATGCGCTTGATGAAACGAGCAAACAGAACCTAGCAAGGCACTTACAAAAATGTACCAAGGCTTTCCAGAAATCCTCCGCTCTAGGCATCCTCCAAGAGGACCGAATTCAATTCCTGACAACAATCAACAACGAAGCCAAGGTTCGACGATCGACAAAGTCGTTGGTGCTAGGAAAGGCGAAGGTTATGAGCTGTGAGGACCTTGAGAAAGCACGAGCGACGCGTGTCGAAAAAGACTGTGCCCAAGCAGCTAAAGGTAAGGGAAAACGAGGCCGAAAGAGCAAACGTAGTCCGGCCGAGCCAGAGGAGGGTATTGCAGAGACGGCGAGACGTGGGCGAAAGCGCAAGAGTGCAGAACTTGAGGCGCCAGAGCCGACCAACAGGATAGTGCGGATCAGCAATGTCCCTGAGCCAGGAAGTGCCTTGGTGATGCAGGGTAGCAGAACACAGATTGCTGAAGATGAGCCAGAACCATGGAGAGCTCCAATGGCGCAGATGTATTAGCAGAAGAGGGCGACTGCTGTACAATGCTTGAATAGAGTCGACAGACTGATCGTCGTTGAGCCACGTTCAGGCTGGCTTCGAGACTTGTCACTATACAGTAGAGTTAATGTTAATCTTCGTTGTCATACGGTTGGTTGTACCTTTCTTCGCAATTGTGTTCCGCCATCGTTGTGTCCCCATCGTTGTGTCCGCCATCGTTGTGTCCGCCATCGTTGTGTCCGCCATCGTTGTGTCCGCCATCGTTGTGTCCGCCATCGTTGTGTCCGCCATCGTTGTGTCCCAGGAAGTGTTGCCTCCTTATCGCCGGCCCCTTCACCGTCGTGCTATGTTGTCATCATCCGAACTGGTCTCTACATCTTTGCCAAGTCATCGTTCTCTTGCGGGCTGATATCAGGCTTCTCTCGGCAGTCTTTCGAACCTTTATGGACTGTCATCCATAAGGTCATCTACGAATTCGTCAGCAACTGTGCCGCAGGAGCGGGTTCTGTAGGTTCAATCGGAAGCGTCATTCAGTTTCTTCAACGAATCTGAATGCAGAGACCTATTGATTCGAGGGTCACAGATGACCATTATTGCTGCATGGAGGCTCGCTCGCCTTGTCTTTGGACCAGTCATTCACGGGATCATTTGAATCCAGGGTCGAGTGGGTCCACCGTTCATAATGCCGAGTTTGGCTCTGAGCAGAGCGTCAATGGTATTGTTGTTCTGGGACCTGATGTATGAGGTTGAGCGTACTTTGAATCACGCTAAATGACAGCCGTGATGGATTTATTCAATCCAGGTTCGAACCCAGAACATCCTCTGGAGCAACCTCTTGAATTAGATTCCTTAACCCGTTCTCACACGGACGAACAGTCATCCTTACTTGGTATGCCTTAGGTCTCAAACGATACAAAACATACTAACTTTAATGAAGGAAGTGCGCCAAGAAACCTCTGCACAACAATTCAAACCTCAACATCCTCGATTACAATGGGAACACAACCCTGTAAAGGTTGTGGCGTGGAAATATCCGATAGTGCGACGGAGTGCATTTGTGGAGAGAAAAATCCACATAGTGTAACCCCGCCCCCATCATCTCCACTGCCCGAGCCGGAACCCGAACCTGAACCCGACCCTGAACCAGACCCATCTTCCTCACCGCCAATGAGTCCTGATAAGGAGGAGTAGGAGAATATAGTCGATTGAACCGGTATTTGGAATACGAGAGGAAATGCATACGAGGAGTCCAGGTTGGATGTCAGACTAGCATTATCTTGCGGCTGGGAGGACTTTGGTGGGATTTGTACAACTTGGAATATCTTCAACGACACACATTGCGTTTTGCCAAAATTCCTTAATCTCCGCCATGCCTGAAATCGTTTTTACCTGAACTCCTGACTTCTTAGGGCTCTCATAGAACGGTAGTTCGTGACTTTCTGGGTAGAATCCTCCATACTCCCAATCACCAATCGCAACAACTTTCAATGAAATAGGGTGAACGTAGACGTTTGACTGTGAGACATCTCGATGGCAGAAGACCAGTTTCGATGTAGATGTAGATGTGTCTATCTGACACCATGGTTTGTGTCCATTAGGACGACAGACAACCGCTTGAGGTGGGAAGGCAAGGCCGCAAGGTCCACCTAGTTTGTCGGAATGGATATTGCGTAATTCTCGAAGGTAGCGGCGAATTTGGGGTATGACATTTCGCTGCTCTTCGGGTGACAATTCTTGCATCAAAACGCCATCGATACGATCGGTTTCGAGGATAAATGATCCATCTTCTATGTATGCGGCCAGTAGCCTGGGCACAGGAATCGTCGTTGTCCTCGCGATGAATTCCAAGCAGTTGGCCTCGTTCTGTAACCTCGTCATGTTGACAGATGCGTAAAAAGTAGGATCGTGAATATATGGTTTGTACTCGTTCGGAGCGAGGCTTCTTTTCCTGAACTTGTCCTTGTACTCGGTGTACTCCCTTTCCTGAGTAGTCCATCTTCGAATAATGTCGGACATAATAGGCGTAAAACGATCTGACGGGAATCCGTACTACGATCAAGATTAGCTCAGTTTGCTGGACATGCAGATAGGTACAAAGCATGTACGATCATACTTGATGCGAGTATTTCGAATAGAGCCAATGAGACGGTGGTAGAATTGTGTGTCAAGTTTGTACCAAATGGCGGCGAGAGGAGCGAATGTCAGGCAATATGGTCTGCACGCTCAACAGAGTCTAATTGGACAGGGAATTGATTTCGCCCCAAGGTGTAGAGCGAAAAGAGAGCAGAAGTGGAAGTGGGAAAGGTTGGAAGCATTTCCGCAGGAAGAGATGGCCGATTTCGTTGGCTCCGCACAGGGCCACCTTTTGCTTTCGGAAGATATCGGAAACAGGAATTTTCCGGAAAGCGATGTGCATGCAGCCACAAACGTCGCAGCCACATATTTCGTTATATAATTTAACCGAGATTACTATAACCACACCGCTACTGACCAGGATCGTGGATCGCTTAATTGGAGGAGGTATCATCCTTGGTGGCGATGTCGTGTGAAAGGCCATGCCCTAATCGCCACAAGAGTGGCAATAGCATTTTAGCATTATAATAGAACCTGGATATCCGTAGCTAATTGATCTATGTATCTAAAGGTTATAAAAACTCATTGGTGTTAACGTATATCAAGGGGTCTTATTTTTGGTGTAAAATGAGGCTCTTTATAAATTTAAGGTACGGCGACGACCCGATGATAATTTTGGGAAATGATAGGTCAGGAGTAGTTAAGGGAGGTATACAATGCAATTGAAATGAAAATAGATAGAAATTTTAGAGTATTCATAGATTTCATATCGTTTGAACTCGAAGTACCTACGATTTGTCTCGTTACAGGGGGTGTTGTAACGCTCACGTTGCCTAGTAATAGAAGCAAGCTTCGTACGTTCGGGTTGAGGGGTCTTAGGTAAGGGTTCAAGTAAATACAGTTGATATACGATATATCAGAAGATTACGCGGTTACCAAGTAATCGAATTACTATCTTGAGTTGAGCACGAAGCTCCTATCTATTAAGGAAATCCTCCTATATATATAGTTCCTTCGTGCTTGGAGTCGGGAGTCTGGAGTCTTGGAGTCTGGAGTCCTTAAGGTAGGAGTCCGACTCCTTCCCTGGACTCCTCAGACCCGGACTCCATCACGTGACTCCCTGGACTCCTTCCTGCTTACTCACCCGTATCCTAGCTTCTCTGTGCAGGCTAGGCTGCCGAGTCTCAAGGCTAGAACACGTGTTTGTAATAGGTGTCTCGCTATACAGGGATTGACGTTATGTGTGGTTTATCTTACTCTTTTTTGCAAAAACAAAAAAACGCGATATCAAATATCAAGCGAATTTAGAGACTAACTTTCTAAGGAAATCACAGTTGGAAAGTTATATTTTCTCTTTAATCCCTAAATGTGGAAGAGTATATAGTGACCCTAACCGGTTCTGACTTGCAAAGACCTAAATAGAAGCGATTATAACAAAAACTTATAAGGAACTAATTCGGAATCACTCAAATATACTATAGAATTATGGGAATAGAATAACCGAAAGGCTTCTAATTATAATAGCAAAAAGTGTATTTATATTCCCAGTTAAGGGAAATTATATATATTATATATTATTTGAATAAAACCAGGTAGTAATTATAAATAATAAAAATGCTATAATGAATATTATTCCTTCTAGCTTATTTTGGAATTAGTGAATACTCAATACAAGACCAAATACTTACTAAGAAATAAATTCATTATAAATAATATAATTAACCAAAAGAATAACTAGGCCTAATATGATTATTTAGAATCTATTAAGTATTATTCTAACTTTAATTCCGAGGGCCTATCCAAAAATAATAACAAGAGGGAAAACGAAAAGTGAAATTCATATACTTGAATTAAATACTATTTCGATAATCCAGGCTATTCCTTCTTCCCGAGAGCGGATAATAACTATAATATAATTAATAATAATTAGTATAGATAGTATTATAACTAATCTAATAAAAGTCTCAGAGAACTGGAGTTTCTCACTAGGTGTATGAATAGTCACTAGTAAATAAATCGAGATAAAGACTAAAGTAACTATTGAAAATATCAAGATCGTGATTTTAGTATAAATACTATAACTCTGCTTTTCTTATTTCTTCTTTTCTTATCTATTCTTTTCTTCACTCTTGAGTCGTGTTTCTTATACAGTAATGTGGAGTTCTTTGAGTAATTAATTTTCCTGTATAATACTATATAATAAGGATACTGGTAAAAGACTCAAAGTCACTAATACTGAAATCATGTCCGGAATTGACTCTTCCTCTATTAGAGTATATTACTAATAAATATAGGTAATAAACTTAATGAGAAGAATAATAGCAGAACCGCGAGAGATTATAAGGAGGCCCGATTTATTACCTAAATTCAGTCTATATTAATGACTTTAATATTAGATTATAAACTCACTTTTAGACTAGTTTCTAAAAGCTATTAGGATAGTGATACTCACGAGGCTAATAACTAGTATTTATATATTTGCTCTTATAATAATAGTAAAGTAGTATTAGTGTATATATCAAAAGCCATCGAATAATAGACTAGTACCGAATATTATCAGATAACTAGAAATCAAAGATCCAGTTAAAACAGTTTAAGTAATAATAGATTCGCACTTTATTACGACTATTAGTATAAAGTACAATTCTGTAATATTTCCAAAAAACCCATTGAGTATTCCTGTTAGTAGTTTGTAATCATTATACTAAAGTCTAATAACGAGATCCTCAATTATATATTGACTTAATAAAGATATTGGGACAAAGGTTATAATAGTAAGGAAGAATTCCACTAGGGAGTTATATTATACAAAGTGAAGTATTGTACTAAAGGAAAAGAATAGAATTGAGAGCCCTATATCTATAGGTAATGAGAATTTAATAAATGAATTATACAATCCCCTAACACTTGCGGAGAGAGAGGTAAACATTCTGTCTAGAAAAGAGACTATTATAAGAGTCTTCTCCTTTATAATAATAGATTAAAGGACTGGTATTAATAGCTGAAAGAGATAAATAAAGAACCAAGTAACTTCTGAATAAACGAAATAATTAATAGATAGAGACAGTATGAGAATTAGTGAACTGTATTAATAGAAGAGAACTTTATAAATCAAAAATAATTAAAGGCCCCTGGAAGTCATTTCGGGACTCAAGAAACCTGAAAGGTTGTCATTTCTGGCTCTGATTTAAATAACTACCGGGAATAGTATTACTCGCTTATTGGGAATGAGATCAAGTAATATATTTGACTTTAAAATAGTATTCTAATCGAGAGGGAGTAATTTTTATTATATATTACAAAAGGGCGAGTATAGAAAGTCACATTTTAACCTTAATTTATTTATAAATAGTATTATATAATCTCTAGTAAATTGAGTCAATTTTGATATATAATAAAAAGAATAAGTGAGCGACTGTGACTAATAGTGTAATAGTAACTCTTATAACTGATTTTATAAGAATTTGTCTAGGTATTACTCTCTTGTTTCTATCTAAAATTGAAACTTTCCTAAAGTATAAGTCTTAAACTAAATTATCCAGAAGTTATAAGAAGTAATGAAAAGGATTCTATACTATATCTATAATAATCATCCCGTATCTTGCATTTCCGTCACTTCTATTAGAGTATCAGAGAGTAAACACATTCCTCATTATTATATCTATCTTTACACTTTATCTTAGATTACTGATATCCGTATAATTTCCTATAATTCTCGTAGATTAAGTAAGAGTAACTCGATACTTGATCTTGAATAACCTTGAAATATTTATTAAGATAGGTCCAGATTACAAGTCTGACATCTGAACCTAATAACAGGTTATCCAATTTCTCTTACCTCTCCTATTAAAACTCATATTTGAATAATACTTCTAGTAAAGAATAAAAACCAATTCGATCTTCCGAAATCCAGTCATTTCGGTAATGAACTTTATAAGTCTTATAAAGGTATTTGCGATTATCCTTTCCAAAATAGCCCCCGGTATAGAAAAGTATAATCTCTTTACTAACTTTAATATCCCTTATAGTTATAGCCTTTATCCCGATTCCTCTAATCGAGATAAATCGAGTATTTGCCTTTTTACAATTATAATTTAATCAATTAATCAATCCGAATAAATAAGAAGTGACTTTATTTCGAGCTATTATTATAATATTAAAGATATTCCCCCTTTATACGAGGTTGTCTTTCTCCTTCTTTATTAAAATAGTCCGTATTCTATAAAAATACTTAATCTCTTCACTTACTTTAATTGGTTTCTGTATAATAATTATTATCTTATATATAATTATTTTATATTAATTTATACCGGAAATCTCGAAGGGACAGTCCGGTAAATAGATATTAAAATATCTTTTTATATATTATCGGAAATTATTCTTTTCCTCAATTGACTTGAGATTATCTGAGAATCTCTTAAGACTAGAGAGTGCGAGTAATTAACTTTCCACTTTACAAAAATCCTTTTTTTTAATAATCACATCTTATAAAATTAATATTATACTCTATTAATTACTCGAGATTAAGGAATAAGTGTTATAATACTTCCGAATAACTCCTATATAATATATTTATATAAGTGTAAACCTTAACTATTCATAGTTAATTTATTTATAAAAGACTTATACTATCTATAATAGTATTTATAAGTATATTATTATAAGTATCTAGTTATTAAAGAGAGAGACAAGCCGCGTTTACTAATAAGAGCTTGAGAGTCGGTATAGGAAATATCCATTTCAATTGGATAGAGTCATCCGTGAGGTCATGAATGGCCTATAACTTCTTTCTATCTTGAATTATTTTATTAATTTAAATCTTTTTGAATAGTCTTTAGTTAACTGGCCACTCTTGTGAATCGATAGGGTTATTATTAATTAGTATTAACTAGTCTGTTCTATAATAAGTAATATCCAAGAATATAATATCTGGAACTCCTATCTCGAGTATTATCTTGTGACTTCCTCTTTTCCAACTTGGAGGCTGTATATAAGGAACTACCGGTTTTCTGGTTCCTGTTCATATTACTATTACTGGTCTGAACTGGGCCTTTACTGTTATAGTATTTTAACAAGTCAGATATATTTAATAAAATCTTTATAGTCTGGAGTTTTTGAAATACTATTAAAATAGAAAGATCTATGAATAAGATAGACTGGAAGGGGAAAATATTAAGTTTTTATACTTGGATAGAGGTCCTATAATATAACTGCGAGATAGGTTACGGTATTTACTTCACTAGTATAATCTATTATCGAATATTCAATTCGAAGATATTAAGTCCTTCCAGATAGTAGATCTGTACTGCCAGTTCATGTATCTCAATCCGTAAAGTGAGTTCTAGACTTAATTAATAGTTATATTAAATATATTAATAAGACTATTATCCATGACTTGTTCTAAATAAGGACTAATTATAATTATATCTGGAAAAGTCTACTTTCGTGAATATAGGGAATATAGTCTTGCCCGCAAGATCAATCCCGGAGAATTACTAAACTAATAAACAAGATCCAATTATAGAACTATATTAATAATCACTCCTGACTCTGGACCTTCAAGTATATAAATACGAGTGAATAAAGTTAAAAGTACTCAGTAATCCAAATATATATATCAGACTAGTAAAAACAACTATAAAATGGAATGCCTGATAGTTATATCCGTAAATGTCGAATCGAAGTTAATATCACTTTTCTGGAATCCTTATTATATAAATAATAGTTCCGAGAAGATTAAATACTATTATAATTAACAAGTATATTAGACTTATCCTATAATTCTGAATCTCTTAACTATAAATAATAACTTTATATATTATAAAAGTTATAATTAAAAGGCCAAGGGAAGTATATATTACAGTTTAATATACTCTAAAGATTAGATATCGAAATTTGGAGATTAAGATTACTATAATGTAAATTGTAATTTAGATAGAGACTAAAATCCAATATAGTTTTTATAAATTTGGATTATAATAGAACCCGTAATAGACTAAAGGGACTATTAATCCCTATATAAGGATCATGATTCCCAAATAGTCTAATTGATTCCAGTATACCATCACGATTTCATTATAATTTGATATAATATAAAATAATATCAAGAAGAAAAAGTAAAGGGTCACTCCGAAAAAAAAAGTTATAAAGCCAATTATATTACTCACTTGAACTATAATATAATTCTTGTATACTTTTATATAGATATAGATTAGAAGAGTTATAAAAATGACTATATTAAGAAGGTGAGAGTAGATGTTTATAATCTTATTATAAATATATTATAAACTATTTAGAGACTCCAGAAATGATCTAAAGGATTACTGATATCCTGAAAGGATAAATTCATTATCTCGTTACTAATTGGAAAGATTATTCTAGTATAAGAGTAGATAGTGGTCACTTTAGTATTTGGATTGTCTACTAGTAATTAACTAAATTATAATTATTTGAAGATTTAGTTCAAATATTATATCTACCAGATTCTAGTGAATAGGAAATTCTCTAGGTTATTAATAGTATAAATTTCAATTGGGACTAATACTTATAGTAAAAGGGAGTTAAACATGGACTTACTATAATTAAACATCCCGATTCCGGGTCCGAAAAAGGTATAGAATGCTGCTATTATATCACATGTTTATAGTAAATAGAAACTCAAAGTCAAGATTCATACTTTAATAAAATAGTATAAAAATTAGAAATTCAAATATCTATTTATCTATCCTATAATATTTAATATACTATTTCCTCAATTATATATCTTTCCTTATATAGAAGTAAATTTATAATCAGAATACTTCCTATTCTTATAATCGCAATTTGAATATCTGATATAGAAACTTCAGGAAGGATTATATGAATTATAAACTGTGATTTATTCAAGAATATAGAGTTTATAATCACGAGTATAATAGTAATACTAGAGACTTGAGTATAAGTGATAAACTCTATTTCTGAAATAATAAATTCCGTTTCAATTATAGTCTGGATAATGGAGAATAATACTTATATAAGAAGGCTAATGTTAACCCCTATAATTATACTAAAGCCGTAAATGTAAAAGACACTTGAATTTATATTAATAATATATATAAGTGCACTTCCAGTAATAATAAGAATATCACCGAGAGTATATTAAAGTATATAATATTCGTATATTAAGAGAATAGTATTATTTCTAATAATAATAAATATTATAAGGAAGATAAAGGGCAAAAGACAAATACTAACTTCGAGGGTGGTATTATTATATATAAATTGAAAGAATATAGAGACTAGATAGATAGGGAGGAAAATTATAATACTGCCTATAAAGGTTATAATAGAGAGAATAAGGATTATATATAATTTAAAGAATTTAATAGACAAGATATAACGAGATATAGTAATAAATATTATATATACTTATTAGATCCCGAGTATAATAAAGAGAATACTAGAATAGAAAAAGAAGTCGAGAATCTTTCTACTATTCTATAGATAGGCGATTCCACCGAACGAAACGGTTATAAATCCGGAGACAAAAGTATTAAATAGGAGAATGGCTCCAATATAGTTTATCTCCCGTGCGCGGTCTATGGAAGAGACTCTAGAGTAAGGGTCCTTGTTAGGGAATATAAAGAGGCAGATAATTATACAGATAACACTAGTATAGAGGTTAATGTAGAATGCCCATTTCCAATCTACTAAGTCATTTATAAATACTCTTCTGATTATAGGCCCCAAGACTACTCCGAGACTCCAGGTGAGACTAGTGCCTCCGAGATAGATAGGATATTCGTATATAGTAATTGTAATAGTCAGTAAAGTTATAGTACTAATATATATCCCTGATCCTTTCAAACTGCAAATAGCACATCCAATAATTAGGATAACTATTAATAGAGTTGTGCCGCAAGTTACTAAACTGACTTCAAAAAGGATAATATAAAGAATATAGGTTCACTTTATATTAAACTGTTTATAAATCCTGGCCCAGACCAAGTTTATTGGTATTATACCGATTAAGAAGGCAATATTAAACCAATTGAACTTATTAACTATATTGAAGTATATACTAATAACTGATTAGATACTTGTAATAATAGTATTATTAAATACGAAAAGGAATATCAAATCGAGAATTGAGTAGATAATTAAAGTCTATTATAAACTATTAATATCTCGAGAAAAAAGTTCTTTTACAGGTTTCGGCTCTCCTTTCTTGATATTAATCTTATTTATAAATATAATAAAATTACTTCTGGATATATCGGGAATATCTTTTTGAGTCAATATAGGAAACTTTTAATTTAATCTAGAAACTATTCTCTCTTTCTTTTCTATTAAATAAATATAACTTTTAAAAGAATAAAAGAAGAGGAGTCCAGACTTGATTTTCAAACTTTTTAATAATTAGTTAAAGAAGGAATTTCAAGTTAGATATAATAATCTCGGGAATTCTAGAAAATAATACAAATAGTAATTACTATAGAGAGTTGAGTTAAAGTATATTTATATTATTAATCTATCCGTTTTATTCTTTAGTAATAATTATTAAATATATTACTTCGGGAATAGAAGGACTTTATTGTAATTTTATTAGATTGTATAATTGGTTCTTATATTATATTTATAATTGTTTACTAGTGAAACCGGAATCTGCCATTTCTATTAGTATATTTTCTGAGTGATAATCTTATTAATAATCGAATCGAGTAAACCAGGATTCAGAACCAGGATTCAGAATTAGAATTCAGAACTAGAATATAGAGTCACAATTCAAAGCCAGGATTCAGAACAAGAATATAGAACCAGGATATAGAACTAATATAAGTACAAATAGGGGAAAATAATTAGGCGAGTACCCTTAATTTGTTAAGACTAGTAAGTATAAGTAGTCAGTTATATCAGGGTATAAGAAACCGGTTTATGGAATACTAATACACTATTAGGAGTGGGCTCTAATTAGAGGATAATAGTTCACAATAACTTATATCTAAAATAAAGTATAAGTCTTTATTAAAATAAATAGAGAGAGATCCTGCCAGTAAACTATTTTCTCTTTTTGATCACTTTAGGAGTTTTGAACTATTTCTATATTAAATAATAATAGAAATCTATAAGTTCTATAAGGAATAAGTAATCTTCTTAACAGGAGTGATTGGTAGTCTCAGAGATTATTTCTTATATAAATTTAATATTATTCTTGATATATAATAGTTATATATTCTAATCCGTGAATCCGAGAATACAATTTTGGAATAGTAGAAATATATTATATCTGAATAGTTTTGATATATTAAAGACCGAATTAAAGTTGGAAAAACTATTCTTATTCCTGGTAATATAATAAAGGAGTACTATAATATTATTACTAAAACTCTCTATAAAATTGAATAAGAAATCACGATAATTATTTATACTATTGTGAATATTAATTTCCGAATACCTTTCTTAAAAGTCATTTCGGACAACTACTTGCCCTCACTTTAACTAGAAGTCTTAATAATAAAAATAACTAGACTCTAGTACTTTATTCAAGTTTCTAGTATATATACAAACTCCTTCCTCCCTGATAGTCCTATAAACAAGAAAGTATACTATCTATCTAATCCTGATAATATAGAGGGAGAACTCGAAGAAATTTTATAAACTAGTATAATAAAATATTTATAAGACTTCTCTTGAATATATATATATTCTAAATAACTAATAAAGTAACTGATAGTTATAAGATTTCCTGATTTGCCTATTCTATTCTTATAACTTACTAGTATTAGATCTACTATTACTCAATCCTATAAAATATACGAGTTATAGGAATTATACCCTATATTCATATTTTACACTCATATAATACAATTAATAGGAGGAAAGAGTATTTAGTATACACTAATCCATAGTGATAATATCCTTAATAAAATTCTAATAGATATAATTATAAATATTTTATTCTAATATATCCATTTAAGTACTTGAAGAGTGATTTATATATCTTTATTATATTATATTTCTAAAATATTATAATGGATATTAGAATAACTATTCAAATATCTTCCAATTTACTAAATTACAAGAATAGTAATACCGGTCTTTATTAGGAATAAGAGAGTCGAATAAAGTAAGGAAGTGAAGTTTTATAGGATTGGATCTCGGGTATAGGAATTTCGTATTCTATTATTATATTATTTGAAAAGTCTTAATAAGCCTTTGAGATTTGGTTTGAGTGATTATAATATTAATCACTTTATTGAATTTAGAATAAGGACTATTTTCTATAAGAACTTTAATAAAGAAGAGTATTATATATAAAAGGAAAGTGGGATTAACTAGCGGATACTTATATTAATAAAACTATAATAATCTGAATATAATTTATCTAGAATTCTTATTTTATATTTATTAATTAAGAAAGAAATTAAAGTAATTTCGAAATCACTATAAGTACTAAACTTATTTGATAGTCTATCTTATAATACAGTCCTTTAAAGCCCAATTTAATAGATTCAATTAACACTAAAGCATATAACAATAATGAGAATTTGGACCAGAATAGTAGAAAACTACTCGAATAGACTCTAAAGTAACTGTCTAATAGTATACTAGATTACGGGAAGCCTGTTCTGGTCCCAGACAAGTGAATTAAAAGAAGACTATAAGGATATTAGATTCTATTCTGATTATACTTGATTCTATATAACATAAGTTCATATAGGGATAGATAAAAGCCCTATATCCATTATTTATTAATCAACAGGAAACTATACACCTCTTGACTTGTTTTAATTACTATTAATTATAGAATCACCCTTTCATCTTATTACTATCAAATCAAATAACTTTAAGGCCGAGACTTAGAGTATTGATCTCAATACTTTCAAAGACATATAGATTATAATTTTATGAATTCCATTTCTTAAAATCCCAATTAATATATAATTATTAGAATTGAGAATCCTATTGAATAGTTATATATAAAAGCCAAGGAATAAGACATATGACTTTGGATTGAATAAAATATCAATTGTGAATAAGGGATTTATTTAGGAATCAGTTTCAAGAATAAGACCTTGAAATACTATTATATTTAATATTAATAGATTAAGGAAAGAGACAAGAGATATGGATTATATTTGGAGGGTAATAAGATTGGCTGACTTATAGAAGAAAAATATAAATATAATTATTTAGTAAATTATATAATTATAATTATTGAACTTTCCTCTAAGAGAGAAATTACTATATCCCGTATAGAAATAGGGAATATACCCGAAAAAATTCATTATTAAGAGTAGAAAGAGTCCAGATTCCTGAAAGTGAATTAGTATTAAAAGCTTACCCGAAGACTATATAAGTTATACAAGTGAAATACTTTAATATTCAAATAGTAATAAACTATTAATAGAAGACTTTATCCCATGAATATTTTATTTAAATATTCAACTTCCTGCTTTCAAGATTATGAAATAATAATAGGCTTTTTCAATTTATAAAAATTTACAATTTCGCAAATAATAAATCCCCGATTATTGACTATAAGAAATAGGTGATTACGGAATTTCTGAACCTCCTTTCCAAATTGAGTATAACTAAGTCCTTTATAATTTCCTGGATTGTATCTAAATAGAGTATATTAATGATTTATTATTTATTAGATTAGAGAGTATAAGATATAATATAACCAGAACTTTTCAGAAAGTAAAAGTACTAATACTCTATAATATACTCCTTTATTAAAGATAATATTATTCAACTCGTTTATTATATTTAAATTTATAGGAAATATAAAATCGGGAATATTATTTAAAAGTAAAACTCGATTCCTCAAGAATCTTTTAAATACTTATTTATCTTTTTCTAAAGGAATTGAATTATTTTATTCTATTATACTATATTATATCCAATCTATAACTTCAATTATTAGAAGTGACTAGAGTATTATATTAGATAAGAGAGATTTTAATACTTGAACTTGAGGATTTGGAGATTATATAATAGAGGTAATATAAGATTATAGACTGACAATCTGTTATATACTTAAAGTAATCCGGACAAAAGGTCCCTTTATTGGAATTATCGGATTTTCTATTAATATAATTACAATTCATATACTAATATCTTTTATAAAGTATCAAGTATCCTTTAAACTTATATAAACCTTACAAATCGATTCAAATATATATTCTTTTAATATTTCCAACTCCAGTAAATATAATCAACCGGACTCACGTGATGTATAATTACTTTCATTCCTATTCCATTTCACTATTTACTATAATAATTTTATATTATCTTATCCTTAATATAAATCTCTATATTATTCACAAATTCGAATACCTATTTTGCATTTTGTCAGGAATTTTAATATAGTTATATTCGAGAATAAAATATTAAAGTTTATAGAGAAGTATAAGAATTGACTAGTAAAGTACTATCCAGATACTCATTTTATACTAAGGAATAAGATATTTCAGGAGACTATACTGGATTTTATAAGGGAATAATTAAAGATAGACTTAATAGAGATTATAGAAGTGGAAAGGAAAAGAAGTAAAATATAGATATATAAAAATAACTTTTGAATCTACGAGAATATCAAATTGTATTAATTTTTCCCTATAGGCCAATTCCCGGACTAATGATAAAAATAATACTTTATTACTAGTATTCTTTATACTTAATATTATATCCAGGAAATTACTTAACTATTTCTCCAGTTTTCCTATTAATAATCTCTATATTGAAATAATTCCAATATTAATCTATCTTGATTTTCCAATAAATATTATCTATTATTAATAGTAAATGCCTATCTTTACAATTATATATTTTCCCTCTCTCGAAAATGAATTCTAGTTCTTTTAGACTTAATTATATTTTCTTTAAAGGCATTATACCGAATTACTCAAAGTGATAATTATCCTTAATATTTATTCTCATCTTTTGAATTCCTTATAATTCAACTTTTCCTATATATTTGAGAATATTATAGGAGACTATAATTATATCTTATAGAAGTGTAATATATTTCAGTAATAATTTACTCTGAGAGAGTGATTTGTATATCTTGAAGGCTTCGATACATGATTCATAACAGGCGTGAAGGAGAGCAGGTGATCGGTTATTGGACTTGAATAATTTGGCGAATCTAATACTATCCTGGCAGATTATATTAATACTCTGTGGGAGGGCGATAATACTCCAGATTTTAACATGGAACTTATTAGGAAGAGAGAAAAATAGACGGAATTCATTAAGGATTAATATAATATATTACTCGTTTCCTGAATCCATTATTAATACTATTATATATATTTGGGAACAGTTATATTACTAATAGTCAAATCCAATAGTTTATTAATAGGATAATAATAGAAAAAGACAAGTCTATAAATTGTATAAAGTCTATATATTACCGTTTAGTGAAATAATACCGGTGTCCATTACGGTTTTAATAAAATAAAAAAAGAGAATGCGAAGACTGTTATTTCGTCCAGACAAAGTCTGGATAAAATCCCCTATCTCCTAGCCGAGTCAGTTAGTATATAAACTTCAAAGAGGGACTTCTATAGAACACCTTATATGATATACACTATTTGACTCGAGTAAGGTGAAGATTAGACTAACTTTCCCTTATAAGCCTAATCTTATAGGTCTGTGTATATAAGGCATTTTAGTAATAAATAAAAATTCAAATCCGGAAATCCTTAAAGATTAATTAATCAAATTGTACTTCACTTCCTTTAGTTCTCAATTCCTGAAAATAAAATTATAAGTATTCTTTATTATCTTCTAGCTTTTAAGTAATTAAGAGGATTTCGGGATTCGAAAGCCTATAAGCGAATTCGCGAGACTTGAAAATCCTCGCTTAATGCCCTGTATGCACAGACCCATGAAATTGGACTTATTAAGCCCTATTCACAAGATTAATAATTTATTTCTTTAATCTATTCTCGCAACCTCCCTATCTCGACTTTCACTATCCGAAGTCTTCTCGTTCTTACTCCCTTATACTCACGAATATCTCGCCTCTAATATAATATTTCTAAAAAGTCATTTAGTTTAAATTTAAGACTTATCTTGAAAATCTATTATATCTTCTATATTTGTAATTTTAGATATACCTCTAATATTCTATAATGAATAACTCAATCTCTGTTCTCCGAATAATAGGGATTTCCAAGTATTAAACTATATATTTACAAGTTCCTATATAATTATAACCGATTCAGGTAATAAAGTATAGGAGAGTCAGGAAAACTGATTTATTAACACTATACGAGGAGGGATAGAATTGGAATCACTAATATTAGTAATATTCCTAATTATATTTATATAATATAATAATGAGATTATAGGTTTTATTAGCTTCTTTAAGATTATAATAGAGGATTATAATTTAGTTAATCATATTAGTATATAAATTCTATTAGAGTTTGCAAAAAAGGGGTTTAGAACCGAGATAGTAATAATAAATATTAGTTATGGATTTAGAATATTAAATATAAATAGTATTATAATAATTATATTTGATAATAATAAGGGAATAAAAAAAATTATAGAGAAGTTTAAAATAAAAGACATTTGGAATTCGAAAAAGGAAAATAATAATATTTGGTATTAAATTCTGGAAAACGGAAAAACTGATATTCTATATATAATTTCTAATATAAAATAGAAATAGGATTAAAGTTAATCCGAGAAGGTTTATTTACAAATCTTAATAATATTATACTATATTAAAGTATATTAAGGGAAATAGAATCAATCCGATAAGTCTTGAATAAAAGTCCTTTGTAATATCCGGACAAGTAAGTATAGAAGTGTAAAGGGATTAGTATATATAAAATATAAATCCAAAAATAAAATAATTAAGTATTTATAATCGAAACCGATTTTCAAATTCTATTATATTGTGTATTAAATAGTATAATCTATATAATATAAAATATACTCAAAATTATATAAGACTAAAAGATATAAAATCTCTTTCCTCTTTCTATTATATTATAACTTACTCTATTAATCACTTTATAAATTCAATAATATTATAAGGATTGAAAGTCATTCA
The DNA here is from genome assembly GCA_002865625.1 of Hyaloscypha hepaticicola. NCBI lineage: Eukaryota > Fungi > Ascomycota > Leotiomycetes > Helotiales > Hyaloscyphaceae > Hyaloscypha > Hyaloscypha hepaticicola. Next base: position 162,108 of record KZ613509.1, on the reverse strand, counting down.
GTTCTTACTTATCCCTTTAGTAATTCCCCCAAACTCATTTTAAGGCCTATTATACCTAGTTCCGGTCTCTAGGAATAGACTTGTATAATCAGGGTGTATAATCAGAGTGTATAACCAGAGTGTATAATCAGGGTGTATAACTAGAATGCGCACTATAATCAAAGTATAGACTTTTAAAAGAGAATAAGTATAGATTAGGGCTAATATTAGGATATTTTAATTATTTACTTAATTAAGAAAATTATATATTAGGGAAGTCCAAGTTCTTTTATTCTGATAATATATATATTAACTAGTATTGAATTTGAAAATTCAAAGTATTTAGTTACTATTACCTAAATAGATTCTTTATAATAAAATCAAAAACTAATTAGAATTCCTTAAAGTAAATCTATTATTTTTAAAAAATGAAATAGTTTAAAAATTCCTCAATTACATTCTCTTAAAACAATATCAAAACTATAGGCCCCGCTAGTATTACAAGTACGAGATTATTAATATTATCCGGTTATTATATTATTACTATTACAAATACTATTTCATTTATTCCTAATAGTATAGTAACTATCCCCTTTCCCTTTACTGTAATATTCAACGGTATATAAACTGATATATTCAACTGGTTAATCCAGTCAACTAGTAACTACTTACTAGCTTTGGTAATAAATGTTATTTGTATAGGGTCCTACTCAAACTCCAAAGAGGGTAACCTGGCGGAGTTTACTGGAATTGGGTCGGAAATATTTAAGGTAAAGAGTATAGACAATGGAACCTCGACACTATAAGATCCAGGAATAATAAATGAGAGAGTGAGATTATATACCCAAATATTACTAATACCAATATCAAAAAGAACTGGATTGGGTACTTCCCCTTATAGATACCGAAAGAAAGTATTATAGCGAGATTTGATAGTAAATATTGATAATACGGATTATATAAATAGTGGGTCCGTGATCGCGAGATATTTAGTGAACCTAATAGTTATACCAATACTAATAGAAGTGATTATATTAATAAGCTCGAAGAATTCCTCAATTAAATTAACTGGGAAGGAGTAGTTATAAAGGGAAACAAGATATATATTATAGTTCTCAAGGAGATTAATAATAGTAGTAACGTGTATCTCTTATTATTATAAGAAAATCAGATTAATATACAGATTTAGGAGTATATTACTTACTATAATAATCTTAATAATAATCTGGATAGTATTATTCAAATACCCAGTTATATTCCACTTTATAATATTAGTCAAGTCAGTCTGGAAGAATAATAACTCCAGATTTTCGAGAAAGAGGGCCTATTGGAGACTCTTGACTGCACTTACTGAAATAATTAGTGGCATATCAGTGTTAGACAAGCCGCCACCTGTTATATCTATAGTATTATTGCAAAGCGGTATTGCGGTCACAAGGCTCCTTATAATAATAGAAGTTATATAAAAAAGATAGTTTATAGTAATAGGAGAGTATATATATATATTTGGAAAGACAAAATAGAAGTCAATAATATAAAAAACTAATCAGATAATGGGTTCCTTTTAACTTATTTAATATCCACAAGATATTATATTATAAGGGATCCGATTTCTGACCCTTTCTGTAAATCATCCTGGTAGCTATTAATAATAGACATAGTACTAATCTAATCCAAATAGGTAATTATTTATATAAAAGTTGAATTCGGAGTATACCTTGCTTGAGGGAAGACAAATTGGGTAGTGTAAGTTTTTTCAGTAAATTATTTTTAGCGAGGTCCATTTCCAGACACTTATAGCTTTGCTCCTTATTATTATTCCAGATTGGAGTCAATTCTTGCTTATTCGATTTGTGTTCAAGTTTACGGGTATTGTTTTCAGTTTCCAATAACGGCTTATAAGTTAGTCTCAGAATAAGTGACTAAATTTAAGACGGAAGTAATATATTTAATTTCAGGTTCTTTTACGACTTTCCTTATAATAAATTCAGAGTATAGAATATTAAGTATAAGTCGTATTGAACCTCTACTAATAGATATAATAAAGTATACTTATAATCCTATATATAGTGAAAGAAAATTTACTAATTGAGTAGATATATAGTAATCGGAGACGGTACTATAGGCAAGACATATCTTCTTATTAGTTATATTAAGAACAAGTTTCCTATTAAATATATTCCTATTGTCTTTGATAATTATATAATAACTGTCATGTGAGTCGCGATATCGCGGCACCAATTCGGGAATATCTAATATCTTTTCCTTTATAGGGTCGGAAACGAGCCATATCTACTTGGATTATTCGATACAGCCAGTCAAGAAGATTACGACTGTTTAAGGCCGCTCTCCTACCCCGAGACGGATATATTTTTAATCTGCTTCTCTATAGTATCTTGGGTATCTTTTCGAAATATATACGAGAAATGGGTTCCTGAAATATCCTATTACTGTCCGGGTATTCCCTTCTTAATCGTTGGTACGCAGACCGATTTAAGAGAAGATACTATTATATTGGAAAAGCTGGCCAAGCAAAAGGAGTTACCGGTTGGGAAAGATCTTGGTGAGAAAATAGCGAGGAAGGAGGGTGCAGTTAAGTACATCGAGTGTAGTGCCCTTCTAGGCGAAAATGGGAAGGTGAAGGCTATTTTTGATAAGGTATATTGAAATAAAATATATTAATTATTATATATTCTAATATTTAATTTAATACAGGCGATATTTATAGCGCTCGAACCACTGGCGAAGAAGAAAAAGCTATTAAATAGATGTTCCCTGTTATAGTATAACTACTCTTGGGAGATGTTGAAAGAATAGTACTAACGTCTGTCCCTATGTCGCGAGACGCACCCCGTGGCGAGACGAATCTAACGTCCATCCCTGTATAGCGGAAAACCCTGCGTGCCGGAAAATTTGATAGGTACTTTGACTTCAAATATCTTAAAATCTGCCTACACCTTAATATCTCCTATATCTTTTTATAAGTTATGTTCCGTGGCCACTCCCAGACATCCTGAACCCCTACTCCTAGAAAATCACGTTCGCATCGTCGCCCTCACGCCTGATTTGCAAAGAGTCTCCTTTTATAACGTAACAGGCTTCCTCTACCACAGCACCACAACCGAGCTCTTACTATCCCTAATACTTATAAAGGGCCTTATCCGAGCTCTGAGGCCTCACACCTATACAAGAAATCCGTCATTAGCCTTGTGGCTGCTGTGGTGTGAAAATTTAGGTAAGGTTGCCACGCAGATCAGTACCTCGGCTGCCAATTTTGGCTTAGTGCGAAACAGCCCCGCACGTCCCCATAATACGGTGTATATTTACGTTGTACTTTTGATTATGTAATCATTTGGAAAGTGTGCCTGACATGGGGCTAAACATATGCTTAGTCATCACCCAGAACGTACGTGGGTGCTAGCCTGCGGCTCACACAAAGCCTTCGAAATTCATTAGAGTATAGTCGCCGGCGAAATCGGCTTCCGCCTTTAATACTTCGCGAATATAAACTAAGCCACTTTGCCAACACACTTTTGGCTGCACCAGCATGATTATGGCTAGCTAAATTTAGCCCTACAAGCGCCGCAGCTCCCAATGTCACGCATGAACCAGATATCTACTCCCATCAAGGATTCGGGTGCGTGAATATAATATTTGCACTAATATAAAGATGTTTAGAACATCTCGCAAGTCCGAACAAGTAGCAGCTTCTAGTTAATTGCAACCAGAAATCAAAGAACTGTAAGAGTTCGAGTACTCCAACCTTGCCCTCGCTCTAGTGAGATGTCAGCCACCCCAATTCTTTGATATTCACCCTCAATCTTACTGTCAGGCTGTAGTATCAGAGCCTTGAACACTCCTTTGCGACTCCAACGATCAACCCCTACTTCTACGGAATCTTGTTCGATGCAGATTATTTGCATAAATAAGGCATCCAATGGTAGGCTTTCAAGACCCTGCGCGAATCTCTGAGAACGGCCAACATCTAAGCAACAATTGAACCCCTTTTCACTTTTGTGCCAGTGTTCTATTTCCATACAACGCCCCCGAATCGACATTCGAGCAGAAGCTACTTGTCCGAATTCGTCTGTTCCAACGTAGCTGACATTAATAGACAGTACTCTGGCGAGTCTCAATATGTTGTGCCCGGCATCGCTCCCGCTCTGGTGAAATAGATGACAATCCACGGTGCTAAAGTCTAGATTTGCCCAGCTCCAAGATGGGGCTATATAGTCACTCATATGTGTAGCATTGCCACTCGTGGACCATAAAATCTCTGTATGTATATCCTGCTCCCAGAGACCAGCTTTATAAGTTTGCTGCGTATGTCTGGCGACCTCTTTAGCCACGCCCGAAATTGCCGGTAGTCGATCAGTGTTGCGAGTAATCTTGCGTGATACAAAGTCGTCAAGGATCAGATTCCAAATTCCCAATGGAGTACAAATAGATGCGTCTTTATCAAGATCCAGATTCCGGTACAGCCGTTGCATCAGAGAATCCTCAGATAAACAAATCCGCTTGAAGTGCTTAGACTCATAGAGTTCAAAAAAATCAGCATCGCCGGTAATATCTTCTTCAGAGTAACTAATAGTCCGGCAATCCCATTCTAATTGCTTTTTTGTCCACTTCAAGACCCGCGGTGATAACACATCCTCCTGTAATGTCCAAGCTCGTGTCTTCCAAGGACCCTCGTCTCTATTATTCATTCGGTGAGGGAAGATAAACCCATTGATTTCATGCCTTTGGCTATGACATGGTAGTTTAACATGGTAGCTTGTTGCCCGAGAGGTATCCAATATGCTTTCTGTAGGATCAGAAGCGCATTCAGCTGCAATTGTGAAGGCAGAGTTCCTGTAAATATACCCCATGTTTGCGGCCTCAGCTTCCCAGTCAGACGGGGAATCTTGTAAGATGCAAAGGGAATCTATCCATATATATCGATAGTTGAAGTGTCGCGTGAGAAATATCGCATCTCGAAATAACGGTGGCAAGCTCTCGAGTGGTATCTCTATTTGATGCGCCCCCAGTGTCGCTGTAGTTGTCTTAACTGAACCAGAAGGACCCCAACAGTAGCTTAAGGTGACCCAGTTACCAAAGCAACCATTCGAGACAAGTAAAGCCGGTGAGGTATTGCTATTAGGTAGCCCAATGTCAATGACTCGAGCAGGCAGCAGCTTCGGGCTCCTTGTGTTTTCGGAGCACTCAATGTGAGTCTCCAAGCAATTTTGAAGCCAAGTTGACGCTGTATTGAGGCATTGATCGGCCATTGGAGACGCACTAATCAGTCGGCGAGGTAATAAAAAAGCCAATGGATCATCTGCATTAATTTAGAATTGGCAACAAAATCCTGTTGAACCTGAAGTCACTTACCAGCAGTTGTGGACAAGTTAAACCAAACATGCAAATATGGGCCCGGCGACTGGCGTTCAGCTTGGCTGACAAGTATGATGTCGTAAGTTCCGATGTCTTCGTCGAACCCCTCGTTTTCGCCCAAAAATGGATTCACACGTATTGTGATTTGTGTTCTGTCAAGAGATTGGTCCCAGTCCGCGGTTAGCTGCCCACCAGGGACAGTCTCGTGCGAGTCTCGTATAAGAGCGCAAAATTCACACCCAGACTGAGCTGATACGTATAGATTTGTATAGCTCCCGTGATGTTTATAGCCTTGCCCTCGAACTTCATCCAGATCTATCAGAGCGCAGAAATTGCAAAGCATGCTGAAGCCTTATGTATCGTAACTCCAAGGATTATCGTAACTCAAAGGATGCGAAAAGGAAGATACAAGGTAACGAGCTGATGAGATCAGTGTTTCCAGTGCAGCATAATAGGTGAGTTTCCCAAGCGTTGTGCAAGACGACTGCTTTCCTGTTCTTGCTCACACGTGGCACCACAGAAGGGTTGTGTTGCATGCGTGCAGAGACATAGAGATAGCGTCTTGGCAGTGAGGCTTAGCTGAAATCCTACAAAGGTTCAAGGTGGAAGCCGATTTCGCTAGCGACTGTATTGGAATTCAATTAAGAAACGTTAGAATGAGCAGTTGGTAAGCGTTAAGTGGATGATGGACGAAATCGACAAAGTACTAGGCAGTGCGCACGGACAGCAGCTGCCCACACAAATGTTAGAGATGCAGGGTTACGTAAGCGGTCTTGACGCGCTTTGTGGCACATATGTCAATTCATGAAATTGGTTTGAGTTATCATACAGTACAGTATTGAGACTACAGCTATTGATGCGTAGAGCATCTGAACGATAGGCAGCAGTAGTCCACAGTACTGCAAATTAGGTAGAAATGCCACCTCCTTATGTGATTCATCATGTGACTCACTAGTCACACATCACATGCTAACAGAAGTGGATCGATTTTGCCTATCATAGTGCCTTCGCATTCCTTGGGGGAAAATCCTGTTGCAGCATCCTTTTCATCATCCCATTACTAAAGTCATAAGAATATCTCCATCTTCGCACCACCTCACTTCATTGCGCTAGCTTGCAGTAACACGCTTCCATTTCATTCCATTTTGCAGACCGGACAGATCATGTGCAAGTGCATGATTGGCTCTCGTTCCATTCCCCCCTTTTGACGCAACGCAAGCACAAACCTACAACTCCAGTCTCGAACCGGCACACTCTGTCACATAACTGCCCAAGTTCGCTGTTCAATGGGCATCTACTTCCAGCTACACAAGAATGCTTGACATCATTCTTCGCGCAAGTAAGCCGCAACACAAGGTCCGACAAAGAGCAAATCTCAAAGGGCGTTACAGAGGGCCATAGCTCTTCCTTCGCTAGTATGGCAAAGTACTCTGCTACCCTAGATTCGAATGTGCAATACCTTTGATATAATGTAGGATTGTTGCATGGGTGGCACTTCCTTGCCTCCATCGGAGGCGTCCTCCCACAGTTCATGCAAACCTGACGTTGCATTTCGTAACCTGACTTGTTTTGACGTAGTATGGTTTCAACAGACTGAGTAATAATATGCAGCTGGCGTAGCATCCCCTGGATTTGCGTAGTCATAATGCCTTCAAGACATCAGCTTGATGTTAGCTTTCTGCAAGCCTGCTGACTTACGTACTTGGGATATTTTCGGGGAGAAGGCTCAAAATGTTATAGCTCTTCCATGCCAGAGGAAAATCAAGTGTCAAATCTCTCAGAGCCCTCGCAGATATCTCCTTGAATTGTTCGGCATCGTCAAAATTGTAGGCGGCAAGGAGGAGGAAGCCTAAGTCTTCGGGACGTCGGGTTATTGGTGTAAGATTGTTGAGCCAGTAAGATATCCAGGAGCTCAATGCACCTGTGCAATCATACTTATCACAATGGACGGCGATAGATGCCAGCCTTTCAGCGTCGACCGGGCATTGGTTTGGTTTGTGGTAATGGAGGGCTTTAAGAATAACTTCCATAGCTAGAGAATCGTCCTCCTCGAGCTCAACTTGGATTCTTTCCCCGCAGCGTATTTTGTGTCCTTCTTGAAAATTAGGGCCGAACATTTTGGCAAGACCGGGGACGCGAGGCTGAGGACTTTGGTAGAAATAAGGAACCTAACGGTCCTGTGGATGTCGGGACCCCCAACTGCAAGTACGGCATCTCCACTACTATCGAGTGATACGAGATCGGTTATCATATCGACTTGCAAAGACGCATCAGCCAAGCCAGCGTCCTAGGTTAAATATTAGTCTCAGAAATTGACGTGATCCATACGGCATCTACCTTCTGATTTTCTTCAGTTCCTGTCTCCATATTGAGGGTTGTCGAACCGCGAGTTGGCTGCCAAATGTTACCCGGAGCTGAGTTCGAGCTCCGCGTGTGGTAATATTGTTTTGCGTTCCCAGGTAAGGTTGCTTTGTGTTGGTTAGGTTTAGGTGTAAGACAAGATCTTTCCGAGCTTGTACTGAAAGGATCTCCTGAGCGGTGCGGTTTAGAACTGCGGGGTTGCTGAAGCCTAACCCTCTATAGCTAGCCTCATTCCATGCCTCGCCCTGCTCCGAAGCATTGCACGATGGAGCCAACTTGACACCGCCAAACATCGTCGACGTCCCTACCGACTTATCCACTCCCTTCGACTACCTGACGAACAGCGACACCGACGCGGGGACAACGCTGACCCGTGAAGCGCCCCGTTGGTGGGCATGGTACTGCGAGTCCAACTTCTAGCTGCGCCTTTACGAGGCGGCTGTGCACCGCGCGGATGTACGGACACACACATGGGTGGGACGTCGGGAGATGGCGAGGGAGTGGAGAGTTGAAATGGCAGGCACGGTGTTTTCTGAAGTAGGATCGTATAGCTCTGGGCAGACAGATCATGGAGAAAAGTATCATCACTCCACTTGCTTCGCAACCACGGATTATACTTGCACCTTCAATGCAACATAAACAACATCCGATTTTTCAAGACGGCCGTAGTGCTTGGTCCCGCCCACAGCGCGTCAACTGGTAGGAGGTGGAAACACTCCCCGAGACGCCGCTACGAACTGGTGTCAAAGATTTGAGTTAAGAGTCTGGCCTCGACATAAAGACTGCTTGCTAATGACTTGCAGGCGAACCATAACTCCATCTTCTTCTATTGCGCCGAGAATGCTACGAATATTAAGATTACTAGTATCCAATTTCCTACCTCCATAAAGCCAAATCCTAACTAAAGGATGTGGGAAACAATACTCCATTCTTTCGTGCAACAGTCTCATATCATCCGCGCAATTGGTGCCGTCCATACTGGCGCCTCGATCGTCCGTACCACTTCTGGCTCTGGCTCATCTGCCTCTGGCCTAACACCCTTACGCTTTCGACGACGTTTTCTCCTGCCGTTTATGACCTCGTCCGCAGCACGCGCCACTTCTGGCTCTGAGTCCGGCTCTGAGTCTGGTTCTGCGTCTGGCTCTGGATCATCTGCCTCTATTGCAGTACTCTTACGCTTCCGACCACGTTTCCCCTTGCCCTTGATGACCTCCTTCGCAGCACGCGCTGCTCGTGCCACCTCGATGTCCTCAAAGCTCATCACCTTCCCCTGCCCCTGCCCTAGTACAACTGCCTTGGTTAATCGGCGAACCTTAGCTTCGTTGTTCATTCTAGTCAACATCTGTTTTTGATCATGGAGGAGGGCACGTTCGGCGAAGGATATCTGGGCGGCATCGACAAGCTTCTGTACATGCCTCTCTAGGCGCTGTATACTCGTCCCATTAAGTGTGTGAGCATCCTGTTTAATCAGATTATGCAGCGACGCAAGACCCTCTGCTGACACTGGCGTCACAGGCGTTTGTGGTACCTCGCCTTGATGACAAGAACCTACCCTTATCTCATCGGCCCTCGGAACAGTTGATTGAGTGGGAGGCTTGGGTGTCACCCTGAGGACTCTGTCTGGGTTGAACGGAAACAAACCGCACGCCGCCCATGCAGCCGTGATATTTCTCTTCGTGAACGCCTTCTCCCTTGCAGGGCTATACAGAGAGGTGAAATGTTGCTTGCCGACTGTATTTGCACCTCCTTGGAATAGCCTCTCAGCCTCATCGCGGTAGGCTACCTTCAAGGGGGCAAACACTCCGACGTCGCAGGGCTGGAGCTTGTGGGAGGTGTGGGAGGGGAGACGACACGGGAGGATATTATTTTCGAAACAAAACTCTTGGGCTTCGAGGCTCTCGTGCGCCGCGAAACCGTCACAGATCAGCACGCGTGGCTTCTGGTTAGCCTGTTCTCTCGTTTGGGGATCAAACACGCGCTTGAGCCATTCCAGGCTGATCTTAGAGTCGGTGTACCCAGAGTTGGAGCACGCATAGTGCCATCCAGGAGTGGGGAACGTGGTCCAGTTGCTTCGATGGGTTGTGGCTGGCCAGATGATCATGGGTAACAAAGACCTACCGTTTGCACTGATGCATTCGATGGCAGTAACCATTGTGCGCTTGACGCCCGCGCCTCTATAGTCTCGCGGGTCGTCCTTACCTACCAGGACCTTTATAGAGCCAAGCATACATAGCATAACTCCAGTCTCGTCCATGTTGTAGACATTCTCCGGGAGGATAGCCGGATCTTGTAATACCGCTCCAATCACCTCAAACCAATGTGTTATCTTATCATAGATGTTATTCTCGTGGCGTTCCCAGGCCATCGCCCTTACTCGTCGTGATCTGAGTGCTGGGTGACGCTTCTGGAAGCCCTGAGGCCAGTTCTTACTTGGAGGCTTGGCTGCTTTGTTCGTCGAACGCTGGCGGGCGATAGTGAAGGCGAGGGTAGGCAGGCACTTAATCCGCACAGGATTCCCGAGGTCAGCCATTAGTTTCAAATACTTTTCGAGGGCTTTCTCCTCCGATGGAGTGAGATACTGTTGTCCTTGGGCCTTCGCTTCCCTCGAGGGCCGCCTATGATCGCGATAATAAAGGGTAGTTAGAGGGACCCCACTACGTTTCGATCTGGCATCGTATGTTCGAGGCTCTCCCGGCAGGGAGGCCTCTGCCAGGGCTTTACTGGCGCGGTCGCTCATGAAGCATTAATTCTGTACCTTACATGGAGATGGGGATGGGGATTGGCACGACTGAGCGCCAGCTCCGTGCAGAAGCAGCCACGTGGCTACTCATAGAAACTTCTAGAACAACGCCACACTTCACATGACCTTTAATACAACCATTCACGTGACACTACGATTGATTTACCGTAACTGTAAATGTGATATTACATAAGCACATCCTTCGCTTAATAAGATGCTTGGCGTATTGTGTACCTCTTCCCCCTTATCCGGATAAATCCGGCATGAAGTTGCCTCACATCTCTGTGCCTTCAAACTTTGGAGCTATATTCTTTCCTGATAGGAGCTTCGTGCTATAGTCCCGAAATTTAGTGCTAGGCCAATAATTATCATCGAGCAGGGGGGTACAGCTGAAGCGGCATTTGACACCGTCGTTGGGATAATCAATAGCATAACCAAAGCACAGTATTTTTTAGAATGCAAGTCGAGTCCTTGTAGAGAAACAGCTAAAAAACAACAGCAAACTGATTATAACTTTATACATTTATGTGGTAGAGCTCTGAGACCCCCAAAACCATGAAGTCTTTCCGGCACGTGGGGTTTTCCGGCACGCAGGGATGGACGTTATAGTTTTCAAATTATAAAAAATTTCTTGGCAAGTCTATAAAGTTGTTATTAATATGTTATTTTCTTTAACTATTTCTCCCTATAGAAATCACTTAGCCATAAAGAAAAGACCATGGTTGATCATGCTGTCGATCGTTTTAATCCCGCCACCGATTACCGTTTTGGCTGGTCCCCCCTGCGTAATTACGACTACTAGGGTCTCTTCCAAATTCGGAGCACTTAGGGAGAGGTTCTATGAAAGAAGAATATGGCTTCAAATTTTGAAGATGCTCAGTGGAGAAAAGCGTACATTCCGGGAGTTACGCCGTTCGAGGAGAGGGGTATGATCGCCACATGTTTCGCTTCAGGATTTAGTGCACTCGCTTAAAGGGCAAATCACTATATTCACGCCTAGTCTCGCTACTCTCCCTCCAGCCACAACCCTCAGGCCAGATCATGTGTGTGGCGTGCAGGGCACTTGACGCCGCCCCGCACTTACGGCGGTAAGCGAGCTAGCCGCAGTTAACAGCTTCCAACGGAGCTACGCAGAATGGCTCTATTGACTTTCCTTCATCATCACGGCTATTTTCAGTGACATTGATTTCTCCCACCGAACATCCTTAAAGCTATGGCTACGGAAGACTCTAAAAATTCGCTTCTCAAGCGGTTCAAGGAGCGAATCAAGAATCCCTTTAAGGATCGTAATGTAGCATCCCGGACACAGCACACGCGTATGTTGACACCGGAGACCGGGACCCGAGCTCGTACTCACAAGTAATAGCAATAGTGCAGTCTCCCAGACCGGAAGATGTAGCACCCCGCACGACACCTTCTCCCACTCCCACTGCAGCAGATCCACGTACCCTACCTTCCAACCCACAAGCGACTCGACCTAACACAGGCGGGGGCGCCAACGATGCCCAAGAGCCAACCACGGCATCCCTTCTCGAGAAGAGCCCAAAAACACTCAACGAGCACGAACCTGAAGAGCCGACTGCTCCTCTTCAGAACCCCTCTGAGGACTACCTCCGTGCCGAAGAGTCTCAAACAGCCTCAACATCTGAGGCCCAACAGGACGCAGCCCTCATTCAAGAGCTTTGGAATGACGCCTACGATGAGCTTGAGGCCGATACCGAAGGACTTGTCAAACATTATATGGAGACCCTAGCGGAGGTCCTCGTCGATAAAGAGCTGGAAGACCTCAAGGTGAAGGATTCTGCTAGGGCAAAGGCCGAGCGCATGAACCTCAAGAAGAAAATTCTAGAAGAACTTGGAGACCGAACCCAGCGGCAGGCGCGGTTGAATAAGATAGTTGAAGATGGTCGCAATAGGGTCGACAAACAGGACAAACAGGCCAAAGTTATTGATGGATTGGACGCCCTTGCACAGGGGGTTCTCAAAATCAAGCCAGCGATCGACATAGTGCTCCAGATACCGCAGGCTGCACCCGCTGCGCTTCCTTGGGCCGGTGTCTGCATTGGACTCCAGGTACATCATAAATTATCATCATTTCGTCACTGAATAACAGCTAACAGAACCATTAGATTCTGTCAAATCCTGCGAAGGCCCGAAGGTCTAACCTCAAGGGTATCGTTCATGTTTCTTCGAGAATGGAATGGTACTGCTCCTTAACGCCTCATCTTTTGAGAAATGGGCCACACATCCAGCTAAAGAAAAAGGTCGTCAAGATGTACAAGGCTATTCTCTTCTATCAGATGAAGAGCGTCTGCTTTTATTACAAACACCAAGGACTTGCCTTTCTCCAAGGTATCACAAATTGGAATGACTGGGATGGTTATCTGAAGCAAGTCGAGGAAGCCGAGAAGATTTTTAAGGATGATGCAGCCCAAGCTATGCAAGTGAAACTCGTTACCACGGGAAATAACATCCACAAAGCAATTGAGCATCAGATCCGTCAACGAGAGGGCATGAACCAAGCGGAAACGGATAGGAAATACTTCGAGGACCTTAATGTGTCATATCCTGACTTGGACATGGAAAAAATCGAGAAGAATAAGGGCGGATTGCGCGGCGACGTGTACGGCTGGGTTCTAGATTCGGACCAATATGCAGCAGTCACTAATTGGGAAGATAATGGCAAACCTGATGCCGCGTCGAGCCCATTGATGTGGGTCAGAGGCGACCCAGGCATGGGTAAGACGATGCTAATGATCGGCATCATTCACGAATTTGGGAACGGCATTGTAGACCACGCGCCTAGTCTCTGTTATTTCTTTTGCCAGGCCGCAAATGAACAGGATACGAATAGCGCAACGACCATCCTAAGGTCTCTGGTCTGGATGCTACTCCTCCAACAACCGAAACTTATCGAGCACGTACGATTCGAGCACACGGCAAGGAAAGCTGAGAACCTCTTTAATGACAAAAGATACGCATGGGACCATGCGTCTCGCATCTTTAAGAACATACTGGAAGATCCTCAGCTTCGACCAGTGTATTTCGTCATTGACGCTCTAGATGAGTGCAGTGAAGGTCTCTTAGACCTTTTTGGGCTCATTCAAAATTCCCTTGACCGCCCGGAGAAAATAAGGTGGCTACTATCCAACCGCCCGAACATCAACGTTCTCGCTCGGCTCGAGGAAAGGGGTACTCAGACTTTGGCCAAGGAAATGTCGATGCTCGACCTGCAGACTTGTGATCTGGCCCGCCCTCGGGGCATCTACATTGATTACAATCTCTCCATCTTGCGGAAGGAACACGGGCCCCCCGGTTACAGTGAAGCGATCTTGAAAAACATCTCAGAAGAGATTGTCAATCGCAATGAGGGGAGTACAACTTTCCTCTGGGTTTCTCTCGTGTTCAAGCAACTCAACGAACGATATAGAGACGGCAACTGGGTGGTGAACGGAAAACACGCTTTGTCTGTTCTCAAAAAGATGCCTTCTGATCTGCAAGAAACCTACGAGCACATGCGGAAGAGAGCTGAAGAACAGCTGGAACGATGGCCAGAGGAACTAGCACTTTTCAAGTTTGTCCTAAAAGCTTCGCTCCTCGCATTCCGTCCTCTGTCTCTCTCCGAGCTGAGCAAATTGACAAATGTCCCTGACGTTAAGACCGCTGTCGAAACGTGTGGTTCGTTTCTAGTAATTAATGACGAAACAGTTTCTCCGCTCCACCTGTCAGCTAAGGAATATTACCAGTCGAGGTTTGGCCCGGCCGGGGTTGCTAAGGGACATGAAGATATTAGTATGCGCTGTATCGATGGGATGTCAGCGCTGTTTCACTCATTACGTAACTGGGAGAAGGATATTAAGCCACTTGAGCTAGACCTACTAGCCCCAATACGATATTCCTGTGTGTTCTGGGTCACACATCTTCTGGCCAGCACGCATTGCGAACTTCCGACAAAGCTGGAGGATGGCGGCCGAGTACATGAGTTTCTGAAGGCACATTTCCTCCACTGGCTTGAGAGCTTGAGTGTCCTACATGAACTTTCAGCCGGGATCACTTCCGCCAGAAAGCTACTGAATAACGTCGAGGTACGTTTGTATTGCCTAATCACATCCACTTTGCTAATCTATAACAGACCTTAACAAGCTCGGAGCTTTCTCGCTTCTTAAAAGACGGAGAAAGATTCGGAGCTAGCTTCAGGTCAATTATAGAACGAGCTCCCTTGCAGATCTATGGTGCCGCTCTCGTGTTCTGTCCGGAAGATAGCGAAATGAAAAAGCTATTTTGGGGTCGTTAACGACTGTCGTTTATCAAGAACGTTATAGGTATCAAGAAGGACTGGGATCTCTACCGTCAAATACTCACGGGCCACCAGAGCGCGGTCAATTCAGTAGCCTTCTCGTCCGACGGCACAATACTAGCATCAGCTTCATACGATAGGACAGTGCGGCTCTGGGCTATCGACAAGGCGAATAGCACCGGCGAATTCAAGAGAGAGCTCACGGGCCACCAGGGCGAAGTCAATTCAGTA